>OY723289.1:634478-1058946 GCA_963210315.1 Rhynchopus euleeides | reverse complement strand
GATTGGCGACACGAAGGCGACGGCCATCATCCTCAGCGCTGTAGGATTCGCCGCATCGCTGATCTTCATACGTCCGGAGGAGCGGAGGGGGAGCCAGACCGGGGTCGAGCTGTCGCAGGACATCAAGCGCGAGCTGACGCGCCTCAGCTTGCCCCCCCCCTTCCTCATCAGATCCGACAAGGGCGGGTCCAACGCAGCTGCAAGCCGTGAACTCGCCGAAGCATTCGGTGTCCCCTTCGTGTCGTGCGTCCCACACTTGGTGAACAACTGTGGCGACGTCTGCGAGACCTGGATGCTGGCCAACCTGGAGAAGAAGTTCCCGGGGTGTGCCGCCTTCGAGGTGTCCCGCCTACTCAACAACTTGCTGGGCGGGGATGAGAACAAGTATCGGCACAGACGGTGGGTCGAAGTGCAGATGGAGTGTCTCTCCGGAGTTGCTGTGTCATCGCTGGAGACCATCCTCGGGGAAGTCGAAGAACTCAGGGAGGACTGCACGCCGCAGGAGGAAGCCGATCTCTTCGAATCGTGCGCCGGGAAGATCCGTGCAGCCCTCCGCCAGCCGAACGAGGCAGTCTCCACCGCTACCACCCTCAAGGATATCCTTCCAGCAGCGCATGCTGTTCTCGACGCTGCAAAAAAGAACAACACAAAGGAGAAGGTGCCGGCTGTGAAGTGCCCCCTCCCAGGTGATACTCGGTACTCGTCTCGCATCGAAGTGTACACCCACGTGCGCCAGCGCATGAAGGCGCTGTTCGTGTTCGTGAGCACCGAGCTCCAACAGGGCAGTACGACACCCAGCATGGGGAAGCTGGGCCAGCTGCTCAAGGATCTGGGGGTCACACGGCTGGAGAAGGAGTTGCTGGAGATGGAGCGGGCAAATTCGCCGATCATGGAGCTGCTGGCTTCCTACACCACCCCCTCGAAGAAGTCGCACAGCCACTCTGTTTGGGGTGACATGGAGGGGAAGATTCAGGACCTTGACAACATCGCGTACGCCAAGACGGAAAAAGAGAAAGAATTTCTCGAGCGGGAAAAGAAGTCCCTGGAAGACCTGCTGGATGCCAAGTCCCCAGTCGCAGCTGTCCTCTCAGAGGAGCTGAAGGTGCGGTGGTGGGGGAACAAGTCGGAGGGGTCGTACTACTACTGGAAGGCGATGAGACACGTGAACCCACGTGCTGTCAAGATCATGGGGAACACTGACAACCTGATGTCCTTCCAGGATATCACTGCCTGGATTCCGGCGTTCCGTGAAGTCGAGGAGGCGGCGTGGGTAGAGTATGTGGATCACTCCAAGAAGGAGGGCATGAAGGGCGATGTGGACTCCTTCTGGCTGAACTACGGGGAGTGCGCGCTGCGTACTCTGTGCCTTGATCTGCTGGCGGTGACTGCATCGACTCTGGGGTGTGACAGCGTGTTTTCTATCGCGCGCCGTGTGCTCCCCCCGTCCCGCATGGCAGCGCACGCATCAACTCGGGCCCGAATCCTCTTCCATGCCTGCAACCAGGACCTACCCAACCAGTTCGACCGGACCCTGCGGAAGGGCTATCCTGCTGCGACTGGGCCGAAAGTCGTCGAGTGGGAGGACGACATTCTCCAGCCCACCACCATCCCGAAGAATGTGCTGGCTTCTTTCGAAGAGGCAGTCTCTGCCATCAATGCACACGCGTACACCGCGTGAGATGATCCGCTGAGCGGCAAAACTCCAACCTGTATTCTGCTGCCGCTCTGTGACTCAAGCGTACTTTTGCAGTGTGGCATTTCTCTCACACTATGTTGCCACTTGCTGCCACGCAAATAAGAGTCCTCGTGGGGGATGTGAGTGTTGGAGTCAACTGAGTGTGTGGTGGGGGGGGGGGGGGGGCACGAACGTGCGTGTGGTGGGGGCGCGGGGGGCGGGTGTGTGCAGGAACCTGCTGGGTTCACCCGCTGTCAACGTAATATTGCTGAAGATCGAACTAAGGTCTTAACCTCTGAGTGTAAGACCTTAAAGAGGTTACACTAAGAGGTTTAAGACCTTAATTAAGGGGATTCAGATGTTGGGCTTTTTTGGGCCGTTTATGGACTAAGGTCTTAATCTAAGAGGAGGAGGAGGTAGATTTGGCGAAAAAAATTCCTCTCTTATTAAGATCTGAATACATCCATGGTATAATACATGTATATACTTGTAGTTATACATGTAAAATTTACAAGATCCCACCGTGTGGGGCTGCAAAGGAGTGCAGTAAAAGAAAAGAATAGTAGGCGCGATCTCTGAGGAAGGACGATGTTCGGCATGCGCAGAACATCCAAATGGAGAGAGAGAGAGAGAGGGTGGGCCTAACGAGGGGCAAGCAGTTCAAGAGAGGCAAGGTTGGACACAACAGATGACAATACAGAAGCGGACAACGGGGGGCAAGGGCTGTGTAAGGCTTGCAGAGGCGACAAGAAGTGCACACGGTGTACAGAAGAGTCCTGCATAAGTTACAGCCCATCCCAAGCCGTGTGGGGCAGTCGGGTAGTGGAGGGGGTGTCTGTGTGTGTCTGCCGAACAAGACGGAACGGTGCCCATTTTGTCTGTACAGCCAGAAAAATAAGGATGTGGGTATAAAGCATCCTCACTCAGGCATTGCCATTTCAGCCCCCACCACCACCACCACCACCACCCTGAAAACGCCAACTGTAGAGAAAGGCAAAGGGCTCCTGGGCCTCTGAACCAAAGTACCAGGGAAGGGAGACAGTTGCGTGGCCCCGATTGATTCCTGGCGTGAAAACGTGTGTATCTGAAGGATGTGACATTCCCAGCTTTGTCAGGGGGGTAGTGTAGAGGGAATCGTAGTGGGGAAAGGGGGGGCACAGAGTGTCCGCCTTGATTTGGCCCAGCCTGTTGTGGAAGACGGGACGGGCACTGTGGTCACAAGGGTCATGTGTCAGAGGAGGGATTTTTTTTCGGAGCGCGTCTTCCGAAAAAGTACATGTTCCACCCCGGAGTGGGGCCAGTCAAAAAGAAGAGGCGAGGATGCACGAAGCTAGTTGCATGGAGCGAATGCCTCGAGCTCTATCAAAGAGAGTGAGATGTTGCCATTTATCGCTTCTCAATTTTCCTCGCTGTGCTGCCGCGGCGGCTTTCCCTTTTTCGTCCCTATTGACGCAATGCCCCTTTTCGCCCTCCACCCGATCTGAAGAGGATTCGCTGACAATGTCGAAAAGAACCGTAACGTGAAGCAGAGATCGCCCCTTGGACATCACCTCATCTGGCCAATACTTTTGCAGTCGCACAACAGAACCTAATACGGCAGCTGGCTGGAAACTGCACACATGGCAGGGATGCAGTTCATAAGACACACAGAACACGTTAATCCTCGTGTCGCATGTAGGTTGCACCGAGCGAACATATGATGCCGCTTCCACTGGGGAGGGGCACACACACACACACACACACACAGAGACCCATCCCATCCCCCCCTCCCGACCACCACCCAGGGCTGACGAGCGTCCGGAAACAAAATCAGGTAGGAACAGCGGGGGTATCGTGCTCTGCCATGCACGGCATGATGCCCCATGTTCTGCTGATTTTTTTTCGTCCGATCCTTCAACCAAGAAAGGTGGGGCGGGAAGCGGGGGGGAGGGGGTTAGGTGGATGAATGTACAGAGAGTCCACACCCCCTTCACTCCTTAGGCAGGGGGCAGTGAACCGAGAACCAACGACAGGCTCGGTGTGGGGTGCGTGTGGAAATCGGATCAAGAGCGGGGTGCTCAGCGTCCTCGACGCTATTAAGATTTATGTGTGCGCGTGAGTCCACATGCAGCGGAGGTTTGCAGCAGAGTTCACTCGGTCCAAACTACGCTCAACAAAACAGGGTCGCGAATGTGTTAGCCTCAGCCATCAGAACTCCGGATTGTTGCCCGGAGAGGAGAAGAGAGAGAGAGAGAGTCTGCGGGAGACCCGCATGCCGGGTCATGCTATGAGAAAAAAGTGCTCCGGGTGTCGTGTGGACCCAGGCACTAGTCGGCACCGAGTTGTCTAATAGCCCCACCCGCTGGGCAGGCAGCACTGCTGGCCACCCACAGGGTGTGGGACAGACCTCCGCACCTTCTTGCGATAGAGGAGTTGCGTGGGGTCCATATCGATTTGCCTACGGAGAGGGCGATTGGGCGCCAAGAATAGTATGGCGTTGTGTTGGTGTTTTCATTGCAGTTTCAAAGGTGATTTTCTTGAGGCGAATGAAAAAAAATACCCTTGGAATGATCATGGAGAGACTCGCTGAAGACATGTGTCGGAACTCGAACCTTTTACCCAGTGATAGGTGCCTTGCGTTCACTCGCAGTGCCACTGGGCGATCTGCGATATTCCTTACTTTCCTTTATTCTTTTTCGCTGTTTTGGGTTCTATATTTCACCCCCCCACCCCACCCCCTTACATTTTGTGCAGTAGAAAGAAAGCACAATACCCACCCACACTGTCACAACACCTGTCGCGCCAGCATGTTTGCAGCATGTATTACACTGTAACACACGCCTCCCCCGCCCCCCCCACCCCCCAGAAGCAGTAATAACGGGAAAGAGTAGCAGATGAGAAGACTGAAGAGAATACGAGGGGGAAAAGGCCACTGAAGTAGGGTTGATGTGAGAGAGGGAAACCCCACCCCCTCGCCCCGATGGTTGCATTGTGTTGTGCAAAACGGTTGCCGTCAGGGTGGGGGTGGGAGGGGAGCGGGGGTTGGGGGGTCGGCATTCTTGTAGGTTCGACCCCCCCTCCCCCGAAAGACAATAAGGACTTGCGTGGGGCGTCAGGAAGGCGCCTGGGGCGTCCTAAGGCCCGAAGGGGTGGGGTGGGTGGGTGAGGGACTGGCTGTATTCTGCCTGAGGACTCTCATCGGCAGAGTGACCAGCCCTCGGAGGAAGACGCCATCCGTGCCACATAATGTCGAACGATTTGAGCGGATTTTTGTTTTGCCATGTTCGCTGCAGGGATTTTTCCAGGATTCGCGATTTCGGGGGTCGGGGGGGGTCAGTGCACTTTTTGGCCCCAAATTTTTTTCTCCCCGGGGCGGTGCGCCACAGGGGGGGTCTGGGGGGCGGAGCCCCCCAGCCGCCGGAGGCCACGGTAGTGAACATCTGTTCCTGGCGCACAGCTTCTGTGTGAGCGGCTGCGTCCATATTATGAGGCGGTGGTCTGGATCCCATCACCTGATGTGAATCCAAACCTTTCACGCGCGAGGAGAAGGTACTAGGCAGGTACGCGACACAGGGGGGTCTGGGGGGCGGAGCCCCCCAGCCGCCGGAGGCCACGGTACTGAATGTAGGTGGCTTGTGGTGTGGATTCTCGGGGCAAATAACCCAAGTAAGGTAAGTTGCCCCGCCACGACGGGGTCTTCTCGTGAAACTCCTCCATCCACGGTTCCCCGACGCACCAAGTGCTGCTCACAGCCACATGCCCATGTGGCACCGCACCCTCCCAAAACCTCCCATAAAAACCTACCTCTGCTACCACGCTGCTGAGCGGCCCGCAGCGAGCGAGAGGATCCACCGAATGGGACATCTGGAGGTGGTTGAACGAGCTCGCCCAAACCCACGATGTCACCACCCACCTCCGCTACATCCCGTCACACGTTGGGGTAGCAGGGAACGAACTCGCTGACAAACAGGCGCAAATCGGTGCCTTCCGGCCGCAGGTGGAACCGGTTAGCCTCGCGTCGGCTCGTGTCGTCCTCCGCCGACACATCTACAACGACGCAACGGTGCCCCGCACGGACAGCGTGTACGCGTACCGTTCGGGAATCGGGGAGACGCGACTGCAACGCCCCGACCTCCGCATGGAGGGACTCACCCGCTTAGGGGAAACCACCATCCGCCGACTCCGGGCCGACCACCACCGCCTGGTCTACGACCACGACATCCCGGGCACGGCACAACCACCTTGCCAACCCTGCCTGAAGCATGCGCCGGGCCACCCCCCGCCTGGGGTCTCACTGAAGCACCTCTTCTTCGGCTGCCCCGCGACAGCGTCGGCCCGACACCACCTCACAGCCACAAACGTGCACAACCTGCTGTTGCACAACTGCAAGGAGGCACTGCGCTACCTGGCCGAGGCAGGGGTAACGGAGCACGGCGAGAAGGACTACCTGAACGCGTGAACCAAATAACATCATCAGAGAACAAGGGCTTCGGCCCGACCCCCCAGCACCCCCCCCCCCATCCCAGCCCCACGTCACTTTCCACAGGCCGCCAGGCGCGTCAGCGTCGGCGACCGCCCGCCCCCAGTCTGAGAGGCATCAGCCGAATCTCGGTGGAGGCGGGCACAAAACAAAAGGGAGAGTCGTCACTGTGCATATCAGCACGGTCCCGCCCTCTGTGCCAGACCAACACACCACCAAAGGAAAAGAGGAAGAGGCGACGTAAGGCAATGCCTCCGTGCGGCCAGGAGAACACGAAATAGCGACCCCCTCAACGGGGAATGCTACGAGCACGGCCAAAAATCGTTCAAAATCGTTCAAAAATTGTCCCCCCCCGGGGGGGGCTAATAATTTTCGCAAAACCCTGGGGGGGGGGGGGGTCATTAGCCCCCCCCGACCCCCCCAGAAAAAACCCTGGTTCGCTGTATCCCCCGGTGCGAGGCATGGGGAGGCGCGTGGTGTTTCAAACCAAAGCTGGCCCCTCCCCGCACTTCACAAGCAGCTTTTGCTCGCAACGTATGGACAGGCCACACATTGAGATGTCGAACACTTCTGAACTCTTCATTTGGCTGCGCTTCCCAGCTCATATGTTCAAACAATGGCGGAACCCCTTGAGATTTTGCTCTTGTTACGCCTTGCTTGTTGTGCCATCCGGTGCCCGCATCTGAATGCTGTGGCAGGCGCAGAAGGCAGTGGCGGATCGCTCTTTGATGATAAAATACATTGGCACTCTGGCACACACTTCCACCAATGAGATGAAGAAGAAGGTATTAGCTGCGCATCGCAGCATGGCTTTGGCAAAGAAAGATGATTCCTGCCGTGCGTCGCCACAAAAAAAGAAGCCATCAAACCAACGGGCAGCGTGGTATGTCTACTGCTTGTGGTGGAGTGAGGGTCACTTCCCTCACAACCCACCTTGCCCCAGACTCGGGGCGTTGCTCAATGCTGGCATGCGTCGTCGGCGTGATTCTTTTCTGGCAGTCGCACAACCTGATTCAGTTTGTTCTTTGAAAACCATGGTGGCGCAAAAAAAAGTATAGACGAAGAAGAAGAAGAAGAAGACGAACAGGCATCAAACATCCCAAAAGAACTCTAATCAAATCGGCTGGTTAGCCCACGCAACCCAGGCCTGTCCCGAGTCATGGAAAGGAACTCGGGACACCACACCCTGAGTTTAAAAGAGATTGGATGCATTCGCATCCAAATGCGCAAAAGTGAGACCCCCGAACAGAATGGGGGTCGCTGTCACGGAGTGAAAGTCCCATTTTCAAAAGCAAGCGTGAAATGAAGTAATCCGGATGGGGCAGGGCAAGCAAGAGGGAAGGTCATGCCGCTGCCCGACAGTATTGCCTGGGATAATTATGTCGTGATAAGCAAAGGCCTGTGAAGGCAACCTATATACCTCGGCCGACTCAGGGGAGGGCCGCTGCCTTGGCTGTTTGCATTGCTTCTCGGCAGTCAGACTACCACCTGCTGCCAGGCGGCTGTCGACCCAAGCAAGTAATCCCGCAGCCCCACCCAAGCAGGCAGAACTTCAACCCAGGGCACAGCAAAGAGATGAGCAGATTTGACTGTGCGCCGTGTTGATCATAAGCAGGATGCGGAGGGGGTTCACAGCTTCGCATTCCACTGCAGTGCCGTCGCGGTTTCGGGGAGCTTGAGGAGGTCAGATGTGAACCAAGAGTCGATGAGGTCGTAGTCGGGGTCCTCGCTGAAGCAGAGGGACCGCGAGTAATCCAGCAGGTTCCGGATCACCTGGGGGGTACCCTTGCACAGGTCCGCCGGGTCGGTGGAAGCCTTCATGGCTGCCACAGTGGCAAGCCCAGCCCGGTCCACGCTGCCGTGCCATTCCTTCTCCCACGGCAGTGACCCACGGTACATATGGATGAGCACGTACACCAGGGATTCCAGGTCATCTCTGCGCGAGAGCCCAGTGCCGCGGTGTGCGTTGATCGATGCGAAGTTCGGGGAGCCGCTGAAGTCCTCAAACCCGTCTGCTTCCTTGACATGCTCGTTGGTGATGGGGTCGACGAAGGCCTTGCTGAGGCCGAAGTCGATCAGGAACACAGTGTGCCCCGAGACCATGATGTTCTCCGGCTTCAGGTCGCTGTGGATGAACTTCGCAGCATGGAGCGTGCGCAGGCGGCGCAGCACCTGGCGCCCGACCTCCAGAACACTGGCGCCACGGAGAGGGCGGTTGGCTCTCAGATGCGCGACGTTGGTGTCCAGGTAGTCCATCACCAGCACGGAATACCCTCCCGTGTGGCCGTACCAGTGCAGGCGGGGGAAGCCCTGCGCACCCTTCTTACTCTGCGCCTTGAGGGACCGGTAGACATCCACCTCCGCCAATGCCATGTAGTCGCCCATCGGCGCAAACTTGATGGCGACCTTCTTGCCCTTCTTGTCGAATCCCATGAAGACCTGACCACCGATGCCTGCACCGACAGGCTTGCCCACCTGGTAGCCGAAAACGGACTTCGGCGGGTTGGCCTGCATTGCCGCGTGCATTGTAAGGGCGGCCAAGTAGGAGGGGGTCCAAGAAGGAGGGGAGGGAAGCAGGGGCTCGTGTGCGGGTTTGGGAGTGCGCTAGGGATAGGGTTGGTGGAGCACCAAAAGAAAGATAACAGGGGTAGTGTGTCGCGGAGGGTCGCGAAGTGCTCCTGGTGTGAGGGGGTGTGACAATGTGATGAGCGTGGTGCGGTGGGAAGCAGGGTGGACTGACTGAAACGACAAAGGCTCACTGATAACGTCCATGGAGAGGCTGTGAGGTCTCCCACTCCCTTGGTATTGCACGGTGCGTGGGCAGTGTCGCCGTGCAATTAGTAAAGAGTGGTTGCTGTGCAGTGACGAGGGTTCTACAGGAGTGTGCATTAGAATCACAAAATAGTGTGTGTCTCACCTCAGCACGAAGACCTGCTGCCACACAGGAAATGGGTTTGGTCGACACCCGCGGCAGAAGGCGCTTTTGCTGTGTTGTTTGTCGTTGTTGTGGCTGTGACATGATGTGCTGTCCTGTGCGCCACACGCAATGCATTCCGATCAGCCAGCTCGCTACACCTCGTCCCTGACAGACATGTCTCGGACCGGGATGAACCATTGTGAAAGCGATGTCATCATTTCGTGAACGCGGTGCGCAGTGTGTGGTGTGAGCATACATGGTGCAAGAACAAAGAAGACAAGACAAGCACACTGCAGACATGCACAAGGGCAGGGTTGTGGGAGGTGGAAGGGGCTTGTGTGGGGTAGGGTGGGAGTGGGTGGGAGGTGTGTTTGTCAGTCGGAGGATTGCACCGTGGGCCAGCAGGAAGGGACGGACTTCGCAGTCAGCGTCGTGTGGTGGCAGCACAGGGCAAGAGGGGCTGGGAAGCAGGAAGGGCAAGGCAGCACGCCACACACAGCGTGCTGCACGCAGGGTCTGACGAGGCACAGCTTCGTGCCCCCGGTCTATTCCAGTGACGCAGTGGCTCACACCACCGCCAGTGGCAGCAGTGGGTGGCACACAGCACGTCCCGGGTCTACCGCTTCAGAACACTGACACACCACCACAGCACATCACAACACAACACAGCACAACAACAACGGCGCCTTGGCAGCCCCTCACACACCGACACGAGGGGTCTGGTCAGCAGCCTTGCTCCTTTGCAGCACTGTGACACTGTGGCACTGCGGCACACGAGGAGGTCGGGACGGGAACAGGAAGTGGAAGTGGAGGAGGGGTCTCGTCGACGGAGGGAGCACCTTGCAGGTGTGTGCAGTCGGGCACGTCACTGCTGCGCAGGTGGAGGGTTCGTAAGTCAAGCCCTCCTGCAGTAGCCCCACCCGAGCACCTCGCGGCACTCGAACCCTGCACGGCACTGCAGCGCTGCACACCCGCGCGGGTGCACCCACGAGGGCAGGCACAGCCCCACATCCCCGACCGCAAAGCACCGCGTCTCCACAGGGCACGTCACAGCTGCACACGCGTCAGTCTCCGCCTCCACGCAGCGTGCCCCGAGAACCGCGTCGATCTCGCATGTGAACCCTGTGGGGCACGACACTGCGGCACACGAGGTAGGGACGGGAGGAGGAATAATCCCGCCAACAGGCTTGCACACGCCAGTGCCGTCGAACGTCTCCTCGCAGACAGCACAGCGCAGCTGGACACACCCGACAACGTCGTTCTTCACACAGCGTGCGCCGTGCACGGGGTGCACCTTGCATGTGGAATCCTTGAAACAGGACACTGCTGCACAGGAGGTCGGGACAGGTGCAGGCACGATCCCACCAACAGGCTTGCACACGCCAGTGCCGTCGAACGTCTCCTCGCAGACAGCGCAACGCAGCTGGTCACACCCGACGACGTCGTTCTTCACGCAGCGCGCTCCGTGCACGGGGTGCACCTTGCATGTGGATCCGACGAGACACGAGACTGCGGCACACGAGGTAGGGACGGGGACAGGCACGATCGCGTCAATACCGCTAACAGGCGTGCACACGCCAGTGCCGTCGAACGTCTCCTCGCAGGCAGCACAACGCAGAAGGTCGCAACCGACAACGTCGTTCTTCACGCAACGTGCGCCGTGCACGGGATGCACCTTGCAGGTGGAGTCCTTGAAACACGACACTGCTGCACACGAGGTAGGGACAGGTGCAGGAATAATCCCGTCAACAGGCTTGCACACGCCAGTGCCGTCGAATGCCTCCTCGCAGACAGCGCAACGCAGCTGGTCACACCCGACAATGTCGTTTTTCACGCAGCGTGCGCCGTGCACGGGGTGCACCTTGCATGTGGATCCGACGAGGCACGAGACTGCGGCACACGAGGTAGGGACGGGAACAGGCACGATCTCCTCGACAGGCTTGCACACGCCAGTGCCGTCGAACGTCTCCTCGCAGACAGCGCAACGCAGCTGGTCACACCCGACAACGTCGTTCTTCACGCAACGCGCGCCGTGCACGGGGTGCACCTTGCATGTGGAGTCCTTAAAACACGACACTGCGGCACACGAGGTAGGGACGGGGACAGGCACGATCGTGTCAATACCGTTAACAGGCGTGCACACACCAGTGCCGTCGAACGTTTCCTCGCAGGCAGCACAACGCAGAAGGTCGCAACCGACAACGTCGTTCTTCACGCAACGTGCGCCGTGCACGGGGTGCACCTTGCAGGTGGAGTCCTGGTAGCAAGACACTGCGGCACACGAGGTAGGGACAGGTGCAGCCACAATCCCGCCAACAGGCTTGCACACGCCAGTGCCGTCGAACGACTCCTCGCAAACAGCACAACGCAGCCTGTCGCAACCGACAACGTCGTTCTTCACGCAACGTGCGCCGTGCACGGGATGCACCTTGCAGGTGGAGTCCTTGAAACACGACACTGCTGCACACGAGGTAGGGACAGGTGCGGGCACGATCCCGTCAACAGGCTTGCACACACCAGTGCCGTCGAACGTCTCCTCGCAGACGGCGCAACGCAGCTGGTCGCAACCGACAACGTCGTTCTTCACGCAGCGTGCGCCGTGCACGGGGTGCACCTTGCATGTGGAGTCCTGGTAGCAAGACACTGCGGCACACGAGGTAGGGACAGGTGCAGGCACGATCTCCTCGACAGGCTTGCACACGCCAGTGTCGTCGAACGTCTCCTCGCAAACAGCGCAACGCAGCTGGTCGCAACCGACAACGTCGTTCTTCACGCAACGTGCGCCGTGCACGGGGTGCACCTTGCAGGTGGAGTACTGGTCGCAAGACACTGCGGCACACGAGGTAGGGACAGGTGCAGGCACGATCCCGTCAACAGGCTTGCACACGCCAGTGCCGTCGAACGTCTCCTCGCAGACGGCGCAACGCAGCTGGTCACACCCGACAACGTCGTTCTTCACGCAACGTGCGCCGTGCACGGGGTGCACCTTGCATGTGGAATCCTTGAAACACGAAACTGCGGCACACGAGGTAGGGACGGGGACAGGCACGATCGCGTCAATACCCTCGACAGGCTTGCACACACCAGTGCCATCGAACGTCTCCTCGCAGGCAGCACAACGCAGCAGGTCGCAGCCGACAACGCCGTTCTTCACGCAACGCGCGCCGTGCACGGGGTGCACCTTGCATGTGGAGTCCTTAAAACACGACACTGCGGCACACGAGGTAGGAACAGGAGGAGGAACAATCCCGTCGACAGGCTTGCACACGCCAGTGCCGTCGAATGCCTCTTCGCAGACAGCGCAACGCAGCTGGTCACACCCGACAACACCCTGCTTGACGCAACGTGCGCCGTGCACGGGGTGTTCCTTGCATGTAGATCCGACAAAGCACGAGACTGCGGCACAGGAGTGGGTCTTCCCGTCAGGCAGCTGTGCCTGTGCACCTGCACACAGCACAGCGGCCGCAAAGACAATCTTGTTCAACATTGTGTGTGGAGAGCAACTGAGCCTGTGGTGTGGTGGTGAATGGGTTGCTTGAGACCGAGCCGGACGGGATTGAATACTCCGCCCAATACCCGCAAGGTGGCCGTCCTGCTTGCCAGAACAGCTCCTCACCAGTTAGTCCTCTGTTGGGCTGTCTGCCGACGAATCCCCTGTCTCTGCTTCCGTGCAAGGTGGAACTGTCTTCACAGTTCGAGAACAGCAAGCAGCCCGCGCAGGGAAACACTCCTCAGCGCACGTGTTCTTGCGTGGATGAACAGGACATCCTCCCTCCGCGACTTCAATGATAAGTCTGTCTTGCAAGTATGGAATCCCTTCCTCGAGCAAGAAGGGTAGAGCTGAAGTGATTTTTTTTCACTCCACCAATTCCCTGCATTCCCCACAGTGTTCCCGCGAAGGCCGATATCAGCGGTCGAGCTCTTAATGAGGAAAAATCTCCAAAATTTAGCATATCGCTAACAATCCCTTTTCAGAACAGCCGAGCTGCATTACGAGGCCGTCGCCACCCTGGGATTTTGACTCCCTACGTTTCGCAGTCGCAGCCAGTGCGGCATCTTGCAAGACGCTGTTCCTGCAGAAGAACCGACACACACACCCCTCCTGCTGGCTCTCGGCCCTTGCTCCTCGACGCTGGATTTTCCGGGGCGGGGGGGAGAAGCCGCCCGTCTCATTGCGTTGCCATAATGCCAAAAATGCAGCGCCTCGCCTCACCCCCCCCCCACCCCTCCACCCCACCGGCCTCCCGTGCTCTTGGTTCTTCGTTCAACTCGAGCTCTACCCCCTGCACCCACACCCCCTCCGACACACCCTCCCAGCGGCGTGGCGTATGGCCACCCACATTATCCGCTTTTGTTCACTCCACAATCGGCTGGAGAGACCGAGAGACCTCCTTCCCTTCTTCATCGAGCCCATCCCAAGGCATATGGTCAACTGCTAAACGACTGGTGCTGACAGATGGTGCTGTGCGCACCGAGCGCGGCATGGTTGTCCAATGACTCGACATGACTTGCATGACAGTTGTGGCTTGTCTGACCTTCGTAGTGAAGAGAATCGGGCTCTTGTCCTGTTCACCTGGCGTTGCCAAGGAGGAGCTCTAAGGAGCGCCGCTGCTTCCTTTCCCTGTGTTGAGGTGGTGAATCCCCTGAGCTTAGATGCGAGAGGCTCTGTATCGCAGGTCAGAAGAATCCCACAGGATGGGCGAGACAGGACATGAGAGCACTCTAAAATACCCTCAAAAAAAACAGCCTCGCAGGCGGAACGCCGCTTGGCAGCAAATCTGAAGAGTCGTCCAAAGGAACCACGGAAAGGAAAAAGATGAAAATACGAAGTGTGTGGGGTCTGGGGGGGGGAAGGGGGGGGGGGTTGTTGAAGGGGCCGGATCGCTTCGCCATTGGGGGTCGTCAAATTGAACTCTCCCCTGCCGTGGCCTGCTTCCCCCCCCCCCAAACTGGGCACCGAGGGATTCCCACCACCCACCTACCCTCCCTCAAAGGCAACCCATTCGGTGGGTAAAAAAGGAAAATAATCTAAAGGGGATGGGTCCTCGTGGGTCGATGCACGCGGGTCAACGGGGGGGGCGGGGGCATAGTTGCAAACCGACAACAAGACCGAGTCCTACGCGGTACACACCTGGCTTGCAACGACCCTTGCTTGAACTGGGGGTGGGGGGGGGGGGGTGGAAAATAAAAACAGGGAAGAAACATTGCCGGGAGTGCCGTTGTGTGTGTGCGTTGTTCAGACCCAGGCTTCTCCATCGGTGCAGGACCCCCATCACCCTGTTGCACGCGGACACACGTGAATACGTTCTGTTTGTGTTGCGGAGACATCCAAACACCTCATGCCGAGACAACCTCCCTCAGCACACCAACCTGTGCAGGTTACGCCTCGCTCGGAGCCAGAGAGAGGGGTCAAATCGGCACTGATGAGCGCGGATAATGGGCTAGCAAGACAGTGTGCCAGAGGAAGTCCAGCAGACCGTTGGTCCACACCCAGGGAGGCGGTTCGGCGGGAAGACGTCCCCACCCACCACCACCACAGCAAAGCCATCCAGAACCTAACGCTTGGACTTCTTGGACTTCTTCTCCTTGTCGTCATCCCTTTTGCGCTTCGGCTTCTTTGCGCCCTCATCCTCGTCATCATCTGCGGCATCGAGGCCGTCGTATCCGTCGTCGTCATCTGCGAGGGATCCTGCAGAGATGTCATCGTCATCATCCAACGCAGTGAGCTTCACCGCCTCCAGCCCCTTGACGGTCCGGTCCTTCATCTCGAAGTACTCCACGAGGCCCGGCACCTCCGCCTTGTCAATACCCTGGTAGGAAATCGTCGACGCCTTCTCAAAGATGAAGTTAATTGTGACGGTCCCAAACCCTTCCCCAACACCTTCAAACACAACCTCCTTGATGCTGTCGAGCCGGATGGGCTGCGGGGGGTTCGGCACGTACATAACAATCTTCTTCATCAGGAACAGGAACCCGCCCTTGCCGTACTTTGTAGAGCACGCAATCGGGTTCTCATCCTGCGCGAAGGTCACCATGGCAACGCCAGAGACGCACTTCAGGATCTTTGGGAGCACGTCAGTCAGGAGCCCGCCCATCTCCTCCGTGACAAGGAGGGACCCGTCCTTTGCGGTTGCCGACCGCTTCTCCTCCGAGAGGATGTCAAGGTTGAGGCGCATCGGCGTCGTGAGCACCGTGTCGGTGATGTTCAGGGAGATGTGCTGGAAGCTAATGTTGCCGTGCTTGAGGGGAGTCCCCAGGCTCAGAACGAGCCACTTCGACCCGACTTCGCGCGGGTTGTCCAGCAGATAGGCCCCGAGAAGGTTCGACAGGGGCACAACCCACTCCTGCTTCATAGCGCTGCCACGCGTCCTCCCCTGGATCGCCAGATGCTTGGCGTGGATGCGCAGAGAGAACATGCCGTGCGGCGCGAGGAAGGTCAGGTCCGTGACCTCGCACACGATCTCACCCAGTTCCTCGCCCCCACCCTTCGTCATCTCCTGCAGGCTTTTCACCGTGCTGGTGATCAGGGGGACCTCGTCATCCTCAAGGGTGGCCTTCTTCGGGCAGTGCAGCTTGACCTCGCTGCTGTACACCATCCCAGACTCGGGCTTTCCCGCCAGCTCCAGCTGGATGTCGATCTTCGTGTTGTGAACGCGCTTGATGGCCTTCTTCGGAAGCTGAGAAGAAGAGGCAGAGGGGAGGGTGAGGTGGTGATAGGTGGTGGTGGCGGCGGTCCACAGCAGAAGCAAAGAAGGGGCTGTTGATGAAAGGCACGGACGCATCCATTGGCACACAATCATCGTGTGTCGAGGCCACTCCCTCCCCCGCCCCCAGAAAGTGTGACAAAGCGAGCAAGCTGTTTCCCCGTGGACAGTCCCCCTGTGCGCCATACCTCAATGATGGCCTTCCCAGCGTCATCCTGAAGCTCGAACTTCCCCCCAACAACCTTGGGCTCCCCCCATGTCACGCCCGTGTTAGACATGCCGGCAGACCGTCCTCTGCTGGATGGGTGCATGGGTGTGGCACAGAGCTAAGGTTCTCCTTTGAGCTGAACCGGCACAACGCGAAGGACAGCTTCAGCTGCTCTCAGAAACCACCAGGCGAGTCGGGGCTGGGTGGGGTGGGCGGGGGGCTCGGGGGAGGTGTTTGTCGTTGTGTTTTTGGATCTTGGTTATTTTCCTGGTTACTGACCCCGTCTCCCCGTGCCTCTTCTTCCATCTGGCTGTTGAAATGCGACATATTATGTATCCACGAGGGCCGTATTGAACGACATCCGTCTGCACACACCCTCCACAAAGGGTATGCAACAGAGTCTACCCCGTGCATGTCACACCAGATAACGGTCGATATTATGGGCTTGCCCGTAATATTTTCTGCTGCTCGGCTCCGTCTCTGTTATTTGGCTGATGGATTTTTTTTGAGATAATTCAATAAACGTGTTTGTCGTGCGAAGCAATTTCCTCTGCAACACACTGAACTTTAAAAGCTGTCTCGACAAGCAAGGTGCTGATCTACAAAGACGGCCAGCTTTTGGGCCACTGCGCACAGATATATGTGGCAGGGGTGCCCGAAGTGTCCTGCAGAAGAGCGCAAATAACATGCTTGAGGAGGGAGAAGCGGTGTGCTGGAGGCGCATGCAGACCGGATGACCCTGGGTGCTGCCCCCATCAGGTGACATGGAACAGCACACACGGCCCATCCGGGCGCGCCCCTCAACACGCCTTGTGCTGCCTTCACAACAAGTGTCCTGCTTAACGTAAGCATCCCCCCCACCTCCCCAAGCCGGTGCAACGTTGGACCCTACACTCACCATACTTATCGTTTCGGCGGCCAAACGTCTGGCAGCCATGCTATGTCAAACTCTTTTGACGACATGAACACACAGAAGGGCAGAAGCCGAAGCTTACACCAATCCGTGCACGCCTCCGTCATGTTTTTTTTCGTTTTTTTTGTATGAATGGCAAAATACGTTGCAAATTACCTTGTCATTATTGGTGCCCCTGACGACCCCATATTGCGTAGTTTGTGCGTAGTGAAAAGGGGGGGGGGGGTCTCATTTTTTGATTTACTCAGCCATTCTCTGTCTCTATGCCGGGACCCCAAACTCAAGGAGTTCTTGCTGTTCCGGGGTCAGTGAGGGTGCAGGCGCTTCAGGTGCTGCAGGTGCTGCAGGTTCTTCAGGTGCTGCAGCGCTGGCAGCCTTCGGTGCGGGTTTCGACGCAGTCTTTGCAGGTCTCTTTGGGGGTGCCCTTTGGCGCGGTGCCTGCTTCAGCTCGTCGGGTGGAAGCATCAACGCATCATTAAGCGGTGCCTGCTTCAGCTCCTCCGGGTGGAAGCGTCAACGCATCATTAAGGAAGAAGGAAGCACAGTTGCTACGCTTTTTTGCAGCTGCAGGAAACGACACCATACCCAACAACAATCCCCAGACCGTCGAGGGAGAGTGGGCGCCTGGATCCCGTGACACAGATCTCTAGTGCCGTTGTGATCCCCTCGGATAACGTCTCCTGGACGTTGTCAGCGGAGGTTGCCTGTGTGGCGGTGACCTCCGTATACCCCGCGGGATCCAGTGCCAGTAGCGCCTTCTTCAGCTTTTCGTCGACCCCTCGGCCGACGCTCTCCTTGATGTCAAGGGCCACCTTCAGGGTGGCACCTCGCAGCGCCCTGAAGGCTGTGATCGTATCATCATTCACAATCTCGAGGGTGTTCTACGCGGCTCCTGGAACTCACTTCCTTCTCAGGTGTTTCTGGGCATGGGGCAACCTTGCCCAGGTGTTTCTGGAGTCCCGCCCCACATGTCGTGCGTTCTTTCGTACGGTGTATAGTGAGTTCTGGCAATAATTTTTTGCTCGGTCAGCGCAGTGCCTCCAGTCCTGTCTCAGTAGCCACACAGAAAGGGGGACCAAAAAAAACTGGGGGGGGGACCAAAAAGCGAGACCCCCCCCCCAGATTGCGTAGTTTGTGCGTAGTGAAAAAGGGGTAAATCAGGGGCACCAATGAGTCATGGGAACGTTTTTTTTGTTGGCTTTGGGAACACGAGGGCAGTGGAAAGGCAAAAATAAAAGGGCATTAGAAAGAAGGAGATACGTGTGCGTGTTTGCGTGTGCGCGGCGGGAAGGGGGGGGGGGGGGTGCGGATAACGAATAGAACAAAGACCGAACATCACTTTATAGTAGCAACGCACGGCTGTATTTTCTCACCATTCTCATCAAACATTCCGGCTGCCCTCACGAGACGGGCCACTCCAGGCCCTCTCTGGGCACCAGGCCAGCCACGGAAGAGGGATGCCTTCAACCCGGAGGCGTGGCGTGGCTTCTGCGAAGGTAGTCGAACACAGAGCCGCTTGCAAATGGGGGGAAGTGGAAGAAGGAGCGTTTGCGAAAAGCATAATGGTGCAACGGTGACAACAGCCGGGGTCTACCCGACTGCGCTGACACCACCACCACTCGAGCTAGGCTACGCTTCCTTCTCAGCATCTCTGGGCACAGGTGGCATAACAGGGAGAGAGACGGGTGCAGTCACAACCTCGAGGGCTGCAGGCTTCACGATTCTGTAAGGCGTTCTTCTTCTTCTCTCTCGCAGCGAAACGGTGTCGGATGGGGATGGGGTGTGGTTCGGGCATCTCTTGAGATCGGTGTGTCTTGACAGCTTCGAACAGACAAGACATGTATCGCATATGAATGGCGGATGGCAGGCTCATCCAAATATTTGCTCTGCGCACTTCGGCCTGCACATCTTACTGACGGTGTCTTCCCTTCCTATTGTGCAAAGTGAAAGGTAAGGCTCGAGCCAGCAGGAAGGACAGGCGGCACGTGTGGGACAGAAGGCCAGGGCAAAAAAAAATAGAAAAAGGTTTCAAACGCACCACACAGACACCCACACCAGGCTGTTCGATAGAAGTGCGGACACATTCAGCTCCATTTGCATCAGCCAGCCGGCAAAATGGATGGGCTCGAGCATACGATCGGCTTCTGCCAGCAGCACGCAAAGGAGGGTTTCAAAGGTTGCAAAAAACCTTTTTCGAACAGCGCGCGCGCGCGCGCGGCGCGTGTGTGGGTGTGCTATGTTATTACGATTAGTTTTGTCAACCCCGCCCGCCTCCTCCCCCAATTCCCCCACAAGGAATCTAACCTCAACGAGGTGTGTGGTTCACAACAAGGCAACAGTTCGAAGCCACGCGAAGGCCGGGCAACGAGGCGGGAGGGCGCAGGGGAGAACGGGAGCTGCTGGCCCGAAGGGTTGGAACAGACGGACCTGCCAACCCCCGACTCCCCTCCTCACCCCCCTCCTCCGTGGGTTCGCCCTTTCCAACGCGCACTAGAACTTGCCGGACGTGTGAGGGGAACAGGACTTCCCCAACCCACCCTTTCCCGTATCAGACAGGACGGGGCGATTGGGGGGCAGGGGGTGGAGTGGGGGGGGCAGAGGTGGAAACCGGATTCAAAATCTTCGGCGAATCATTTCGTGCAAAATAAACAGGGATAATATAAAACACCAGGGGGAAGGGGGTCGTGAAAAATGAAATTTTCTTTTGTGTATTGTACGGCGAAACGAGAATGCACACACGCGCACACACAGGCACACGCACGGGTGAAGGAGAGGGAGGGAAAAGAGTCAACATAGGGAGGGGGGTGGGGTGGGGCGGGATGAGGCGGAGAAGGGGGGGCTGTGGAGGTGGAAACTCTGTGACATGTGCCACAGCCGTACCCACCCCCCCAAAACCTGGCACCCACCACCACCACCACCACCCCACCGAACACACACACAACTTAAAAGTCAACAAGAAGCGGACAAACACGGACCCCACCGGCAGAGCGAGGAGAAGCTCTCAGCCCTTACCAATGGAGGTCGGGAGGAGGAGGGGGAGAGAAGATGGAGAAGAGAACAGGCGTGGTAACCTCAGCCTCTCACCTTCGCTGGCCTTTATCAAGGGTGGGGGGTGGGAGTAGGAGAGCAGAGAAAGGTAGGGCGCACAGAGAGGGCCCTACTTCGCTCCGCCAGGGATGCGGGGGGGTCGAAGGAAGCGGTCATCTACATTGTTTTTTTAAATATTCTGTGCGTTACGGAACTTGGTGCCCCTGACGACCCCATATTGCGTAGTTTGTGCGTAGTGAAAAGGGGGGGGGGGGTCTCATTTTTTGATTTACTCAGCCATTCTCTGTCTCTATGCCGGGACCCCAAACTCAAGGAGTTCTTGCTGTTCCGGGGTCAGTGAGGGTGCAGGCGCTTCAGGTGCTGCAGGTTCTTCAGGTGCTGCAGCGCTGGCAGCCTTCGGTGCGGGTTTCGACGCAGTCTTTGCAGGTCTCTTTGGGGGTGCCCTTTGGCGCGGTGTCTGCTTCAGCTCGTCGGGTGGAAGCATCAACGCATCATTAAGCGGTGCCTGCTTCAGCTCCTCCGGGTGGAAGCGTCAACGCATCATTAAGGAAGAAGGAAGCACAGTTGCTACGCTTTTTTGCAGCTGCAGGAAACGACACCATACCCAACAACAATCCCCAGACCGTCGAGGGAGAGTGGGCGCCTGGATCCCGTGACACAGATCTCTAGTGCCGTTGTGATCCCCTCGGATAACGTCTCCTGGACGTTGTCAGCGGAGGTTGCCTGTGTGGCGGTGACCTCCGTATACCCCGCGGGATCCAGTGCCAGTAGCGCCTTCTTCAGCTTTTCGTCGACCCCTCGGCCGACGCTCTCCTTGATGTCAAGGGCCACCTTCAGGGTGGCACCTCGCATCGCCCTGAAGGCTGTGATCGTATCATCATTCACAATCTCGAGGGTGTTCTACGCGGCTCCTGGAACTCACTTCCTTCTCAGGTGTTTCTGGGCATGGGGCAACCTTGCCCAGGTGTTTCTGGAGTCCCGCCCCACATGTCGTGCGTTCTTTCGTACGGTGTATAGTGAGTTCTGGCAATAATTTTTTGCTCGGTCAGCGCAGTGCCTCCAGTCCTGTCTCAGTAGCCACACAGAAAGGGGGACCAAAAAAAACTGGGGGGGGACCAAAAAGCGAGACCCCCCCCCCCCCAGATTGCGTAGTTTGTGCGTAGTGAAAAAGGGGTAAATCAGGGGCACCATGAACCAGGCCTGGGCGGGGAACCAGCCCTTTTTCCGGGTTTTTTGGGTCGGGGAACCAGGTTTTTTCTAAGAATTTTTACAAGGGATTTTTTGCTCACCCCCCCACAGGTTTCAGGCGCGTGCCCGTCAGGCGGGACTTTTTCTATGATTTCTACGATGAAAACCACCCCCCCGCCCCCACCCCCCCCCCCCTTCTAAGAACGATGATGGCTCACTCGGAAGTTTCGGCGTCCGAAACGTACGCCCACTCTCCCCAATCCTCCTCCATGTCGACATCGATGTCGACATGGACGCGGGCCCTTTTCTCCTGGGGCTCCTCGGGGTGCGGCCCAACCTCCCTCCTGCGCTCTGCCGGTGCCGCCTGTGTGGGAGGCAGCTGCGGCGGTTCTTCCGGCTGAGGTGTGGGGAGTGTCGATGGGGTGCCCGGGGTCGATGAAGCGGGGAGCTGGAAGGTGACATGTTGCAGGGTGGCTGGAGGCACGACGGGGGGTGCGGCATCTGCAAGCAACGAAGTGAGGAAGGGATCCTCAGGGACTTCCTCCACGAGGCTGACAATCGACAATGCATCGGCGTTGTCATCTTCCCAGCTGCCGTCCGATTCCTCATCACAATCCTCCACGCCAGCAAATAGAGAACCCATGGCTGCATCGAGGTCAACGAGCTCCACGGTTGTCAGAGTTGGAAGAGGCGTCAGGGAACGCGCAGTGAAGCGGCGCTTCTTGTTGGCGAGGAACGTGTTGACTGTTTCTTCAACGATGATCTTGCGCGCCGCGTCATCATGTGACAGCTCTAGAGTGATGCCCAGTTCTTGAGAGATGCTTGCGGCAGAGAGTGCCTTCCGGAACGATCCCCTCATGCGCGTTACAACTGAAAAAGCAGCCTCCACAAACACAGTCGAGGGTGACAGTGCCACCATGGCCTCAAGCACTATCGCAAACGTCGAACTCTCGGATTCCAGCAAGAAGTCGACGACAAACTCTTTCAGAAGGTTCCCCCTGAGATCTGTGCATTCCAACCGCAGCTTCACCCACTCCATGCCGATGCTGAGAATCTCTGCCTGGTCGTAACCCAAGCGAGAAGCGAGCGCCATGAGGCACTCGCACGTGCTGTCCTTCCCACTTGTCGCGAAGAAAGAGCTGAATGAGCGGCAGGGATACTCCTCCCACCTCTTGGCCAGGTCCTTGTAGATGGTGTGGCAGAGCTTTGAGCGCCAGGAAGTCATCTCGGCAACTACCCCCGGAGGCAACGATGTGGTTCCCTGGTTCTCATAGAACTTGGCTTCGTGCTTGCCAGGCTGGCGCGCCAGCACCTTATGCACTGTCAGTGCATTCTGCAGGATGCTCTCCATCGACGAGAGCGACAGGTCTCGCTTCTGCAACGCCTCGCTCACCCCTTTATTGATGTCGAAGACGTCAGCCAAGATGCAAGTCGAGAGGGAATACTCGGGGGTGAGCTTGTGGAAGAAGAACGGCGGCGGCTGGATCTCCCCGAGCATAGCGACAGTGAAGTCAAAGTTCACCACAGCCGCGTTCAGGCGACGGAACGTTGCAGCTGCCCAACGCACGGAGTGCTCCTTCGGGAAGGAGAGACATTTCCCACCGGAAATGATCTGCAGAGACTTCTGCCTGGCGGTTGATCTGAAGAAGGCAAACCAGTGTCGGAGGAGGCGGCTATGTTCAACAACCTTTCGTGTCTTCTTGATGAGGCCGACGGACAGCTGGTGCATGTGGGCAGCATCATGCACATCGATGAGAGTGCATCCCCACGCGATCTCGAGCTTCCCCCTGAGACTCTTCATCGTTGATGCCCCGTCTGCCGCGAATCCCTTCAGCGAACGCCGCGCCCACTGCGACAGCTGGAGGCTGTCGAACAACTTGACCAGCTCGTCCTTCTGCGACTCTGCGTCAGCTTTCTTCAAGTCGACTGTGCCCACACACCAATCTTTCATAGCACAATCCGTCCTGCTGATCCCCGAAACGATGACGATCATCAAGTCGATGCGGGCGAACGTGGTACCGTCCACCTTCAGGGTTGCCGCCCGACACGCACGCACCGCACCCACCACTCCCCTCAGGAGCACCTCCCAGAGTATCGTCTGGAACTCCTTCGCGACTTTTCGAGAGTAGTGGGTGTCCAGGACATGCAGCCCCTTCCGCTTGTCGTCCTGCAACCTCGCACCCACACTGCTCAGCCCCTCCGCCCGTTGCGTCGCCGTTGCCACGTTGTACACCAGGTTGACCAGACTTGTGTACTGCTCGCTGGTCACCTTCACCTTCGCGCACAGCGTCTGCTTGGGGATATCTGTAGCTGTCACATTGGTGTTTTCACTCCCAGGCGTGGACAACTGCACTGCTCTCTTGTGCGCCGCACCACCCATGTGGCGGCGGATATTGCTTTGCTGGCGCCCAACTGTCGTGGCAGACATAGACGCTTCGCCGCGTGCATACCGGAGCAAGTGGGGTTGCTCCGAGAACTCCCCCTCCAGCTGCACCAAGAACGGTGCACACGTGGTGCACCTCCACCTCCCATCAGGGAGACGCACCACACAGGAGGCTGCAGCGTGGATCTTCCGCTGCTGCTTCTCCTGTATGGCGAGCTGTGCCTGCCGCTGCTGAATCCGAAGGAGACCGTTCACCATTGAGCCCTCTGGCACGTACTTCTTGTTTGCTGCCATCAAAAGAAGGAAGTGCGCCTTTGCTGTGTCGAAGACAAGCCGCAAGGGGTACTGGGCCATCAACGACGGAAGAAGCAAGCCGAAGGTGCGAGGCTGTGTGGTGTCGACGATAGAAAAGTGAACATTTAAACCGCGGGATGTGCGGAAAGTCTGCAGGGCCACTGACGCGGTGTTGGTGTCCAACTCTTCGTCCACGAGGAATCTCGTATCCATCAATCGCGGACGCCTGAGCTTCACCGTGAGGGCCTCCGCTTCGGGGGAGTCAACGCCCTCCAGAAGCGCCGCAGCACTGGTACGCGTCGGCTCCGTAATGGGAATTGACCTTGCTAGGCAGTCAAGCACTCGGAGGCAGTAGTGTCCAGAACTGTATAGATCCCGTTGAACCCACCCTGGTACAAGCCCAATGTTGACGCCTCCGGTTGATTGGGCGAGCTTCATGGCGGTCAGCCATGGGGACAGTCGCCCGGCGCTGTCGAACGCGGCGACGTGGCACGCCCCTTCCCCGGTGTAGAAGGCGGCGTGGGGTGCAGGGGCGACAGGGGCGGCGGTGGTAGCTGCAGGAGAGGCGGCCAGGGGATCCGGAGGAGGAGGCGGCGGCGCATCATGCGAAGCATCGACGTCGTGCCCGTCACCGTCCGATGCCTCACGTGCGTACAGCACGAGTGCTGGCTTCGCGTTCGCACGATTGAACGGCGCCACAGAGCAATCCGTCACACGATCAGTCGTGATCGACTTCCACTTCAGAGTGGTGGCGGGGCCACGAGCGCACAGCGTCTCCCAGGCGATCCCCTTCGCGAGGGTCAGCCCGGACTTTGTGCACGATGCACCGACAAACCGGTACCGGTGATTCACCGGCTGCACCGTGCCCACCTGCACCACCCCGTTGCCGTCAACGCCAAGCTCACGAAGGGCGGAGAGGTCTCTTAATTCCTTGACGTTGACGGTTTCCGCAAGCTCCGTCAGGTGCTTCTGCTTCTCGCCGGATGCAGAAAACCGCTGCGTCGAGAGGAACAGGAGGTGCGGGGCCTTCTCGACGCAGAACTGCGCAGCCCGGACAGCACCACATGTGCACGGACCTTGCTTCTCCATAAATTGAGAAGCAACGCGCTGCACCTCGTCCTTCACGACGCCCAACATCACAACCATGCTGTCTGTAATAGCTGTGCGGAACTCACCACAAGATGGGCAGCTGTAGACGGTGGCGCTTTTGGTGGTGCAGAGGTGCTTCAGGTGCGGGTGTTTGTGTCCGAGGGCGGAGAGACTGACGTCAGGGTTGGGTCGCTGCGGGTCCTGCGAGGTGATCATCTGGGGCTCGTTCTCATCGGGGGTTGTGCTCCGCAGGGACTGGAGGAGGTTGCTCAATACACCTTGGCACTCCCGCAGTACTGTACATGCCAGCAGCTGGAGGATAGTTACAAAGCTGCCACTCCCCGACGCCACCCCCCTACTGGCCCCTTCAGGCCTGAAAGCCCAAAAGCTCCCGGAGATTTTTGCAGTTGTGCGCACCATATTCGCGGAGTACGTGAGGTTGGGTGAGTGTGAGGTCAGGGTCCTGTCGAAGGGTAGTCGAGTGGGAATAAATAGGGAGGTCCTCAGGAGTGCAATACAACAGCAATACACAGGCAACACACCAGCAACACGCAAACCGAGGCAAGAGGAGGTGGGCGGGGTCATCCTGCGGAGTCTCCAGTTGGCCAGCAAGGCGAACTGTACGGGGGAGAGACTTCCCTTCCATCCTTGTGTGCGCCCTGTCGACTGGGAAAATCTTAGAAAAAAAAATTTCCTCTGCGAAAAACCCTTAGAAAAAAAAATTTCCCTTACAAAATTCTTAGAAAAAAACTTTTTTTCCCCGTACAAAAGTTCTTAGAAAAAAAGTTCAGAATCCTGAAAGTGGGGAACCAGCCCCCCAGTTAGGAACAGCCCTGGCATGAACTATGTATATTTTTTTTACCTTTTTTTCATGGTTATACAAATATATTGTCAGTATTGAAATATGGGTTTTATATTGGATATATTGGGGGCCCTCGCTACGAGTCACTGTGAGTCACGAGTCGTCAGTTGTCAGCCAAACATGGCTGACTTCTCACTTTTTCTCACTCAGTCACACTTGGTAGCGAGGGCCCCCATTCTTCTTGTTTTATTATTGCAGTGACACCATTTTGCAAAATGGTCTAACATATTGTCAAAATATGGTAAATATATGGACCAAAATGTAAAATGTATGGGGTTTTACATGTTGCAATAATGCACAATATATTGCAATATTGTAACAATATATGGCAAAACTGTAATTCTCATTTCACAATATGGCCCATATATCATAGTGTCATAACGGCCGTCATGGAGGGAGTGGATTTTCGGAGAATTCACTACCTCAGTTCCCGCTACCGAAATATAAAAACGGCCGTTTCCATGTTTTGTTGACGAAAAAACGGCCGTTTTTTCCCCCTCCTATTTTCCTTTGGAGATTCGCCTCCTGCTTACCGTACCGAGCTGAGGAAACACACTTGACAACTCCCTGTTGCCGACACATGACATTGGGCACTGCGATTCTCTGTCGACTGTACAAAGAAAAATGGCTTCCGCCCTGCCTGTCGCTCGACAAGCAGCAGACACCCGAGAGCAGAGAGGAGTGTAGCAGCCCGGTTCGCCCCCGGGTTGTCCCAGAAATCCAGCACACCCTCGGAACGTGGTGGCCTAGTCGTAGATCACCCAGGCCCTGCTCGTGACCTCCCCGAAACAGAGGGGAGGTGGCACCGGAGTTCTGACACCCCTACGACTCATGCGGCCGTACGCGCTCGGGCACAGACGGCGGACCGCAAACCAGAAGGACTTCCCTGATTCCGTGCCGTCCCACCTTCTGCGCATGCGGTCGCCAGCCCAGGCCAGCTCCCCTGCCAGGGGCACTGGGGGGTCGTACTTCCCCACCTCAGACACTTTCTCGATGACATTCACAATGTCGGTGTGCACTGCGTCAACAGGGGCACGCCGTTGGCACACCCAGCTGCGCATCGCAGTACTTCTGGAGCAGCGATGCGAGGGGTGCCGTCAGGCGGACGGCGGCCTGCAGGTGGGACTCGAGCCCAGCGATTTCGTGGGCATCTCTGCCAACCGCAGAAGCGACGCACACGTAGCAGGGCCGCTGTCCTGCAGCGGGCCCGGAAGATTGTATAAATGCCCGGGGACGTGGTGCAAGGTGCAGATCCACTCAAGCGGTGCAGGTAGTGTGTGTCGGAGAGAAGCGGGATCGCACGGCCGGTGGTGCCGTCTTGCTCGCCTGCTTCTCCCTCTCAGCTGCGTCAGAGATGTGGCACAGCACATCCTTCAGCGCCAGTGCGGTCGTGAACCCATCCAGCTGGTGCTGCATATTGCCCGGCATGATCGCCCGTGCCTTCGGGAAGAAATCAGCGAAGGCGGTGTCCTTCTCATCCGGGGTGCTGTCGCCGAGATCAAGGGAAAGCTCTATCGGAAGAGCCCTGATGCCAGTGAGCGACACCCACCGCTGCCTGCACGGTCATCCACGACACACGTGCCTAGATTGGCCGCAACCATGTTCAGCCCCTCCTCGGGGCACACTTCTTGACAGCATCATGCACCAGGCCAGCCGGTGATCCGGTGAACAACGCACCCCGGGCGATCCGAAGTTGCAAGCCTGCCACTGAGGGTATCGCACTCCGACAGCGCCAGCTGTTTCCCTGGCTCTGCACTTTCAACGCTGCGTTCTTCTTCTTCTTGATATGGCGCGGTCCGTCAAAGTGGTCCACGAAGTCTGAACTCTTCGCATCATACTTGAAGGCGCGCTCACAATGCTTGCTGCAGGGTATCCCTTGCAGTGGGGAGGCACTCCTGGTGGTGGGATCTCGCCTGCTGACCCACGCCCCATACAAAATTCCCAGGTAAAAAAACGGCCGTTTTTTAAAATGCTGAAAATCAGCGGCCGTTTTTGCAAGTCCACAAAATACAAGGGATTTTTTAAAACGGCCGTTATGCAACCATGATATATGGCAATATTTTCACAAAATGGTCCATATATTGCAAGATTGTAACAATATATGGCAATACTGTAAATCTCCTTTCACAATATGGTCCATATGGCAATATATCAGTAACATATCGTTTCTATGGGGGCCCTCGCTACCAAGTGTGACTGAGTGAGAAAAAGTGAGAAGTCAGCCATGTTTGGCTGACAACTGACGACTCGTGACTCACAGTGACTCGTAGCGAGGGCCCCCTATGGGACAATATATTTTCATAACCATGTTTTTTATTGCAGAAGCCTGCAAAACAGCCTGCAAGGCGGCAGTAATGAAAAAAACTCGGGGGGGAAGGAGTGGGGGGGGGGGAGGGGGACAGACAGAGAGATGGAGGGAGGGAGGGGCAGGTGCCATGACTTTGTTTTTGCTAGTCATTCTCTCGGTGTTTGGTCTTTAGCCTTCACCTCCTCTCTCCTCGCTCTCCTCTTGCCCCGACCCCGACCTGCGCGCTACGTTCCTCTTCACGCCTTCGACGCGGGGGCGTTCTCCGGGCGGAGAGGGCGGAGGGCCTTGCCGGCAATCCACATCTCCTGCCCGGCAATCTCCTCCAGCTCCTTCTCGAGCTTCACCCTGTAGTCGGGCTGGCTGTTGAGGTCGATCGAGCGGCGGGCCTCGTTGCCGTTGCGGACGTTCTCGTAGCAGTCCGCCACGACAGGCTTGATCGCCTTGTAGAACTTCGGGGCCCAGTCGAGGGCACCGCGCTGGGCGGTGGTGCTGCAGTTGGCGTACATCCAGTCCATCCCGTTCTCCTGCACCAGGGGGTACAGCGAGCACAGAGCCTCCTCGATGGTCTCGTTGTATGCCTCGGAGGGGCTGTGGCCGTTCTCACGCAGCACCTCGTACTGCGCGAGGAAGGCGCCCTGGAGCATGCCCATCAGGACGCAGCGCTCGCCCGTCAGGTCGCTCGTCACCTCCTTCTCGAAGGTGGTCTCGAACAGGTGCCCGCACCCGATGCCCATGCCCACTGCGATGGTGCGCTCCCTGGCGCGCCCCGTCGCGTCCTGGTGGATCGCGAAGGAGCCGTTGATGCCACGGCCCTTCAGGAAGTGGTTGCGCACGGTCAGGCCCGACCCCTTGGGTGCGCAGAGGACAACGTCGATGTCCTTGCTGGGGATGATGCCGGTCTGGTCGTGGTAGACGACACCGAACCCGTGGCTGAAGTAGAGTGCCTTGCCGGCAGTGAGGTGGGGCTGGATCTTGGGCCAGCCCGCAATCTGGGCGGCGTCGGACAGCAGGTACTGCACGATGGTGCCACGGTGCGTCGCCTCGTCGATGTCGAAGAGGTCCACACCCTCCACCCACCCGTCACGGAGGGCGGCGTCGAAGGACCCCCCCTTGCGCACACCGACCACGACCTTCAGCCCGTTGTCCTTCATGTTGAGGGCCTGCCCACGGCCCTGCGGCCCGTAGCCCAGCACGGCAAGGGTCTCGTCCTTCAGCACCGTGCGCACCTTGTCGAGGGGCATGTCGCTGCGCTCGATGATGGTCTCCTTGATGCCGTTGATCTCGATCACAGCCTCGAGGCAGGGCGCAGTCACGCTGAAGCGGCGGACCGCAGACATGGCAGCAGAGCGAACGGAGAACATTGTAACGTGAGTTGGTGTGTGTTGTGTCACAAAAACCTGCAGGGGATCAATAGAGAAGTCTGAGTGCTCAAGATAACAGCAGCAACAGAAACACCACACAAACGAAAACCATCTCCATGGCGGTGAGGAGTGAGCGACGAAGCCACTCTTGGATAACACAAGGCAAAATCCGACCTGGGAGGGTGTGGAGAGGCAACCCACCGCCACACCGTCTCTCGACTTTGAGTTGTACGAATCATCGACCCGAGACCGGCAGGTGCTTCGGGGCTGCATTGAGAGAACCAGAGTACACCACCCCGATGTGCAATACCCATACCCACGCCTTGCCCACACCCTCTTCCTTCGGTGTGCAGGGTGGGTCGCCACTCCTCCGGGGGGGGGCCGACAACAGCCACCCCTTGAGGCGTAGGTGTGGTGCCTGCCGCCACCACTGTAGCACGCTTCCCCCAAGACACGGGGGGGGAGGGGACGGATCACTTTTCCCGGAGTAATACCCAACTCAGCTCAAGAGTTGTGCGAACACGGGGGAATCGAAGACACTTTTTCGTATGTATAACATGTTGGAAGGCTAGACAGGTATGGCAGAGACTAGACACACACAGGCCCCCGGTCAGTCAGCAGGGCAATGGGTGATCTATGTTGGGGGCTTTGAGATCTCGACAGTGTGCAGCACTACAGCAGATAATACTGATAATGCCACGACGCCCGATGAAACACTCTCGCTGCTTCGTGGCAGAGCTCAGTGACGTGCTTATCATTTGTTATCGACAACCAAAACACCGCAAAAAAATAGGCGGGGTGATGTGGAGATAGCTCAGCTCCACTGACATCCGCCTCCATGAATTCGAGCAGCATGGAGGGGGTTTCTCTCTTCGGTGTCGTGGCGTGGCTTCGTATGCCCACACAATCCAGCGGGGTTCGCAAGCCAAGCTAAAGACTTCGTGCAGGGAGGACCTGAAGAGCCAGAAAAAACAGGATGAGTATCGCACGGGGGCTCCTCCTGAAACTACTGCAACATTTCGGCAGGCGCTCATCAAAAGAGAGGCAGCGCCTCCCTGTGAGAGGCGGCCAGCCGCACGGCACAGCTGAGTTGGGGCAGGTCCGCACTTTCGTTCACTGCAGCATGCGGAGAGAGGGGGCACCTTGCTGCGACAAGGGGCACTGCGGCAAGGGCACCCCACAGAGGTGTTTACTGTGTTGCGTTGCTCGGCTGGCTGTTCCCGCCGCCCTCGCTACTCTGTGGGAGGGTTGGGGTGGGGTGGGGCAGAGTGATTCAGTAGTGAGACATGTCTGTCGGTTTCACAGGGCACCAAGTTGGTAAGGTGGAGAGTCATGTGGGTTCAATGCAGGTGATGAAATAAAGCGCCGAAAGCCGTGGCGGGGCGTTGTGATGCAGGGGGCCAGCCCTCGAGCTCCCGATATCCCTGTCAGCACGAAGGGTCATACCAGGACATCCCTCGCTGCTTGCTTCCCAGCAGCCTTTGCGAGGCCCTTCACACCGACCTGCTTCAGGTTCATCCCTGTGGCGACCACATCTTCGACACAGCCAAGGCCTTCACGGCAGGCACCCCCTGCGTCCTCGCCATACTTGTGTCCCACGACTTGTGAGACACCGTCGCATGCGCCGGTGAGGATGATCTTGATGGAGGCGGATGCCTGGTCCAGCACCTCTGCTGCAGTGGTGATCCCTGTCTGTGCCACCTTCTTGGCTTCAGCACCGGTTCCAGACTCCATGCGGGCACCTGCCTGGCTGCTGCCGACAGCGTTACCAAGGCGGGACCCGAGAGTGCGTGCGAGACCCACCATCGCGTTGGCCATCTGCCCGCTGACAATCACAGCCGTCTTGGTGGCCATGCGTGCCTCGCGGATGGCCTGCTGGTTCTGGATCTCCGCAGGGCGCTCGTTGGGGGTGATCTTCTCGCAGGCAAAGCCAGCACCCCGCTGCATCCCGCCCGTCACTGCAGGGGTTGCGGTCTGCATCCCGTTGACCATCTTCTGCCCGACGAACTGGATGCCGGTGGACATCCGGTCGCCGACACTCCCTGGGGCCTCTGCGCGCTGACCCGACTGGTCCACAGTGAATGTCGAGGGCGGCGGCACCGCCTCGCCCTTGATCTGCAGGGAGGGAAGAGGTGCAGCAGGCAACAACACAAGTCAGCCTCACACGAGTCAGAGTGGATGCGCGAAAGAGGGGCCTGGAGAAGCACGTGGTAGATGTTTCTCGGGCTCCCTCTCCGGAATCGAAAACCAGACAAATGAATCGCCCAACTGAATCGTGCTAGCTAAACTCCGGAAAGAAGTGTCTTTTTTCGTTGAACGCAGCCCAACCCACAGGGACCGCGTAGCGGAAAGAAAGACAAGGGATTGAAAGGGTACACCACACTTGAATGTTAACGCGATAGGGCTGCAACCGCCGCGTATCTCGCAGGGAGGGGCGCCAGGGGGACAGGGCACGGCGATGCCACGGTGCCTCGGGTAAACTCGTCTGCTCTCTGTGCATGCGTAGGCACCCACTGAGCGGAAACGGAGATGCCCGCACCGTCTGCGGTGTCAAACAAAGCACACAGCAAGTCATTCGCGAGGTAATTCTTGCTGTGGCCCTTGTTGATTGCTGCCACCGCTGCCGTGTTGTCCACCTGCAACCCCAACGCACAGCCCGGCCGCGTAGCGGCTGCGAGGCGTGTCGCCTGGAGCGCTGCGAAGAGCTCTTTGACATATACCGTATACGTAAATATTATGGAACGGGCCCATTTTTGGCCGGTCCGTTCCATAATATTTACGTTCCATAATATTTACAGGGCCAGTTGGGGACTCGGTGGTGAGGACGGCTTGCGTCAGGAATCGCGCGAAAAGTGCACGAGTAGGTCCCGTCAGGGACTCTGTATGCCGTCCGATCACCTGGTCCAAGTCCCCGAGTCGCAGAAAGCCCTGTAAATATTATGGAACGAAAAAAATCTGGAACGCCAACCCACCAGCGTTCCAAAATATTTACGTTCCATAATATTTACGTTCCAAAATATTTACGTATACGGTATATGGTGGGCGAGGGGTTCATCAAAACAGCCCTGGACAATCGGCTCGGGGTCTAACTCCAGAAGGGCTGCCCATTCTGTGTCGGAAGCGTCAGACCACGCCGTGACCGAGGGCCCCGAAGCCCCTGCCTCAACCCATACATTCTGGCCCAGATCGGCCGAAATCAGAGGAAGATCAGCGAGAACGGAGGGGGGGATGTCGAGAGGGCGGTCCCACTGCTCCGGTTCCGCAACCAGCTTGGCCGCGGATCTCCTGAGGAAGGCGAGGGAGGCGCGGAAGTAGCAGAGACGCCTCTGCGTCGAGAACAGAAACCAAATCATACCGCCGAAAACCTTGTAGAACTCCCGGGAAGTAGCCCTGTTCTCGCGAACCGCCGCCACGGCCGCCGAGGCAAGGAATTTCGACACCCAATCGGGGTCCGACCTGAAGCGCTTAGGCGACGACTCCAGATCAAATTCCAACCCCAAGGCTGAACCTCCGGACCACCTCGTGGATCGACGGGAGGAGCATCGGTGGCGGGTCCCGCATCAGCCGGTTCAGCTTTCGCCCGTCGCATACCAAACGCAGCAGCCCGCTCTTTTTCTCCACGGTGAACGCCGGGAGGACCACCTTCGGCGCGTCTGCCAACCCCAGCACCCCCCACTCCGAGAGGTTATCCCAGTGCCGCAGCATGTGCCTCGAGGTCCCGCGCGAAAGAGGCCTGTCGCCCAGATCCACGCCCGGTCGCATGGCCCGCAGGAAAGCGCCCCGGTCCCGAATCACGTCGATAACCCCTGACAGGATCCCCTCGGAATCCAGAGCCTCTAAGGCGTCGAGGTTCAGACGTGACGTCGAAATGGGGGCCAGTTCCCCCGTGGGGCCACCCCGCGCCGAGGGCGGGCCAAGATGCCGCCCCTCCACCGACACCCGCGCTTCCCTCGCGTACGTCGCGTTGACGTCCGGCGAGTAGGAGTCGTCGCCGACCCGCCGAGGAAGAGGAGGAGGAGGGGGCGGCCGTGGCGGCGGTGGAGGCGGAGGCGGGGGTGGAGGCGGTGGCGTGGGAGGCGGCCTGGGCCGAGGGGTCGCCGGCGGGGAAGGCGTGCCTGGGGGCTCGTACGCCACGCACGCCGTCCTCAGGAGCTTCCCAGGGAAGGCAGGGCAAAGAGCGACCCCCGGGACAGCCCCCGGTCGAGCACCATTGATGTGGAGGCCGTCTGCCTCGCCAGCTTCAGCTTCCCCGCCGGGAGGTACCTGGCCAGGGCGTCCAGGGAGCTGTGGCGGGACAGCTGCCGAAGCGACTCCAGGCACAGCCCCTCTTGCAGGAGCTCCGCCAGAGCCCCCCGACGGAGTGAGTGACCACTCAGCTCCGGGTCCTCCTTCTTCAGCGCCGCCACGATGCGCCGGTAGGTTGTGTCGACCACCAGCGCGCCCGCCGCCCGCCCGGAGATCGCCTCCCGCAGCACCTCCGTCCAGCACTCCGAGAGGAACAGGCCCGTCGTGACGCCCAGGCGGAACGGGTCGCTCTTCGTCTCCGCCCAGTTCACGGCGACAAACTTGTGCTGGAAGGAGATGTCCCCGCACTTCAGGCGCACCACGTCCGACACCCGCGCCGCCCCGCACCACCCCAGCACAATCGCGAGCTTCGTGTCGCGGTCGACGTCCGCCCGGCCCACCACTGCGGCCACCTGGATGGACGTTGCCGGCTTCGCTTGGTGCTGCGGTCGGAGGGCCCCCAAGCGCTTCAGACCTCGCTTGAAGTCTTGGAGCAACTGGGAGTCCACCACAACCCCCATGCGGCTCATCGCGGCGACCGCCCTCGATACGTACTGTAGGGCGGAGGAGGGCCGGAGTGGGGAGTCCGCTTCGGACATGAGCCTCTGCACCCAGTAAATGATGCAAAGGTCCCACGGCAAGAGCACACCCGTGGTCTGCTCCCACTCGTGCCGGAACTGGAGGAGTCGCCGGTGGGGCCCCTCGAGCCCCCTCCACGTCGACGGTGCCAACGCCTCCCCCAGCGTCTTCACCGCACGCTTGGCGATCCGCTGTGCCTCTCTGGCGGTCAGCGGGTCCTCCTGTGCCCGTCTCCTTCCCACCCGCGCCGTGGAGAGCACCCCTATGCTCTCCAGCATCGCCGTGAGGGGCGAGCTCACTGCCTGTTGCCCCCCCTCCTGCTCCGCTGGCTGGTGGGGTGGCCCTGCTGCGGCTGTGGCTGCGAGCCGCGTTGCTGTTGTTGTTGATGCTGATGCTGTGGGTGGTGGACCTGGGGGGGGGGGTGCGTGGCTGGCGGGCCCGTGCCTTCTCCTTTGCCGCCCGGAGGTACGGAGGGATCTCCGGCTTCCCGAAGAATTCCTCCTCCATCGCGGAGGCCGCCTCCCATCCGCCCCCCAGCACGCCCTCGTTGAGGGCTTCCAGTCTGCAGAACTGGTTCTGCATCAACCGGACCAGGAGGTCGTCGTAGTCCTCCGGCTCCTGCAGCGACGGCAGGCTCGTCATGATGAGGTTGATATCCCTCATCCGAGCCTGCGCCTCGTGGGCCTGCGGGCGCAGGGCACCCCCCGCCCGGGCCCCCAGCAGGGCGTCGTAGCGGCGCAGCTGATGCAGGTGCGCCAGCCCCAGCGTGGCCTCGTCCGCGTGCCACCACTCGTCCACGTTCAGGGGGTTGAGAGCCCCGGCGCCCCTGCGGCTGTCGCTGCTGCCGGCTACGCTGCCGGCCCCGTCCCGCTGCTCCGGCTTTCCGGCCCTCGGTGCTCCGGCGCCGGCTCCGGAGCCCGTCCCGTTTCCCCGCAGGCGGGCCAGCTCCGCCTGGAGGTCCGCCACCTCCTGCATCCGCCGCACCTCCCGGAGGGAGGCCACCTCGTCCTGGGGGGCTGCAGCCCGGCTCGCACCTGCCTCAGCCCTTACCCTCGCGTGCTCCGCGAGGGCCGTCTCCCGCTGGGCCTTAGCCCGCTCCTCCATCACCAACGCGGCGTTGCGCGTCTTCTCCCGCTCGAGGGCCAGCTCGGCCTCGAGGCGGGCTCTCACCTCCGCGTGCCTGGCGGACTCCTCGGCGACCATGGCCCGCGCCTGCGCCTCCGTGACGGCGTTTGAGGCCGCCGCCTCCACCGACGCCACCTTCGCGTCCGACTCCGCCCCCGTCACCCGCTGTGCCGCAGCGGATTCCACCTTCGCCGCATGCGCCACTGCATTCGCGGATGCGATGTGCATCCCCGCCGCCGCCTCCGCGTTGGCTGCCCTCGTAGCCGCCCCCGCCTCCACCCCCGCCGCGTGCACCCTCGCGTGCGCCTCCACCTGCGTGGCCCGGATGTCGGCCCCCGCGACCTCGCGAGTGGCCACCTCGCGGGCGTTGGCGGTGGTCACTGCCGCCAGCGCCTGCCCCATCGCCATCCCGAAGTCGCCCGCCGGGAGGGGGGCGGACAAGGCATCCGGGTTGCCCGCGCCGCGCCCCACTCCGGACAGCACCAGCTCCGAGTTTTGCACGCCAGGCATCGGATATGTCGGGGGGGTTGAAGGGTGGAGTAAAGAGAAGGGAGTAGGTGGGAGTGTTGAACCACGAAAATATTTTTCGTTGAACGCAGCCAAATATAAGGCCTAACCTGTTTTGGCGCACGGGTGTGATGACAAAAGGGAAAAGTGCTAGCACGAACATGATGTTGGTCTTCTGGTTATGTCTGGTTTCTTAGAACACTTAACGTGTATGCAAACAAAAATCCCCGTTACCCGATACAGCCACAGTAGTGTACTACACTTCCTTCGGCTGATGAAACCAGCCTGTGGAGGCATAGTACAGCGACGGAGGGCATACCCTGAAGACACCGTTCTGCTTCAACAACAGCTCCAGGACTTCAGTTTCCTCCTCGTCAACATCGTCAGGCATGACGATCTCGAGGAAGAGGCCTGGCATCAGGAAGGTGTACTTCTTGTCCTCCTGTGCGATAGCGGGGGAAGGGAGATAGGGGACGCAGACTGGCAGCAGCACGGGCAGCAAAACATGTTGCAAGCACGGAAACACACAGCTTGTAGGTAGGCCCTGGAGGGCGGCAAAGCAAAGCCCATACCTTCTTGAGAACAGGGACATTGTTGATGATGGGGATCTTATGCTCCCCAACAATAACAAAGACGATCTCACTAGTGCCCCCCGACTGGTCTGGATCCACACGGCAGCCAAGCTCCTGCACCTCCTCAGGCGAGGCGGCGATCTTCAGAACAGTCAGGGTGCCTTTGTCAAGCTCGGTGCGGCGCTGTCCCTTCACCTCGTTGACTGTCACATCATCAACTTGCAGAAGAATGAGTGCCTCACGCTCCTCCTCTGCACACACATCCTTCGGTTCCGGCTCTCCGCTCATTGTGGTGTGTGCCTGTCAACTGTGGGTGCGTGTGAGCAGCGCCAGGGAAGGCCGACACCCCAGGCCAGCACAGGGGACAACTGTTGAGGGGGAAATGGCAAGTGTAATAGGGGTGCAGGGGACTGGGGAAAACCATATGTGCAGCAACTGAATGCCCCCACGAGTGAGTGAGAAATAGCTGATATTGCAAAAGAGGACAAGTGACGACAAAAAAGAGAGGCTGTGAGGTCTCCCACTCCCTTGGTATTGCACGGTGCGTGGGCAGTGTCGCCGTGCAATTAGTAAAGAGTGGTTGCAGTGCAGTGACGAGGGTTCTACAGGAGTGTGCATTAGAATCACAAAACAGAGTGTGTCTCACCTCAGCACGAAGACCTGCTGCCACACAGGAAATGGGTTTGGTCGACACCCGCGGCAGAAGGCGCTTTTGCTGTGTTGTTTGTTGTTGTGGCTGTGACGTGATGTGCTGTCCTGTGCGCCAAACGCAATGCATTCCGATCAGCCAGCTCGCTACACCTCGTCCCTGACAGACTTGCCTCGGACCGGGATGAACCATTGTGAAAGCGATGTCATCATGTTGTGAATGCGGTGCGCAGTGCGTGGTGTGAGCATACATGGTGCAAGAACAAACAAGACAAGACAAGCACACTGCAGACATGCACAAGGGCAGGGTTGTAGGAGGTGGAAGGGGCTTGTGTGGGGTAGGGTGGGAGTGGGTGGGAGGTGTGTTTGTCAGTCGGAGGATTGCACCGTGGGCCAGCAGGAAGGGACGGACTTCGCAGTCAGCGTCGTGTGGTGGCAGCACAGGGCAAGAGGGGCTGGGAAGCAGGAAGGGCAAGGCAGCACGCCACACACAGCGTGCTGCACGCAGGGTCTGACGAGGCACAGCTTCGTGCCCCCGGTCTATTCCAGTGACGCAGTGGCTCACACCACCGCCAGTGGCAGCAGTGTGTGGCACACAGCGCGTCCCGGGTCTACCGCTTCAGAACACTGACACACCACAACAGCACAGCACAACACAACAACAAAAACAACGGCGCCTTGGCAGCCCCTCACACACCGACACGAGGGGTCTGGTCAGCAGCCTTGCTCCTTTGCAGCACTGTGACACTGTGGCACTGCGGCACACGAGGAGGTCGGGACGGGAACAGGAAGTGGAAGTGGAGGAGGGGTCTCGTCGACGGAGCAGGTGTGTGCAGTCGGGCACGTCACTGCTGCGCAGGTGGAGGGTTCGTAAGTCAAGCCCTCCTGCAGTAGCCCCACCCGAGCACCTCGCGGCACTCGAACCCTGCACGGCACTGCAGCGCTGCACACCCGCGCGGGTGCACCCACGAGGGCAGGCACAGCCCCACATCCCCGACCGCAAAGCACCGCGTCTCCACAGGGCACGTCACAGCTGCACACGCGTCAGTCTCCGCCTCCACGCAGCGTGCCCCGAGAACCGCGTCGATCTCGCATGTGAACCCTGTGGGGCACGACACTGCGGCACACGAGGTACGGACGGGAGGAGGAATAATCCCGTCAACAGGCTTGCACACGCCAGTGCCGTCGAACGTCTCCTCGCAGACAGCACAGCGCAGCTGGTCACACCCGACAACGTCGTTCTTCACACAGCGTGCGCCGTGCACGGGGTGCACCTTGCATGTGGAATCCTTGAAACAGGACACTGCTGCACAGGAGGTCGGGACAGGTGCAGGCACGATCCCACCAACAGGCTTGCACACGCCAGTGCCGTCGAACGTCTCCTCGCAGACAGCGCAACGCAGCTGGTCGCACCCGACAACGTCGTTCTTCACGCAGCGCGCTCCGTGCACGGGGTGCACCTTGCATGTGGATCCGACGAGACACGAGACTGCGGCACACGAGGTAGGGACGGGGACAGGCACGATCGCGTCAATACCGCTAACAGGCGTGCACACGCCAGTGCCGTCGAACGTCTCCTCGCAGACAGCACAACGCAGAAGGTCGCAACCGACAACGTCATTCTTCACGCAACGTGCGCCGTGCACGGGATGCACCTTGCAGGTGGAGTCCTTGAAACACGACACTGCTGCACACGAGGTAGGGACAGGTGCAGGCACAATCTCCTCGACAGGCTTGCACACACCAGTGCCGTCGAACGTCTCCTCGCAGACAGCGCAACGCAGCTGGTCGCACCCGACAACGTCATTCTTCACGCAACGTGCGCCGTGCACGGGGTGCACCTTGCATGTGGATCCGACGATGCAGGACACTGCGGCACACGAGGTAGGGACAGGGACAGGCACGATCGCGTCAATACCGTTCACAGGCGTGCACACGCCAGTGCCATCGAACGTCTCTTCGCAGGCAGCGCAACGCAGCCTGTCGCAGCCGACAACGGTGTTCTTCACGCAGCGTGCGCCGTGCACGGGGTGCACCTTGCAGGCGGAGTCCTGGTAGCAGGACACTGCGGCACACGAGGTAGGGACAGGTGCGGGCACAATCCCCCCAACAGGCTTGCACACACCAGTGCCGTCGAACGTCTCCTCGCAGACGGCGCAACGCAGACGGTCGCACCCGACAACGTCATTCTTCACGCAACGCGCTCCGTGCACGGGGTGCACCTTGCAGGTGGAGTCCTTGAAACACGACACTGCGGCACAGGAAGTAGGGACAGGTGCAGGCACAATCTCCTCGACAGGCTTGCACACACCAGTGCCGTCGAACGTCTCCTCGCAGACAGCGCAACGCAGCTGGTCACACCCGACAACGTCGTTCTTCACGCAACGGGCCCCGTGCACGGGGTGCACCTTGCAGGTGGAGTACTGGTCGCAAGACACTGCGGCACACGAGGTATGGACAGGTGCAGGCACGATCCCGTCAACAGGCTTGCACACGCCAGTGCCGTCGAATGCCTCCTCGCAGACAGCGCAACGCAGCTGGTCGCAACCGACAACGGTGTTCTTCACGCAACGTGCGCCGTGCACGGGGTGCACCTTGCAGGTGGAATCCTTGAAACACGACACTGCGGCACACGAGGTCGGGACAGGAGGAGGAACAATCGCGTCAACCGGCTTGCACACGCCAGTGCCGTCGAATGCCTCCTCGCAGACAGCACAACGCAACTGGTCACACCCGACAACACCCTGCTTGACGCAACGCGCGCCGTGCACGGGGTGTTCCTTGCACGTGGATCCGACAAAGCACGAGACTGCGGCACAGGAGTGGGTCTTCCCGTCGGGCAGCTGTGCCTGTGCACCTGCACACAGCACAGCGGCAGCGAAGACAATCTTGTTCAACATTGTGTCTGGTGTGTTCTGTGGTGATGCACCTGTGGGAGGGTATTTCCAAGGTCGTGTCAGAGAACCCAGTACTGGGCTGTATCCGTTGATTCACATGACTCTGTAGCGTCGTGAAATAGAACCACAAAAAGAGTTGTCACGCGTGCACGCGACTTCCTGTCGACTTCTCGAGTGCCAAAGCTCTGCCTCCGCTCATCTCTTGGCAAGACATCAGTGTTACGGCTTCCGTGGCGGGTTCGACGCCTGTGAGACCTGACTCGTCTGTTGCGTGCACCGTTGCAGCCCCTGGCAGGGACGATATCTGCGCTGCCGCGCGGCTGCATAGGTGCACCTGCAGACACTCCCACCACCCCTCGCCCGCCCCCACAGCCCTGCCCCTCCCATCCCGACAGCCGTCCCTTCAGTACTCTGACCCCTCCCCACACCAACAGAAATGGCGAGCTAGCATTGCCTTGGACCCACGCAGACTGCACGACAGGGTTTCCCACGGACTGGGCTCTGGGGTTCTGTGCCCAAGCACTCAAGGGCACCTCTGTTGAAGGCGTGCCTTGCCTCTCTGAGCTCATCTGAGCCCTTTTGGACCTGCAGGCAGTTCGCTGCTGAATTGAGATAATCTTGCACCAGCCTGGTGACGCGCTCTAGCTCGAGCATGTCACAACCAGAGAGCTGGCCCACTCTGGTGTGTTTGTGTACTTCGCATCCACATCCGGCACATCGACGAACGGTGTCTTCGACCTCTCGAGCACAGCCTGCAGGGGGGCGAAGTCACCCCCTTCCGCAGCTGTGATCAGCTCCTGCAGCACCCACTGCCTCAGGATGAACACGGGGTTGACGGAGGACATGACGTGCTGTGCGTTGGGGACTTTCGGGAGTTGTGTGTACTTGGCCGCCCACGACGCCCAGACCTGCTCGTCCACTGCACGCTTCTCACAAGGCGGCATGCTGCTGTGCTTCTTGATGCTCTCCATCACTGCTGAGAGCTTCTCCAGCTTCTGATACTCGCCACGGATCAGGTCGATTTGCGGGTTCTCATCAGCCGTGGGCTCCGCCAGCACTGCCGCCCTCACCTCGGGCACCAGCATCAGCTGCTTGAGGCGCCCGGGCGGGACCTGCAGGGTCATGTTCCGCGTCTTCACCTCCTGCAGCCCCGCCACCTGCGCCGGCGACGCACACCTCGGGACGATCCTCGCCACCAGCGCCGCCGCATCACCCATCTCACACAGCGCCCTGAAGGCACCTGTGAAGTCTGCATACGTCTTCTCCATCGCTGTGAAGAACCCATCCACTGCCTCACGCACCTCGGGGGACACGGGTGCTGGCAGGCCGTCCCCCTCGTGGGGCAGGGCAAGCCCCAGTTTCTGCCCCATCAGGTTGTAGAGGTACCGGTCGTATGTGCTGTCGTACGCACCGAGGGCCTCCGTGAGGGGCGCCTCCAGCGCAGGGTCGAGGAGGGCCATGTTCTCGATAAACTTCTTCAAGTTCCACCTGCAGATGGCAGCCTGTGTGGCATAGGTGTACCGCCCGGAGTTGTCGGACCCGTTGCAGATGTAGTCGGGATCGAAGTGCTCCATAAACCCATACGGGCCGTAGTCGATGGTGAGGCCCAACACGCTCATATTGTCCGTGTTGAGCACACCGTGGCACCACCCCACGCCCTGCCACCGCGACACGAGATACGCCGTGCTGCGCACCATCTCTTTGAACATGTCCACAACAGACGCATTCCCGAAGAACTGCTCCCTCACAAAGTCGAGCAGGGTCTGCAGCACAGCGGTGTTGCGGTGCGACGGCCCCTCCCTCCCCGACATGCCGTCGGGCTTCTTGCAGATCTCAAAGGAGCCGAACCGGATGAAGGTGGGCGCGATGCGCGACACCACGGCACACGGCTCATAGGTGGGGTTCCCGTCGTAATACATGTCACGCATCACCCTGTCACGGGAGGTGGCCAGCGAGGCGGCACGCGTGGTTGGCACACCCAAGTAGTGCATTGCCTCAGAGCAGAGGAATTCGCGCAGGGAGGACCGGAGCACCTTCCTGCCGTCTGCCGTGCGGGAGTATGGCGTCTTGCCTGCCCCTTTGAACTGGAGCTCCCAACGCTCCCCAGCGTTGTTAATAACCTCTCCGAGATACATCGCAGCGCCGTCACCCAGCTGGCCAGCGAAGCTGCCGAACTGATGCCCACAGTAGCAGTGTGCGGCAGGTTCCGCCCCAGGGATCAGCTTGCTGCCGCTGAGGAACTGTGCGGCCTCAGCATGGTCTGCCTGCAGCTTAGCTGCATCGAGATCGAGCAGCTGCAGGGCGTCGCCGCTCAGAGCGACGAGGCTGGGCCCCTGCAGCGGGGTCAGCTCCACACGGGAGAAGCACGCATCCCGCACCTGGCGCTGCTCGGGCCCCACGTGCCCCTCGACTGGCAGCCGCCGCAGCGTCACGTTGTCAAAACGCAGCTGCTCGAGAGCCTTGCCCGCCATCTTGCGCATGCACAACAGAGGCTGGGCGGGGAGGGGTGGAGGGCGGGGAGAGGGGGGGGACAGAGAAGTGTGTATGTCACAGGCCTGCTGGAGGGGGTCGCGAAGGGGAAGTAGAGGGAAGCGTTGGATGGAGCGGGGGGGGGGCATGCGCTGCCTGCAATCCTTCTGACATGGGGCATAAGTCCTCTTGCAGTAACTCAGAGGGGGGGCGGGTGGGGTTGGGGTTGGGGAGGGGGCAGGGGGCTGATGGTGTTTCTCCTAGGTAATTTTGAGAATTGTACTCTTGCCGTGCCACAGTCAGGGTGGCCCTCGACTGTAGTTGGGTTGGTTGTTGTTTTCGGAGGGAATGGGCCCAACTGCCCGAGAGAGGCAGGCACAGAAGAGAAGCACAGAAGGCACTGCTGTTGCAAGGAGGCTGTCTGTTGAAGGAATGCGAAGAAAGCGCCAGTTCCCACAAATTACAGGGGGTGTGGGGAGGTGGGGCCTTGCACGGTGGTCGGGACACCGATAGCCTGGAGGGGGGACATTAGCATGTTGGCACGTCACGATATGGTTGCATGTCCTGCCGTGTTGGCGGAACAAGTTTGGTCTCGGGTTTGTAGCCTGTTGGGAGATCTCCCCGCTCTGGCGTGCAGAAAGGTGATCCTGACACACAGAGTGAAGCCATCCGTTTCATTAACTTCTGCAAACATGGCACAACGGTCTTATTTCAGAATTTTCAGGGTATGTTGTATACGTCGTACGTCTGCAAAGTGAGGAAATGTTTCAAACATAGCACAGCAACATTTAGCGACTGCACACAACATAGCCTGGCGGTGCCTGACGGGACTGGTCGATGTATGCTTTGCTTCGGGATTCGGGGAGGTGTGGGGTGTGGGAAAACCCCAGAAGCCGTGAGAATGGTCCAGCAAAGAATCCGATAAGGTGAAGAGCCCTGCAAGCACTGTACATGTCTCGTGAGGGCATGCTCGCATATCGGGCTGTATCCCACCATTATTTGGTGACTCATCCCAGGTTGTATGATGTATGGTAGCGCCTCGTGCATTGCATATTGTGTTGAGACACGGCAAATCACAGAGGACGGAATCCGAAGGGAGGGCAGTCGGAAGCAACCTGAGCTGAACCCTAGTGACCCAAGTGGAAATGGCAATTGGGGTTCATCAACGGCAAGAGGCTGGCATCATCAATGCGGCCCACATTTGCCAGATCACAACAACCACCATGAATGCGTGCACCTTTCGAACAAATAACCGGATCTGAATTGAAAATCACAAAGGAACCTGCTCTGAGGCTGAGCTCCCAGAAGACTCAGAAGAGCCGCCCGCAGTACTGTACTGCATGCCACAGAACCCCACCCTACCCCACACCCCACCCCGTTCTACAAAGATACATAACGACGCGGACAAACTGGGCTGTGGGGTTGCCAGGATGTGCAGCGGAGATAGATATGGGAGGGTGCACAAGATGCATCTGGCTGGTCTGTGAATGCACGGAGGGAAAGAGGGAGGGAGGGGGGGGGGGTACTGAAGTCCTGCACAAATGAATGCATCGAATCAGGCGCAAGTGTACTCAACCATGTGGAGCCGCAGCGAGAAGAGGTGAGGATTGCTTGCGGGTTTCGAGCTGCATTACTCCGTGCTGGAATCCGTTTTTGAGAAGAAAAATGTACAAAAGAAAAGCTGGAAAACCCATATTACACCTGAGCATGCACACAAAAATGTGCACACTCGCCGTGACACCCCTTGCTTCCGACCCCTGATTTTGAAACCTCGCTGTCTTGATTTTAGTCAGGTCTGCACCACCACAAATGACGCCTCACAAATGAACGCGGGGGGGGTGGGTTGGGGTGGCGTGATGACAGGGCCACCGGCAGCGGCCTGCAACCTCAGGCAGTGTCAGGAAATGCGAGTGGAGACATACAGACAAAAAGGCACCTCAAACCCGATGTGGGTCCAGGCGAAGATTCTTCAACATGTTCCGTTCTTTCGGTTGGGGTAGGGATATCGGAGAGGCGTGAAACAGAAGACATAAAAAAGCAAAAAAAGGAACGCATCGGCAACTGAATTCCAAGTGACCTGGATCAGCAGAACCATCGAAGAAGGTTGGTGGGTTCTGCTTCGCTTCCTGCCTTTTTGGTGGGTGGGTGGGTGGGGCACTGAGAGACATCATTCGTCTCGACTGGCCCCACACAGCCGCTGCCATCGCTTCACAATCCAAAGGGCCAACGAGCCTGCGGTCGAAATGCCGCTGTATCTGCATACACCCCTCTTTCAGCTTTCCTGAGCATCCCAAGAGGTTTCGGTCTTTCAACACCATGCAGTCCGTTCCCCAGGTCTTGTTGGGGTGCAGGCATGTATGTAAGTATGTGTATGGAGTGGTGACATTGTTTGATTTGCCACAGGGCATAACTGGTGAGCTCTGGCCCACGGTGTGTGGCACGTTCTGTGCATACACCAACGGGCGGTCAACGTTGTGAGGTTTCGGAGAGGGGAGGGGCGAGTCGTGCCCATTCAGATCACGATTCCTTCAAAACTGGGCTCAGTTCGCTTGGTGGATTCGTTGGATTTTTCACAATTAGATGGCAATTCAGTGGGGGCCCTCGCTACCAAGTGTGACTGAGTGAGAAAAAGTGAGAAGTCAGCCATGTTTGGCTGAAAACTGACGACTCGTGACTCACAGTGACTCGTAGCGAGGACCCCCAGTTGGACGATTTCGTTTGTTTTTTCACAATCTCGATTCGTTGCTCGTGAATAGTCAAAAACGAGCACGTTTGACTTCGTTAGCTAATGGTTATGTGTGCCTATGGCGGGAGGCAGAAACGCGTGGAAACACCACCAACAGGATCCCACTTGAGTTGCCCCCCCACTGAGCGCGCTGTCCCTCCGAAGTGGGGCCACCAGGATTCAAGGAGGAGGCGGAAAGGACTCCACCTAAGCTGCGCCTGGCTCTCAAACAAAGAAGCCCGGGCTTGTTTGTGCACACAGACGGGCAGGGTATTGCCTTGTGAAGGCAGCATTCTAGAACACTGCAGGCAATGCGCGTATCCCACTGACAACTTCTTCACTTGGGTTCAAGCGAGCTTTTGTTGGGAAACCACATACCAGTTTGTCCGGTGGAGGAGGCATCGAGCAGACTCTGATATGCCAAACAGACAGTCGGTTACAACACACACACACGGGGCAGACGAATCAACCCCTGATCAACACACGTAAACCATGTTTGGGGTCGTACAAACGGCACTGAACGACCTGCTCTTGATGCGATCTCCTCTGTTCACACACACGTTGAAAGTTGTAGTGTAGACCACACCGAGAATCTGCTCTTGATGTCATCTCCACCGCCACACACACACAAGTCAAACTTTGTCAATGTAGGTTTAGGCACCGAGCGAACTCTGATGACATCAGTGACCTCCACTGCCACCACACACACACACACGCGTGAAGACGATTTGCAGCAAAGAACACACCGAGCAACCTGCTCTTGATCACAACCTGACCTCCACTGTTCACAACCACACACACCTTTCTGTTCGGACCCTCTCCCGCCCCCTCCTCTCCCCCTGCCGCCCAATACACAGGAACGGAACATCCCCGCCACAACACAGCAACAGGACATGTGCTCGCCACAGGGGCAGCCTCGGCAGCAGTGCGGGTTATCTGCTGCGTCCCGCGACACACGCGATGCGGCGTTGGGAGGCCAACGCAGAGGGGGTGGGGTGGGGTGGGGTGGGGGGGGGGGGGGGGGTCAAGAAATAGTGAACATAACCAAACCGCCGGAGGAAGGAGATGGAATGGGGGTGGGATTATTATTTTTTTTTGCTCTCCTCTCTGAAGGAGAAAGGTAAGCCCGTGCGGTTTTCGGGGAAATCGCAGTAACACTGGTGCCAAAAAAGTAGGGCTCTCAACACCCCTCAACCCACCCGCCCCCCCTCCCCATACGGCAGTTCGGGGCTGGGGGGGGGGGGGGGGGGGACAGCCGGACCGAGGGACGCTACGGGTGGGCGAAAGGGGAAGGGCGCATGACTTGGCCCCACCGTACCCAACCCACCTCCCCCGCCCTGTCGTTGCTTCGGTGGCCCCGCAGCCCGCTTGATGTGCGGGGCAGTTGGGCCGTGGCAGTGCGCCGTGCTGCCGTGAGAAGGCGCTGGTTCTGAGAGAATAGACTGGATGAAATGAAGAGCGGGGGCCCCTTGAGCCGGGTAGAAGCTGCTAACGCCGGCAGAGGCCTGCCCTGGGGAGGGTGGGGGGCTGCAAATAACGAATAAATGACCCCCTCTTACACGTGCCGTTTTGCTCTGCGCTGGCGCTTGAGGAGAGCAGCACGCCAGCGGCACGCTGTCAAACCACTTCAGAGAGACTGAGAGAGTGGGGGGAGGGAGGGGGGGAGAGAGAGAGAGAGAGAGCTTGGTTTGCCATTGCGGCCAAGAGGAGACGGCGGAAAGAAAGCGTTCAGGGAGACAACCAACAATATTTCCCCCCGTTTTTTTTCGTTCGATTCTGAATTGGCAGTGAACCCCCCCACACCCCCCTCCCCGCCAGCCCCCTCAACCCACCCCACGGGTGGGTTCGGGTGCGATCCTCCTCCGCTGCCACGATACCCGTCCTCCCCCCCTCCCTCCTCCTCCCCCTCTCCCCCCTGCCCTTATTATCACAAAACGGAGATGGCTTGGTGGGGGCACGGACTGACTCTCAGCCAATGCTCGGCCCCCACACTCACTCCAACCTAATGCTGCGAAGGCACGGCCATTCTCTCTGCTGGCTTTGGCGGGGCAGGCAGAGGATGGACGGCATCAGACTGCTGCAGGTCATCGCATCATGCGAAGTGACGTGCACGCGGCGAGGGCTGGCCTTCCCCTCTGGGAGAGGCTGCCCGCTTGTTGCGGGAAGCCACACCGGAGCGGGCGCAGGCCGTGTCGAATGTGTGCATGTAGTGCTTCCAGAACTCCTCGCGGAGCTCAGAGCGGAAGGTGTCGACACCCTGGCGCCTGCCGCGGGGTGAGGTTGCAGGGGGCATCGACCCACCGCGCGTGTGCGGCATGCGTGTGCCTTTTGGGCGCAGCTTGTCGTATAGCTCCACGTCAACCCCAGTGCTGGCCGTGTCATGGCTGAGGATAGCCGACGCCAGCGAGTCGACAGACGTGCTGACGAAGGAACCCGAATCCCTGTCACGCGGCTCCTCCCGCCGCACCGCCCTCCCCTTTGACCTCTCGCGTTCCCTCTCCCTCTCCCTATGCTTGCCACGCTCGCGCTCGCGCTCCCTCTCCCGTTCCTGTTCCCTTTCCCTTTCCCGCTCCCTCTCGGCGGCCTTCTCCTCCTTCTCCCGCGCCCTGCGCCGCTCCCTGCGGGAGTCAGCCGCAGAGCTCCCGGAGTACCCCGACTGCCCCGACTGGGCTGCGCTGTGCTTGGGGGAGCGCGACGCACCGCTCCCCCCCACAGCCTCGTTGGCGAGCAGCTCGGACATGCGCTTCCTGGCGTACTCCTCACCCATTGCCTCGAAGAGCTTCGTCCCGTGCACCCTGTTGGGCGGACCCCAGGCACCGGTGGACGATACGAGGGTCGACAGGTCGTCATCGGGGTAGGCATCCACTGCCGCAGGGCGCGATGCCTGCCAGTGCTTCGCTCCTGACATCGGCGCAGCTGGCGAAGGCGGCGTGGGTGCCGGAGGCGCAGGGGGCTGTGCGGCGTGGGCCGGCAAAGGGCTGCTGCTCTTCGGGATGGAGGAAGGGTAGGGCATCTCGTGCCGCACTGGCGGCTGCATGCTGGGGGACCCCAGCCGCACCACGTTTTGGTAGCTCGCAGGTGGGGGCGATGCGTGCGGGGGGCTGAGCGGCGTGGGGCTATGTTGCTGCTGCTGAGATGGCACCGGGGTCTGTGACGGCGGCTGTGGCTGTGGCTGTGGCTGAGGCTGCGACTGCTGCTGTGGGGGCGGCTGTGGGTGTGGCTGCGGATGCGGCTGCTGCGGCACCACATGCGGATTCTGCGGCGGCAACACCCCCTGCTGCACAGGCTGCAGTGCCGGGTGCAGCTGCATGGGGCTCGTCTGCATGCCGAGCGGTGTGGGCCGCATCTGCTGGTAGGGGTGCTGGTGGTGGGGGTGCTGCTGCTGCTGGTACCCTCCCATAGGGTGTGGGTGCTGCGGCTGCTGCGTCTGCATCTGTTGCATCGGCTGCGGCTGTTGGGGCGGCGGCTGCTGCCGCTGCATCTCACCCTGGCGCCCCTGAAGGATCTCTATCCTGCGGCGGTGGAAATCATGCGTGTCCTCAAGGCTGCTCACCGTGGAGGGGTGGTACGACGACAGCACGCTGCCCTCAGACACATCGTCGGCAAAGCTCTTGCTGGACGCAAGCTGCCCCAGCGAGGACCCTGCGAGCGACTGGCGCTTCTCCTTGCGCGACGGGTCCACCGCAGCCGGCGCAGGCATCCACTGCTGGGCATCGATAGGCCCCGGCACCACCAGCTGGCTTTCGTTGGGCTCTGGCGGGACGTAGCTCCCACTGAACTTGTCATTGAGCATGTCTTTCAGCCCACCACCCAGGTTGGAGATCACAGGCGCTCCTGCCTTCTCCAGGCGTGCCATGGCGGAGAAGACAAGCTGGTCCTCCTCCAGCACAGGAATGTCCACGTTGTAGATGTGGCGCTTGATGGTGCAGATGATGTGCACCAACTCCTTGATGTCCTCGTTGGCAAGGAACCCCTGGAACTCGCTCTGCTGCAGCAGCACGTCGTAGTCGGTCTCCATGCCCTGCACCTTCAGCCAGGCGCGTCGTGTGATTTTATTCGCAGACTCCTCCTTCTGGATCAAAACCTTTTCGATCATCAGGATGTGCAGCACTCTTTTGATGGTCCGGTTCTGGTAGTCGCAGAAGACAATGCTCTCGCCGACGACAACAACCACACGCTTCTGCGGCTCCAGCGAGGTGTCGACTGTGTTCAGCAGGCGGATGTAGAACATCTGGTCATGCTTAAAGTCGCGCAGGTTTGGGGGCACAGACTTCACATAGTCCAGGGGGGGTGACGTGATCCGGTCACGCACCCGACCATTGTAATGGCGGGGATGCGCCGCCATGCTCAGTCCTGCCTGGGTGGAGGAGGTGAAATACGTTACAAGGGCCCAACGAGAAGGAAAGCTTCTTGCAGATAGGCCTGTGGCGTGATGCGGGGTGGGGTAAATACAGAAGAGTTGACGTCTCACCCTTCGCGTGAATTCCAGAGGGGGGATGGGGCGGGTGGGACAGTGCGCTTCGCCATCACCCACGTTCTTTTTCACACAACAGAGCTGATCGGCCAGGCACCCTTCCCTTCTGTTGCCTCTCCCTCCCCACCCACCCACCCCACTCCCTGTCTGTGCTCCCCCACACATCCTCTCAATACCTTGTCGAGCTGGCTCTCGAGAAATGACAAAATACAACATGTTTGAAGCTCAATACCCACCACCACCACCACCACCACCACTGCGCAGAGCCGGCTTCCCTTCACTCTCTGTGCAGGGTAGCACCGCTGTGAGATCTAGTGACATGCTCATCCGGTAGACGCCGGGGCGGGGGTAGGTAGTGGCGGCGGATGCTAGCGATAGTAATGGATCCCACGCTTGAGAACGGCAGGGGGGGGGGAGAGGGAAATGATGTGCTAGATGGTTTCCACACACCATTTTTCAACATATTTTTTTCTCCTCATTCACCACACCAGATTCCTGTCCGAATCAGCAATATCGGGGGGCGAGGGGGTGGAGCGAGGGCGCACCCACGCAGCATCTATACCCACCCCTCCATCTACCTCCGCCCCAGCTGGGGGCGGCTCTGCGACACTCGAGAAGGCATGTCGGGAACGGGAGAGGTCCTCCTTCTGTTCACCATCCATTCCACCACCACCCCATCCTACTTCAGCTTCGCCCGCAGTGCCGGGGAGAGAGCCTTGTTCCCCTTCGGGAGGGCCTTCAGGAGGCGGAGCGCCGTCTCCAGCAGCGCCTTGTTAGGCTGGTTGAGGACATCCGGTGACGCAGCGAGGGAGATGATAGCCGCATGCACCTCCTGGGCTTCCGCATCGCAGTCGAAGCATTTTGCGGACAGCGGGGCAGCCGCAAGGGTGCAGGCGTACAGCTGCTGCATGTCAAACCCAGGGGCCTGCTGCAGCAGCACGCTGACCTTGATCAGCCCCCAAGTGGCATAGGTCACACAGGCCGCAGCCTCATGGTTTGCGTTCTTCCCCTTCGACACGGGGCCCAGGGCAGAGACCACGCTCTGCAGGAGGGGTGCCACTGCCACGGCGTACTGCTGCGAATGGGGCTGCTGCAGCATCCCGTTGGACACAATGGACTGCGCCACAGTCCCGGCGCAGGCACATGCCGACGAGAGGCACTCATAATCAAACGAATCCAAATCGGTGTCAGACGACGCCAGGCCCTGGAGATAACCCAGCAGGGCAGGCACCAGGTCACCCAGCATGGCGGTATGCCCCTTCTGCATCAGAGAGACAGCCCCGCTGAGGCCCAGCTCCCTGAGGGCTGGCTTGGATGAGATGAAGGTGACGAATGCCTCGCCGAGGCCTGGGAACACCGCGGCATGCAGCTGCGGCTGCTTCACCAGCAGAGTCTCCAGCACGGCAACGGTGTACGCCCTGAGGCGATCCTCGGGGGGCGTGTCGTCGCTGGAGTCATCGCTGGAGTCGTCTTCATCCTCATCCTCGTCATCGTCATCCTCGTCTGACTCCTCTGATGTCTCCTCATCCTCCTCGTCGTCGCTGTCCTCCTCGTCTCTGTCAGAGGATGCGTAGAGGATGCCAATCAGGATGCGTGTCACCTCTGTGCCCATCTCAGGGGTGAGCCACGCCGAGTCCTTCAGGCTGATGCAGGGGAGGAGTGCCCGGAGCAGGGCGCGTGCCTCATCTGCAGCGTAGGCATCCTGGCTGTGGTGGGCGCCCGACAGGAGGTCGGGGTGGGGGCGGCCGCCCTCACCGGGGGTGTACAGCTGCAGGGCGGCGCACAGCTGGCGAACCAGGGGGGGGCCCATGGCTGCGGCAAACCCGTCGCCCAGCTTGAGGAATCGGGCAGCCGAAGCGGCTGCCGCGGTGCAGACGGTGTTCTGCACCGCAGGGGTGACGTGGTCCATCAGGGCCTTGCAGATTGTCACGCGGTGGCCCTCCGGCAGGGCAGACCCTGTCGCCTCCCCGATATCCCCCAGCAGCTCCAGCGCGTCGACCTTCTCATCGTGGATGGTGGTGTTCCGCGCCTTCACCTCCTTCACCTCGCTGTCGTTAATTGTGAAGGTGTCCTGAGGCTTCTGCTCCTGCCTGGAGGCACGCATCAGGATCAGGCCCAACACGCTGTCGACGTAAGGGGCGAACTCCTCACGCAGCGTCTCGGCAAGGCTGCCGAAGGCATGCAGCAGGGCGTCGGTTCTTGGGTCCTCCGAGTTGGGGTCGACGCCGCGCAGCACCCCTGTGAGGCCCGACACGATGTCCGAGGCGGAGGACTGCAGGCCGTCGCGCCCGACAGCGGAGGCGAGTTCGGCGATCCTCTCGATGCATTCGGCAGAGCACATCCTCCACCCGGGGGTGTGTCCGCGCTGCTCGGAGCCCTGGAGCACGGCGATGAGGGCGGAGCAGAGCTTGGGGTAGGCCTGGCGCACGACATCGGCAGAGGCGTTCTTCACAATATCCCCGAGGCAGCCGACAGCGCGCTCGACCACAAAGGGGAGGCGCTTGTCGGCGGTCTCCATGAGGGCCAGGACGTATCCCGTCAGCGGGGTGAAGAGCGGGTCGCACAGCCCATCCTGGGCCTGGGTGTAGAAGATGGAGAGTGCCGTGCAGCAGTGCGACTGCAGCCTCGGGTAGGGGTCGGTGGAGGCGAGGTTGGCAAGGGCGGGGACCACCTCGGCCTGGTATGCCGCGGGGAAGCCCGGCAGGTCCATAGAGAACTGGAGGCAGCACTCGATGGCGGTGGAGCGCACGTAGGGGTGTGCGTCATGGAGGTGCTGCAGGGCGGCCTGTGCCAGGGAGGCCATGTCCTTCTTCATGTAGGAGGAGAGGCCCTCCGCCATCTGCGAGAGGCAGGTCAGGGCGACGAGGCGCTGGCGCCAGTCGGCGCTAGGGAGGTACTCCGAGCAGATGGACTGCACCTGCTTGTAGAGCTGCTTGCTGGCCAGGGTGTCGGCGATGCGTTGCAGGGCTGTCAGGGCGTTGATGTACTCCGTGGTGTGGAGGTATTCGTCGTCCTCCTGGAGGTGCATCACAGCGCCCCACCTGTCGAAGGTGGTGTCGAGGTGGGGGGCGTCGATGTGTGCCACCATGTAGATCACGGTGCGGCCAAGTAGGGTCGGCACAAAGTTGGGAATCTTTCCAGCCTTCGCAGGCGCCGCCTCACACAGCGCCAGCACCAGCTCCAGGGCGGTGCACTGCACCCTCTCATCGGTGGATGTTGTGTCCTGCGGGAAGGCGACGCCCAGGAGGAACTCCAGCAGCTTTGTGAAGAGCTGCTGCTGGTGTTTCTTGAAGAGGGACGGCTGGTGCTCGCAGGCGAGGACCAGAGAGTCCAGCACCTCCACGCAGAAGTCGGCGCGCTGGGGGTCGTTGACAGACCTGGCCAGCACATCCAGGATGGTGGGGAGCTGCGCTGCGAACTGCCCCAGCACCTCCGTCTCGTCGGCCTCCAGGACAGACGCAATCGACAAGATGCCATCAATAGCAACGAAGCACACAGCGGTGTCTGCCGACGCACTCTCCTTCGCAAGCGCAGTGCTGAAGACACGGTGTGCCACGCTGAGCTGCGACTGCAGGCACGAGTCGCAGAGCTCCACAAAGAGCTCCGAAAGGATGTGCAGCGTGCTGGCGCGCACCTTGCTGTTGGGGTCCTCTGCACCCTGCAGCAGGCAGCTCATGAGGGTTGCCCACCGCGACTCGGGGAGGAGGCGCGCACCGAGGCTCGAGATGCACAGCTCCACCTGCACACGCATGTTCTGCGGCATGTCGACGACGAGCAGCTGCAGCAGGGTGGCCTTGCAGCGCTCCTGCAGCTCAGAGCTCAGGGTGGGCCACGCGTCGTACAGGGTCGACCCCCCCAGGAACTTCCGCAGCAGCATTGCCGACAGCAGGGCAAGGTGAGGCGCCCCATCAATGCACATATCCAGCAGCGCTCCGATGGCCTGAGCCGAGTCCTGCGCAACAGCACTCAGCAGCTGCGACTCCGCCAGCTTCCGTGCGCCATTGTCCTGCCCCAACAGGTGGTGCAGCACCTCCTCCATATTGGCAGCCCCCCTGCAAGAGATGTGTGTGGTCCACAAGAGGGCTCGGGTGGTGCTGAGCTGAGAGAGGCACTCCGCTGTGGCGGCCCCTCCCGACACTCTGCAGCAAACTGCTGCCGGGCTCCCAGGCACTGTCAGCAGGCACTGTCAGCGGGGCGAGTGGCGAGGGGAATTAAAATAGAATGGGCGGGGCGAGGGGGCGGGGGGGTGCCACCGACAACAGCTGCTGAGATATCCAACCCCCCTCTCACACGTGGGTGAGAGGGGGATCCTCTTCCTCTTCCACCACAACAACTCTCGGCAACCACTGCCACACACCAGCAAAACCAGCGCCACCAACGGCTCCCTCTGTCAGCAGTGATGCTGGTGGAAACCACTTTCACCGCTACAGGGTCCGCCGCGGTCTCACAAACCCCCTCCGCAATACCCCCGGAGAAGCCGGGGCCAGCAGGCTGACATCTGAAGGGGATGCCAGCGGGGCACGCGATTGGTGCCCCGCCACCCCCCCTCCGCCACCACCACCACCACACCCCACAGCCCTGCGGTCCTGCTGCTTTGCCACAGCCTCCGCCACCTGCTGCCTGTGGTGCGCAACCCAACCCGTCCTCTGCGGCACCGGCAGGACATCCACTGTGCACGCCACACTGATCGGCAGCATTTCAGGCCAATCCCCCCCGGGCACACCCTTCTTGGGTCCCTTTGTGCTCCTGCTCCGCCTGAGCAGACCCCCTTTCGCACCCCCGATGGGGCGCATGGCGCCAGCCCCACCCAAACCTCCCGCCACCGAGGGTGTGCTTTTCGAGCGGGATGACCTGCTGTGCCCACTCCCCCTGCACCTCCGCCGCACGCCCCCCTCCACCTCCCCCGCGGTGACAGGGGGCAGCGAAGGCGGTGAAGGCGATACAGGCCAACCTCCACTCTGCTGTAACCCCGCCCCTGCGGTGCCACCGAATGCGGTCTCACCCCCGCCGCACACCGCCACCTCTCCTTCCAGAGGGGGGAAGCTGTGGGAGGCGCTGCGCTGCCCGCTTCCCGGAAGCCCGCCCCTCTGGGGGCTTCCGGGGTCAAGCTTTTTCAGCAGCATCTGGGCCTCCGGGCAGACCCCATCGACACACTGCGGCAGGGTGTGGGACAGCACCGGGGCGACAACAGAGGCGAGGTCGACAAAGGGAACCCCTGACGGCTCCGGCACCTGATACTGCGTTGCAAAATCAACGCCCTCGGGGGGAACCGCGACGAGCTTCTGCAGATGCCACCTCCGCGGAGGCCCCAGGTGGTTGGGCCTCACAGGCACCGGGGAGAGGCAGCGCTTCACCGTTGTGGCGGAGGGTGGGGCGGCGGGCACTGCGGGGAGCCTCGGGGGGCGGTGCGGATCGGCAGGCAGGCGCAGCCCCCCTGCAGCGCCTTCGCTGGGGGGGTCGGGGTGGAAGGCGCTGCCGGCACCGGCATGGCCTGCCAGAGCCAGGCCCTGTGTGATGAAGGAGCAGCCGGCGGGGTTTTGTGAAGGGGAGCCCTGGGGCGGGGCGGAGGCGGGGTCATCCCTGCCGGTGGGGTCGCTGCAGAGCACGACAGGCTCGCGGCGGGCGCCGAGGCTTGGTGCAGGGGGGAGCCCGTGGGGCGTGCTGATGCTGCGGAGGCTCCACTTCTCCAGCGCCCCAAACTCCCCGACAAACGCGCCGTCTGCGGTGTAGAGAAGAACCGCGGTGTCGGCCCCCAGAGCCAGGAGGCGCCCTCCTCCTCCCACCTCGGTTATGTACCGCACCTTGCCCCGGTTTGTGGTGAACTTCCCCTGGCGGGTAACCTGGGCTCCGGAGTCGAAGGCGAGTCGCCACACCCTAACACAGCCCTCCTCATCCCCGGTGTAAACCGTGACACCCAGGGCTGCCATGGCGGTGATCTTCTTGGGTGATTTAGAGCGGGCACGGCTGTGGGGGTGGGGGTGGTGGTGGGGTGACCCATCGATGGGAGAGCCCGCGGCGAGGCTTGCTGGCCCGACAAGCCACTGGCAGAGGACCTCCTTGCGTTTCACATAGATGACCTGGATGAGTCCGTCGGAGTGGCAGACCACGGTGAGCCGGGTTGACCCAGGGGTGCTCCACTTGGGCCGGGTGGTGGTGGCTGCGGTGGCAGGGGGTGACGGGGAACCCACGGACGACCCGGATGCAGGCGCGGGGGGGAAATGGCTGCCACTCATGTTGGAGCACCGCGACGGGCGGGGCGACTGGCGGGGAGTCGCCTGAGGGGAAAGCGGCTGCAACGCAGGGCCCCCGGCTTCGGGGGACTGCCCCAACGCACCTGCGTCATCCTGCTGCGCGTGGGGCAGCCAGGGCGAGGTGACAAAGCAGATGAAGGACACCCGGTAGGGCCCCACACCGGGCTCCTCCTTCGGCACAGGCACCCCGTGGTACGACGCAGCGCCCCCCTCTGCCAGGGATGCCCTGCTGGGGTAGTACCCCGACACCCTGCGGAAGGACCCTGAGCAGGCAGAGTTCTTCATGTTGAACAGCACGACACGCCCTGCCGTTGTGCCGATGGCGAGGTCCCACGGGGGGTCGTGGGACATGGTGCTGATGGCCTCTCCCGCCAGCGCGTCCGGCAGGGCCCAGACGTCGGACTCGGGGGAGTGGAACCCATCGCTGTCGTGCCAGACGTGCAACCTCCCCCGCACCGCCCCATAGATGTATCGGAAGCTGTTGTTGTCGCGGGAGCAGTGGAGGACGCACGTCACATCCGGGTCGTCGCCGTGCCTGCTGTGGTCCTCCTTGGTGTCGCACACCTTGAGGAGCTGCCCGTTGATGAAGTTCCACAGGAGGATCTTGCCGCACTGCGTGCCAGTCAGCAGGCGCCTCCCGTTGTCATCCAGGGCAATGGAGGTGATAACCCAGTCCTTCTTCCCGGAGAAGTGCTCTGCAGCCTGCTCATTCAATGCAAACTTGAAGATCACATCCCCTGTCAGGGTGCTCCAGGTTGTCACATTCGTCCGGTCCGCCGTCACCATATAGCTCGCTGTCTCAGGGTTGGCCACCACGCCCACCAGGTTGAGGTTGCCCTGGTTGCTGTTTGCCGTGGGCTGCACCTCCGCAAGCACTGTCGGGCAGTGCGAGCAGACTACGACCCCTGGCAGGGTTTTGTCGTAGTGGATCTTGCGGATGTGCCGCAGATGCTGCTCCTGCTTCACCGTTTGGATGCATTTGAAGGTGCGGATGTCCCATATTTTCACATTCTTGTCATCCGTGAGGGTGAGCAGCTGCTGGTTGTCGGGGGCGAAGGTGACATCGCATATCCCGGTGGGGTGCTGCAGCTTCATCACCGGGGTCGAGATGTACGGATTCCACAGCGAGATGTGGTGCTCCGCGCCGAACGACCCCAGCATCTTCAGATCACCCGACCAGTCAAACCCAAAAATCGACTGCTCCTGATATGCCGTGAAGGGGCCTCCAAAGTTGTCAGAGGCAACCTCCAACACCCTCGCAACGCGGCAGGTCTCCGCGTTGAGGAACCGGATCGCCCCATCCCATCCGACGGTGATGATGTTGCCTATAGAGTTCGCCCAGCGGACTCCGCTGATGCACGACGCATGCAGCGACTTCCACCGGTGGTTCACCTGCAGCACGTTGGCGTTGACATCTTCGATAAGCTGCTGCTTGTGGTTGAACCTGTCACTCTCCAGGTGGTACATCAGCAGGTCCCCGTTGCGCAGCCCAACACACAGCAGCGTGTCCTCATCCTGTGGGAGTGAGGATGCTGCAGGGCCCGCCTGCTTCTCCGCATCGCCGCTGCTGTGCTGCACGCCATCCCCCTTCCCGTCGGGGAACCAGTACTGCGACAGCGCGGTGCCCTCCGGTTGGATCGTCTCGATGCAGAACGGCACGTCGACCAGCCCCTCCACCTTGTGTATGTTGGGCACCAGCTTCGTCGAGGAGGAGATTGCCTTGTCGCGCGCGCAGGCAAGCTCGACCTCCAGCTCCATCGACAGCTGTGCGGGCGACACCCCGTTGGGCGCACCGGCAGGAGGGCGGGGCTCCAGCCCGCTGCTGCTGCCGAAGCCGTTGAGCCGCTCCCTCTCCCGCACGGTGCTGCCTCCTGGTGGGCTCATGCGCGCGGTTGGCCTGGAGGCCTTCGCCAGGCGTTTGATCGCGCTGAAGCCTGTCTGCCCGTGCCCCGCCTGCACGACACGCCCGACATGCTCAAAGCGGAGTCGGCTCTTGCCTCCGGTGACATGCGCCAGGATGGCTGTCACGTCCAGCCTCTGCGTGTCGATGATGCACAGCGCCCGCTCCGTGTGTGCGGTGATCAGCCTCCGCCCGCTGCGCGTCAGACGGGAGCCCAGCACCCACGACGGCGTGTTGATGGTCACCTCGTGCTCCAGCGAGGTGGGGGACCAGACCTTGACGGTCCCATCGGAGGATCCTGTGAAGATCCGTGTCGCGGAGGGCCCCGTCCCCCGCGAGTGGACCACAACCGAGGTGACAGTGTTGCTGTGGGAGTGCGAGGTGTTGGGTGTCCAGGCCTGGTGCCCAGGGGGGACCTGGTAGTGTGCGTTCTTCCGCACCTCGCTGTTCTGCACCTGGCGCTGCCCGTCGAGGAGGACGAAGCTGGAGAACTCATCCCAGTCGACGCTGCCGTTGGCGTTGGCGTCGATCTGGCGGAACCATGTGCGGAGGCGAGGCTCGGTGCTGCGGACCTTGCCCTGCAGCACGTCAACAAACGTATCCTCGTCGAGCTCCCCATTCGTCGCCTCGTCAAACGTCGACTTGATATCCCGCAGCTGCGACAGGGTGAGCGACACGCTGCTCTCCTCCTCCACGCCCTGCGACGGCGCCCTCACGGCATCCCGCACCACACTGCGGAAGCCGGATGGACGCGGCCCCACGTCATGGCCCCAAGGCATCACTGAGCGCCGAACATGTGGCACCACAGCCCACAGGCAGCGCTGCCAGCAGGGTGCCTGGAGGTGGTGTGTGGGTCGGGGATCGGAGATGTCTATGTGGGGCAGGTGAGGCATCGCATGGGCACAAAAGGGCACAGAGGTGGCAGGAGGGGCGAGCCTGACTCATCGTTGACTACCACCTCTGCGCTCTCCCACAAGACGCTGCTGCGTGGGTGGTGGTTCGGTTCTTCGCTTGTCTTGCTTTGGTTTGCCTAGCTCTCTCACTGCTGCTGAGTGCATCAGCGCGCACGCCTTGCCAGCAGTCTCGGCTTGATCTGGTGAGTCCCAGGATGCACTGAAGTGGCTGTAACATCACACACCCCCCCCCCTCTGCTGCAATTGCATTCAGCAGGTGCCGGCCTCTTTGCCAACACGTTCGCTCCATTTTGGACCCAGTTTTGTGCCACAGCTTCCTTCAAATGCCCCCTCCCCGCTCGTTTTGCCCGCAGCCCTCTTTGTTGTGCTGCTGCGTATTTTTTGTGTGCAGTTTTCGTAGTCCCCCCCCCCCTCCACCACCACCCCCCTCTCCCAACCCCCTCTCCCCACTCACACGGACACCCCTGGGCAGCCTGTACACACACCCAACGACGCCCACCCAAAAGATAAACTCCCTCCATCATCCGCACACTGCACATATTCATCCCACTCCCCGACATTTCGCGTACACCTGCAACTCAAACCGGGCAAAACGTACCAAAAGAAACAGACACGGGGGGGGGTGGGGGTGGGGGTTGGGGTTGCGGGCTTTGCTCCATGTGACTGAATTTTTCTCTTCCTGCAAAGAAACCCTCAGTGCGTGGAAGAAGAAAAATATGACATCCTCAAAAAAAAATTCTGATTGTGACATAAGCAGGGAAATCGGACATGTGATTTCTGCGATGGGGTGGGTGGGTGGGGACACCATTGTTGCTCCACTCACCAGTGTGTTTTTTTTGGAAGCCGTCACTGCCCTCTCCTCCTCCGCCCACCCACCCACCCACCTCCCCTCCTGTCACCTCCGTTCTTCAGGGCAGGGGTGGGGGGATACGATGGCACTTAATGGAAGAACAAAAGAACCGAATCCGAGAGTGCACGAGGGGTGGGGGGGGGGGGGGCAAGAGTTCGACCGCAGCAACGGAAATCGCACCCCCCAGCTGCCCTGCAAGGGCGGCTAAAGGATCCAATTCACGGGGGTGGGGGGAGAGGGGGGGGGGGGGGCGCTGGGTGGGCGTAGGGCCTTCGCTGAGACTCACCTCCGGTGCTGCCTTGTCTGTGGCACATCCACACGAGCAGGCCCATCAAAACCCAGGTCGGGTGTGAGGGGCTGCCCCGTCACCCTGCCCGGTGCGTTTTGTCTTCACATCCGTCCCGCAACCCTTTCAGGCACACTCTCACACACTCACACACTCGCTCTTGCGCGTGCGCCATCGGCCCAGCGCACTCACCCGATTTGGGGGGAGGGGGTCACTTACTTCTTCGCCCAGAACTCCACGGGGTGCTCACGGGCCTTGCCCAGCACGATGCCCACACCGGGGAGGTCCACGCCGTAGCCACCCGAGCCGTAGTAGTACCTGAGGGTGGAGGGGGTGGAGTAGGGAGGTGTGGAGGTGTGGAGGTGACTGGCGATGAGGTCCCACTGGCGCGTGTGTGAGCCAGGCAGCGCTTCACCCGTTGTGTGGAGGAGTGATACGCAGCGTGTTGTGGCAGAAGTGAACAGCAGTTTGGGCAGAAACTTAATGTAGGTCTGTGTCAATAACCCGTACAACCGATTCGCGATGCTCTGAGGCATCAGGCTGAGAAGGCACGACATACCCGACAACGTAGAACGCCAGGGACAGGGCCACGGTGCGCGCGAGAGCGAGCGGGGTGGCGCCGTCCATCGCGAAGGGCTGTGGTGGTGTGGGTGCATCGATCATCGGCGCGTGGCAAGGGCGAGACCTCTGGGTCACGGTTGCATGGAAAAGAAAGCAACACGGCATGCCAGGGTTGGGAACAGGGCGAACGGACAGGATCCAAGAAGTGGTGCTTCGCACACAGTATCAGGCCCCCTGGATGAAACGGTACCAGCAAAAGACATCAGAGCACGATTAATTGATTTGAAACGCAGATCCCACCCTGGATGAAGTGGCATGATGTGGCCGAGGAAGTATGGGGAAGTTCCGCAAGTCGAATATCGTCAACTGTCAATGCCCAGACACCAGAACTCCTGAGTGCATACGTTCTTCATGAGCTCAGTGTACTCCGTGCGCATGCGGTGGATGCGGTACGCCACGAGGTGCTTCTGGTTCTCCACGAAGCGCGCCGTCACGGCTGCTGCCGGGTCTGCCTCCTTCCGCAGCTCAGCCAGCTCCGCGTACGTGCCAGGGTTGGATGCCGCAATCTGCAGGCATGTGGATGGGTGGCAGGCAACAAACAGGGCATGCACAACACAGTCAGCAGGAAGCACACAACTCAAACCCAAAGGCGCTGTGGCATTCGTCCCCCGCACACCCCCCAGCGGAAGCGAAGATCCCCTCCCGGAAGCACAGCCACACATACCATGGTCGACCCAACCAGGGGGATCTGCTCCAGCACACGCACCGATGCGGGCTGCGTGCCCGCAAGCCTCAGTGCCGAGGAACGCAGCATTTTTCAACAGTAAGTGTACCCGATGCCTGCAAAGAATTTAGGCAGTGGGTGGATGACAGGTGAAGTGGTTGGGTGAGCAGTGTGAATGGCACGATACGTACGCAACGCATTCGCATAGAGTGACATGGGGGTGGCATCACCGCATGTGTGCAGAACAAAGTGAATGGCTGGACCGTGGGCACCCATGCAATAAAAAGTTAAAAAGACACGTCAGCTCTCCTCCTAACCCCAGCGACTTGAATGATGCAGTAGTCAGCAATATCCGGTAAGGTGTAGCTCCTGGAAAGGAGGGTTACGGCAAGGAGCACGCTGGCAGCATTTGCGGTTGCACAGGCTAGGCGATGAGGCGCGCTCAGTTCCTCATCGTCTCGTGGGAAAAACTCTCACTCGTGTATGTTTGTTCACCCTTGAGATACGACGCCATGACCTGTGCGGCAGGTACATTTTTCGCCTTAGTAATAGCAGCCTGCAGGGAAGCGTGGTCACGTTCCAGCAGCTCCGGGATAGAGAAGCCGTCGATGGAGACCTTGTCCCCTGTCAGATCCTCCACCTTCTGCGCCTTCGTCTCCAAGCGCTGCCCCAGCGACGCCACCTTCTTGCACAGATCGGTCACAATGTGGGGGGCAGCCATCAGGGAAGGATCCCCTTCCAGCTTCTTCAGCAAATTCGACAACGCAATCTGCCGTGACTGGTAGATACTCAGGGCCCGACGCCACAGACGCGACTTCAGGGCCAGCTCTTTGCCAGGCAGCCCTGACCACAACTTGGATACGTCGTGGCGTCGCTGGAAGCCCCATTTGAATGCCTGCAGGACACGATCAAGCTCAGTCATGTACTTTGACACAAGAGCACTCTCCGAGGTGCCAGGGTCCTCAACATGGCCATCGCCTTCTGAGACAGAGCTCGCCAAGGAGGGCACCTCCGCATCGCTGCCCGCATCGCTGCCAGGTGCAGTCTGCTGCTTGGGCTCGTCCGGCAGGTTCTCCTTCGTGAGTGCGGTGGAGTAGTTCACGGCGGCACGTGTGGCTGGGTCAAGCGCGCCAGCCCACATGTCAGGGTTGTCGATAAGCTGCTGGCGCTGTAGGCGCGCAGGGGTCTTGTACTGGGACCCGTACTTCTGAATCAGCATATCCTTCGCCACCTTGTGCGTCTCCGCCTCCACTTGAGCCGCCTTGGCCTTTGCCTCTGCCTCCTCCAGCTTGTGCAGGTCGTCTTCACTGCCATCGGAGTCGTAGCACAGCAAGCGATCCAGACGTGATTCCTCCTCGGGTACAACAGGGCGGACTGCCTCCTCGCGCACACAGGCAACGAAGCGCTCTTGGAAGTGGCGTGAGGTGATGCGAACGTACTGCGTCACCACAGAGAGCACACAGTTGAGCAGCTGAGCGCGCTGCCTCTGCCGTGCCTCTTTCGCACCAACAATCCCGCGCATCGTGTGGTTGTCAGCGGAATGCTGCAACACCTGGCCTGTTGTGTCGTCGGACCGTGTCACATCCGCCAGAGGCACATAGTAGCCGTTGTCCATCTGCACCCAGTCGCCCTCCTCTGCAATGCACACCAACACTGTCCCCGCTACATAGGGCGACTTCACATTGCGTGCCCGCTCCGACGCATCATCCACCACGCTCGTCGGGTTCTTGCAGCTGTGGGCGCGTGTGGTTGTCGTCACAATGTAGACCCTGGTCGTGTTGGACAACACTGTGCCGAAATACAAGTTGCAGGGCACAGGGCTGCCTGACTCCATCTCGGGAGCGGGCGTGACACGGGTTCGCGCCGTATGCTCGTGAATCGTGGAGGCAAGGATCTTCGACTTGAGCCTACTGACAGAAGAGTCGGGCAGGCGACCCCCGCCCGACGGGCCGGACGGCACAAACCCCAGCTTCGCCATAAACTGCCTCACAGCGTTGGCCATCTGTGGGTTCGACCCATCCACCGCCACCTTCCCCAGGGCACACGCTATCTCCGCCTTCTTCTCGGCAAGCTCTGCCTGCTGTTTGGCCTCAGCGCTGGTAGTGGGCTGCGACGTCGCAGTGCAGTAGGGGGAGGCGAACTGGTTCTCCGTGTGCGCATCCTCTTGATAGACCCCACTGGACCCCGTTGGGTGCACCCCCTCCCCCGGAGGCGACACTGCCTCGCCACCGACACCCTCAGCAAACCTGGGGTCTGACGGATCCGGCAGCGGCTGCGGGTCAGACCCTGCCGTCTTCCACCTCACCAGGAGACGGTGCATTCTGTAGCGTATCTTCCTCCGCAGCCCAGTGTAATACCGCACGAACAGCTCGAAGTGCACCTCCGACGCTGCGCTAAAGGGCTCATCGAGAGACAGGTCCCACGTCAGCAGCACCTCTGCCCCTTTGGCCCAGGTGCGCAGCAGCCACACACGGTGCTCCACCTGCCCACCAGCCTCGGGGAGCTGCAGAGGGGACGACCTCCCGTTGTCGGCGAAGGAGCGCTTCCCCTGGGCACCGCCCGATGCCACCCCGCTCCACTGCGTCTCGCCGTCCTGGCCGCCCTCCACGCAGCACCCGAGGGGGGGGATCAGGGTGCGCAGGCATTGGATCAGCAGGTTCCGCACGATCTTCACCGTCGACATCGGGTTGCCCCGCCCGCTGCGGCGCAGGTTGAACTCCTTGCACATAAAGGTGATCACGCCTTCAAGCAGGCTCATGGTCTCCTGCACAGTCTGCTGCCCAGACGAGGGGACGTTGGGTGCCCTATCCTGATCGAGATCCACCGGGTTGTCGCTGTCGTGAGACTGCACCTCGAGAAGCGCCCCGCCCGCTGTAGGCTCGTGGTGTTTCACACTGCTGTGCACAACCCTGCGCTGCCGCACCAGCTCTGCCTGGTTGTGGCTGCGGAACACTTCCCTGAGGCGCGTGTTGCCTTTGAAGGTCGGGGAGTACACCATGTGCCTGGGGTGGGGCATAGGCGGCGGTGCGTTGGCGGCCTTCCCCATCTTCTCGGCACCCGCGGTAGCGTTCTTCACCAGCTCGGCGTCGACCACCTCGGCGAGGGACGGCATGTGCAGCATGTCCTCCACACTCAGCACCGCGGCGTTGCGCTCCCACAGCTGCCTGCCGCCGTTCACCGCAGCGGGGGCGAGGTCCGACTCGCGGCGGACCAGCCTGTGGGTGTCGCTGGCAGGGCCCTCCTCGCCTGCCGGCAGGTCTCCCTCGGCAATGCCCTCTGCAGCCCCGTGCCCCTCGTGGTGGTTGCCCCTGTTGGCGGTGGTCATCCATCTGCGGGGCTCGGTGTACCGAGCCACGACATCGCCGGGTCGCGTCAGGTCGTCGGCCTGCTTCGCCCGCTGTTGCAGGCGTGCCTCCACAGGGGTGTACTGCAGGTGCTCCCACTGCTTCTGCAGCCACTCCGCTGCAGAGAAGTCCACATCGTGAGAGTCGCGCAGCGCCGCTTCCAGGTCATGCCCACGCCGATCCCCGCCTTCAGTGCCGTGGCCACGCCCCTTCCCCTGCGCGGGGTCCACCTCCTTGGCAGCGATGCTACGCATCTGCACCATGAAGCTCCCTTCCCGTGTGGATGCGGTGTGTGAGGAGAGCATCTGGGTCAGCGTGTTCGTCGCCTCCTCCGCCAGGAGCGCGTCGTTCTTCTTCGCCCGGGGCTGTTCCTGATGCTGCCGCTTTGTCACCTCGTCCTGCTCCAGCTGCTTCACCCGCTCGGTGTGGCGGGTGGTCAACTCTCGCTGGATCCTCCCTGCCATCGAGTCGGGGTTCTGCTTCGAAGCGCTATACTCAACAGCAGGCTTCTCTGTGTCCTCCTGTTCGACGGGTGCCGGCTGCGTCAGGCTGTCGCGGTGCGCAGGCTGCCCAGAGTGGGCCGGCGCCACACCCTTCCGATCGAAGGTGCCCTGTATGTCTTTGGAACCCGCCTTGCATAGTGTGGTCATCCGGATCTTCCCCAAGGCTGTCATGAGCATGTTCTCCGCACGGATCGTGTTGACATGGCTATCAAACACCCCACGCGACTGCAACTCCGTGCGCTTCTTCTGGAACTGCGATATAAGCTTTGTCTTCTCCTTGTCGTACGCATCCACCGCAGTGTGGTTGGCACGCATCCCGGCGCCGCCATTCCCACCAACCCTTGAAGGGCCAGGCACCTTCTTCGCCTGCTGGGGCCGGGAGGGCACGGCTGTGCCGAGCTTTGCCTTCTCCTTCCCACTGGAGACGGGCGCGCCTAACCTCTTCCCATCAACCCGCTTCGACCCCCCTACATACACAGGGGGCAGGGGACCTGTGCCCTGCTCCTCCATGGCGGGGGTCACCTGGAGGGTGTGGTGTGATTGCATCAGCTTCAAAGGGCAAGGCCTGCACAACCCATGCAGGTCACCACTGCATCTGCGGCAAACCACATGAGGGGGTCTGAGGGTGGGTGGGTGGGGGTGGGGGGGATGGAGGGGCGGCAGCGCAAGTCTTCCCGAGACATAAACTGTTTTGGTTGGTTCTGCACACCGTTCTCTCTCACTCTCCCCTTCCCTCCCTGGTCGCTGGGGTTCGACTTCTGGGGGGGTTGCGGCGAGCCCTGCGCTGTGCTGCTGTTGGTCTGTATCTGTGTTTTCTTTGTTTTTGCTGCCTCTTCGCAGCAATGTTCACTCCAGAGACGGGCTGTCTACCTGGGGCACGACATTAAGCCAGAGTGGAGGATGCACGCATGAACATAAGTGGCTTGTTTTGTGCAACTCAAAAAATGTAGTGCCTGCAGTGGGCTGAGAGTCTGCAGGGAGCCTGGGATAATCACGCACGCCCACCTCCCTGCACCATCTCAAGGATGGGCAGTATTGGCCATCACAGTGTGCACTTCAAATGTACCCTCTAAGAGTGAGTCTCTCTTACCTCCTGACTGAGCTATTGGAGGGCGACTTTAATGCGGACTTTTCAGAACCCCTGGGAGTTCCCCTGGTCATAACAACATGATAGCCCGTGGCAAACAATATGCCTTCAGAATCAGGCACTTTAGGCATCTTCCCTTCGGACAGAATCAGTGATCTGATTTGTCCCGAGGTTTGCAGCAGAGGGGGGGGGGGGAATGGCCCGTTGGTGAACAATAGCTATTTATTACCGGTAATAATAAAGTACTTTATGGATTGAGGGTAATTACGTCCCCGAAGCAAGGTCCGAGGGTGTTTTGTTCCCCGAGGGAAGGCCCGAGGGCGAAGCCCGAGGGCCTTCCCGAGGGGAACAAAAACACCCGAGTACCTTGCTGAGGGGACGTAATTTCCCGAAATCCAGAAAGTACTCAATTAGGACCGGTTATATGGTAGTTTGTTAACGGTCCTGAAACCATTATAATCGGTTACCTGCAGAAAGCCTCCGTAGTACCAGAGCCACAACCTCCACAGATCACGCAACATCACACACATCATGCCCCGCGCCGCCGATCATGACAGCGACAGCAGCAGCAGCACATCAAGTGACGGTGACCTCATGCCAGTCCGCAGCAGGAAGGCATACACCGATCGACTGACTGACTTCGAGGCGTACGTCGCTGAGGAGGCTCCCCGGGTTCGTTCCATGAAGACAATCTACTCCGAGAAGCACATCAAGGGCTATCTCAAGGCCAAGCTGCAGGGGGGTTCTGCCGCATCGTCAATCTGGAACTACTACTCCATCATCAACTTCAAGGTCAAGATTGTCCACGGGAACATGATCAAGACAAAGATGCCACGCCTCCACCAGTACGTGAAGAATCAAACAAAGGGCTACACCACCAAACAAGCCAAAACCTTCTCTTTTCAAGAACTGCAGGACTACATGGACAAGGGCACCGGGTCGCTGGCGAGCAAGCAGGATCGTGCGCTTGTGGTGCTGGCCTTCTTCGGTGGGATGCGCTGCGTTGAACTCCGCAACCTGTCGATCGAAAACATCACCGTCCAAGATGAGCAGATCAGCGTGAAGTTCTACGGTGCAAAGCAGGGAAGCGTCGCGATTGAACGGTCGTTTGTGGTCCCCAAGATGCTGAACGAAGAAGCTGTGTTCTACGACGTCCTCAAGGCCCATCTGGCCCACCTCTCTCTGTCGGACCTCGTGACGGGGCCTGTCGCAAGACGCATCAACAAGGCCGGCAGCGCGTTCCTCGCTTCGCCCATCGGGCGAAACCAATTCTACGGGCTGCCACGGAAGATTGCGCTGTGCCTGGAAAAGGACCCGGAGGGATACACCGGGCACAGCATGAGACGCTCCGCCGCGCTGGCAGCGGCCAATGGCGGCGCGTCCACCATGGATCTCCGCAGGCATTTCGGCTGGCGCGGAGAATCGACGCCGCAGCTCTACCTTGATGCATCCACGACACACCAGCGGAACGTCGCGCACATGATGTCAAGCCAGCCTGCACAGGGGACGACGACGGGAGCGCCAAGCCAGAGCAGGGTGACTGTGGATCTGAACGTCAACCTGCCGAGGTGATGCCCTCTAGCCCCTGTGAAGTGTTGTAGCGAGTAGGAGCAATGTGGATCAAGCAAACTGGCCAGGACCTCGCCCCCACACCGCCCCTGCCCCCAGCCGCTTTTTCCAGGAAATAAAGATTTCCATTATTGCCCTCAATATTGCGGTAATAAGAAAGCTGAGTGTAAATAATGGATGAAGTCACTAAACCCAGGCTATATTCCTGTGACTGCTTTATTTCCTAGTTTTGATAAAAACTTTTTAATTACCGAATGGTCAATAATATCGCCTTTAAGTCTCGTAAAGTGGTTTATTATTACCTCTTGGCTTATGGACTTTCTGCAGGAAACCGGTAATAATGGTTTCAGGACCGGTAATAAACCATATTGTTATCTTCCAACAAGACGATGTGTGGGGACGGATTGTGGAGGTGATGGTTTTGGTTGGAAAACGACAAGGCGGTGGTGGGGCCGTGGGGGGGGAACTCAAACTCTCTGAAGAAGTTTTGTGAAAACAGAGAGCAGGAGCGGTGAAGGGGGGGGGACTGGGGGCACTTATGGCTCTGCTGTGAATACACTTACAAGAGCCTTCTCTCAAGACCATAAAGGTATGATGCACATACATACCCATGACAGAGCAATTCAGAGACTCTGCACGAAGGCATGCAGCACACTTGCCCCCCCCACCCTGCCCATGCACAGAGCGTATGGGAGAGGGGCACCGTGCTACCTGCTGAAAAGCGTTTTTTTGGTTCTCCCTCTGTGATACACCCTCGAGGGGGAGGAGGCATGTGACGGGAGAAGAGGAAAACGCGTTAAATCGACACCTCCCTTCACTCAACTGCAGGTCGCTTCGGGGAGTCTGGTGAGAGACAGGGGGGGGGTAGTGATATAATAGCAAAGAATAGTAGTGGATGGATGGGGGGGGGGTAAATGATTGGCTTGACTTCGAAAAATCAAAACCTTTCAAGTACAAGGCTTGCCAGTGAATGCATAAGTGAAGAGGCAATGGAGGGGGTGGGGGGGATGGGGTCATATTTTGTCGGAGGAAAACTTTCAAGGACACACATTTGGTGAATATAGGGGGGGGGGGTGGTGGTGGTGGTGTTTTCAAATCACAAGTCTCAACACCAGACACGGCACCATTGCTTCGGCAAAATAACATATGATCGGTCAAACTGTTGACAAACCGCCGAAGAATGGGCTGGAGTATTGGAGGGTAGGGCTATCTGGTGTGTTGTTTGGTTTGTGCGAACACCCTTCCTATGCCCTCAAGCTGTAAATTCAGTGACACTGTGCCGATGTCACGGGTGGGACGGGGGTATCTTTCAACCCAGCGGGTGGGGAAGAGGGAACAGGGCGGGGGGGGAAGGTCTTGCCTGAGACATTTCATGTGAGAAAAACACTTAAAATCCATCTCCGGCAAGAAAAATGGGGGGAAAGGGGGGGGGGGGCAGTGGGTTGTGACTGACTGTGGGGAGGGGCAGTCAGGCTTTGCAGATCAAATAAAAGGACTCCGCCCGCCCCGCGCACCCAACCCTGCACCCCACCCTCTGTGTGAGGGGATCTAATGGGCACAGGATTTGTGCGAGGGGCTTGAACATAAAGGAAACACATTCCGCTGCCAACAATCTTCTCTGCTCGGGCACCAGCTGCCTTTGGCTCCCGCGATATAAAAAAAGCGCGTTTTGCGCCGGCAGGTGATTCGTCACATCAAGAAGACAAGGGGCGGTGTCTGGTGTCTTGCACCAATGGGGCTGCGATGCACTTCTTCTGCAGGTCATCACGAGATACCTCTCCTGCTCTGCGGAAAGGAGGCGTGTCGCAGTGGAACGGGGGCTATAAAGAGTAAAGGGGTGTGGGTGGGGGGGGGGGGTGAAGCAAACATCAACATTCAAGATACAATAATGAGCTCATGCAACTGGTAGAAACAACGGGCGGGGCGGGGGGGAGGGGGGGGGGGGCAGGTGATTTCTTTACGGCGCATGTGTTCTGGGCCGTTGATTTCGGTTAGATCCAAAAATATCACTGGAGGATGAAATCAAATTGTGAGAAAGGATGTGTTTGGGACAGGGGGTGGGGCGATGGGTTGGTAGATGTGCTTTTTTTGTTTGCAAAGGGGTCCAAGCTGAGGCAACAGAATATATTTTTTTCGCTCTCTCTCTCTCGCCCTCTAACCACTGATTATATTTAACACTCCGGTGCGTTCCCCTTCGGGAACGGAAGCTTATGGGAAGGGGTGTTAGTGTGATGACGAGGGGCACGACAAGGCTGCGGAGACGTGAAAGTCGCTCAAATGTTGTGCAAAAGGATGGCAAAAATCCGTTAGGATCTGAATCGAGCGTTTTGTGAACCCTCCTACCGCGAAGTCGCCTCGTCGACTGTGAGTCTGCGTACATCTCTGTTCGAAGTTATGGTCACAATCAAGCAACCTTCTAGATTTGCACCCCCACTCAGTGGCAGAAATGCAGAGAAAGGTAAGGTACAGAGTCGACCTTCACCCATCCTCAAAACTGCCACGCAGGAGGAGGGGATGCTGAGATAGAAAGGAGAGAGTCTTGCAGACCCAGGGTTCTGGTTTTTCTGTGTTACTTCATATTTCTTTCTATTTCTCGAAATCGTATCATGGCACAGCACGACCAGTACCCCCCCTCTGCCCCGGGTGGCGGTTTGTTCATTTCAAAGGTATTGCGAAGACCGTTAACAGCCCAAGGCACGCAGGTTAGGCGTAGACATTTCAGTTATTTTGCTGTCGTTTAGAACGGAGTGCATCCTGTTTCCGAATGCACGAGCCGTGAGGCAATATTTCGGAGGGGTGGGTTCACAGCGGGGGTGTGGTGGATAGCCTGCCATGTCCCCTGTGTGGAGGAATTCCGCCTGCATCTAAACAAGGCCGTATAAGCACACCCATCCATCCGTTTCGCGTGTCACTTCAGCTCTGCCCTCCCCTCCCCTCCCCCCCACCTTGGCCTGCGATTTCCTATATCTTGACAGTGTTCCACGCTTCCAATCACACTTACAAAACCTCAGGTTATCTCACATAACACCCGCATACCTTCACAAAAAAGCACCCCCACCGCCCCTCTTTTTGCCCCTCTCGTGAATGGAGGAACTGGGCAATAACAGGGGAGGGTGGGGGGAGGGGGGGGGATGAAGGGGCATGCATGTGTGAAGTGCAGTGAGAGGAACATCTAAGACATTTTGTTGGGTCCTCTTGCGTGTGTGTGTGTCTCTCTCTCTCTCTCTGTCTCGTTCACTCCAGCGGCGAGTTGGATTTCCTTCCAAACGCACGACAAGGGAGATGAGTGGCGGAGGGCCGGAGGGATACACCCTGTGGTGAGTGGCTTTGCAGGGGCAGCAGTTGGTCAGTGCAGTGTTAGAATCAGAATGTCGAGGCAAATACCTCATCTGCGAGGAAGGGCGGCTCGGTGAGTTGGCACCTGAATGCGACTCACAACCAGGCCTGGGCGGGGAACGAGCCCTTTTTCCAGGTTTTTTGGGTCGGGGAACCAGGTTTTTTCTAAGAATTTTTACAAGGGATTTTTTGCTCGCCCCCCCACAGTTTCCAGGCGCGTGCCCGTCAGGCGGGACTTTTTCTCTGATTTCTCTCCGCGTCATCATTGACAGCTCTCGAGTGATGCCCAGAGATGCTTGCGGCAGAGAGTGCCCCTCATGCGCGTTACAGCTGAAAATGAATGAGGATCATCTGGCACTCGTTCTCATCGGGGGTTGTGCTCCGCAGGGACTCAATACACCTTGGCACTCTCGCAGGGCTGGACATGCCAGCAGCTGGAGGACAGTTACAAAGCTGCCACTCCCCGACGCTGGCCCTGCTGGCCCCTTCAGGTCTGAAAGCCCAAAAGCTCCCGGGGATTTTTGCAGTGGTGCGCACCATATTCAGCGCAGTAGGGTGATCTCTCCGATTTTCCAAAACTGCTGGTTTACTGGTTTGGGGAACGGTCGTCGGCAGACCGTTGAAATGCCCGTGTTAGCAAGGCACACTCACGTTTCAGGTAGCGTGTCGCGTGTCACGCATGTCGCGAACGCGGCAAGTGTACCTCCCAGGTGGGGAAGCCCGACCTCCTGTCCGATGTCAGTCAGGCTTCGAAGAAGCGCTTCATGGATGCGGCGCTGACCTCCTACGCTGCACTGTACCCAGGGAAGTGAGATAGATGGACGGGCACACGCTACATGGGGGGTCTGGGGGGCGGAGCCCCCCAGCCGCCGGAGGCCACGGTAGCGAACATCTGTTCGTGTGGGCGTACAGATTCTGTGCGAGTTGGCTGCGTCCTCAGAGGCGACTGGAGTGGTTGGACCCCGACCTGATGGGATTCGAAGGACTTGAGTACGAGACGTACGCCACAGGGGGGTCTGGGGGGCGGAGCCCCCCAGCCGCCGGAGGCCACGGTAGTGAACGTCTGGCTCTCCAGTTGGCCAGCAAGGCGAACGGTACGTGGGACAGACTTCCCTTCCATCCTTGTGCGCGCCCTGTCGACTGGGGAAAACTTAGAAAAGGTTTTTTCCTCTGCGAAACAACCTTAGAAAAAAATCCCCTAACAAAATTCTTAGAAAAAAACTTTTTTTCCCCTTACAAAAATTCTTAGAAAAAAAGTTCAGAATCCTGAAAGTGGGGAACAAGCCCCCCAGTTAGGAACAGCCCTGCTCACAACCCCCTACCACTTCCGCAGGTTTTTCGCATAGGTTTCGGTTTGTGCATGATTCAGTTCCACTGCCAGACCAGCTGCTGCTGTCACCCGACTTTTCCACAACCGACCAGGCAGGGTCCCTCTGGTGTAGAAATGTCACTCAGGCACATCTCTCTATCTCTCTTTGAAACCTGCAATCGTTCTTGAGAAGATAAATGAAAAGAGAAAGGGCAGGGGTGTGGGCTGTTGGGAGAGATGGGCACATGATTGTGGAAAAGGGGGGGGAGAGGGAGGGAGAAAAAGGTATAACAAATGGCCCTTTGAAAGGGAACTAATTTTTTTTCCAGGTGTGGATCAAGAACAAAGAATGAGACACCCCCTCCAGTCAGCTGCCGGTTTTCGGCAAAGATCACGCCTGTCTCCGAAGCTCACATTTTAGGTCGTTGAGGCCAACCGTCTCTACTTCGACCACGAAGATAAAAGGAGTTTTAGGCCACTCCGCACTTCGCCCCAGAATATAACCTGTGAAAAAAGTCTGAACTTCCTTCAATCTCCTGGAGTCCAATTTGTCGGTCAAGACGCTCTGGATCGATAAACACCCGACAGCGACCAAAGTAAGCTTCAGTGGGGCAATTTCGGAGGGGCCGGGGTGCTGTGAGGTGGGGCGGGGGAGGTGCTGGCTGCACGGTAAAGGTTAGTTGCCGGCACATGGGATACAGACACATCCACACAGCTCAAAAGCAGGGAATGTGTGTTGCCGCAATTTGAACACCTCATTTGTCTGCCTCTCTCTTGCCCCATTCTTCCTCCCTGATTTCCTTTACTTTCACAAGCATCCCAGAATCGGCACATACGACGTAGCCAGGAGACACCATGGATCGGCTGAAGTCCAACTCGCGTATGTTGGGCGTATGGGGAGGGGGCCAACACGAATCTCTCAGATTTGCATCTGTCATCACAGGAACAGACAGGGAAGGTCAGGAAGGTAAAAGCAATGGGATAGTGGGGTGGGTGGTGGAGGGGGGGGGGACAAAGGAACAGGCAACCACAAAGAGTTATCAGAGGAGGAGGTGAGGAGGGGGATAAATTTGTCACAAGGAAGCTGTTGCAAAACAGAGTCAGGGGGTGTGATAATGCGGTGTGGGTGGGTGGGGGGGAGGGGGTGCAGGGGGGAGGGGGGCGGTTGCTGAAACTAAGTTGATGGAGCAAAATGAAGGAAGGGGTCTCGACCAGGTGTTAAGTGCATCCCACTGCGAACGTGGCCTTGTATGGTTTCCCCTTTGGCGTTCTGTACAAAGGAACATGAACTTGGACGTCCGTTCTTTGCTATTGCACGAACGGAATGCAGGGATGATGTTGGCAGACAAAGGAAATCACCCTCCATCAACCCCTCTTCCTTTTTCCATCACAACGCCCACACCTCCCGGTTACTGAGATTACAACCGCCTGGCGGGTGGTGGGTTGGGAGGAATATGTGCAACTTTCAACAGCTTTGCTTTAGCTCCAGCGCTATTTTGTCACAGTTCGAGGGAGGGGGTGAGAGATGATAGAGTAGTGCAGGAGGCACTCTGCATTGGCACAACCACGCCTTGGAAGAAAAGGGGGCAGGCTTGGAAGAAGGGGGGGGGGGTGTGAAGAGAGTTGAAAATAATACCACAAGAATGATGAACTTCTGAGGTCACTAGAAGAAGCGGTGATAGACACCTCAGATAATTTCACGGACGAGGTTGGGGGTGCATTGCCCATTCAAAACTTGAGTTGCAATACCCCCAAGGCTCGCTTCAGGGTAATTTCTTTGTGAACCATTCATAATTTCTGCCTTCAGTGCTGAACGCACGACACCACACAGAGAATTTGACAATGCAGTCGAGGGGACTGCAACACAACCCGAATCTCCCGAAGCGGTTGTGACGCACAAAACACCCCCCACCCCCCAGTTCTCCAAGACAGAGCACTGGAGGCTGGAGGCTACAGATCAGACATCATGCCTGGTTTGCCTTCCAGGAAGACAGCGCTGCCTCAATACCAGAAGTAATCTGCACAATCTGTGGTTGGGGGTGGATGTGTTGATGGCAAAGCAATGCGATACACCAAAGAACAGACACCACCCCCCACACGGTACATGCCATGGCAAGGCCTTCCCCCTTCCCCCACCCCCCACCCATGATGAAATCGAGCGATCTGATTTTCTTCAGTTGCCGGCCGGGAGACCATCAGAAGGGGGCTTAGGAAAACGCTATTCTGCTAAACTAAGCCAGTACACATGCAAACACACACACACTCACACACTAAAGTAGCACATCTCCATCATACCTCGTGGTCCTGCACAATGAGGGGAGGCATGATCCGCAGGCAGTTGCCGTGCCACCCAGAGGCGCCGTACAGCAGCACACCACGCTCCATGCACTTGGCGCGGATGTGGTTTGCCAGAGCAGGGGAGGGGGAGCCGTCCTCAGTCCTGAGCTCCATCCCCACCATGAGGCCCATGCCGCGCACATCGCCCTCCGGGAAGTAGTGCTCCTGCAGCTCCTGCAGGGTGTCCTTCAGGATCGCGCCCTGCTTGCGCGCGTTCTCCACAAGGCCCTCCTCCTCGATAACCTCAAGGGTGGCGTTGGCGGCAGCGCAGGCCACAGGGTTGCCCATGTATGTCCCGCCGTGTGTGCCGGGGGTGTAGCACTCCATCACTTCCTCCGTCGCGCCCAGCACGGAGATGGGCATGCCGGAGGCAATACCCTTCGCGCTGACGAAGATGTCCGGTGTGTAGTCGCTCCCGAAGTGCTCGTGGCCCCACATGCTGCCGGTGCGGCCCACACCTGCCTGGACTTCATCGGAGATGATGAGGATTCCGTTCTTCTTACAGAAATCCCGCACCTGGTTTGCAAACTCCGGCTCGATGGGGATGAAGCCGCCCTCGCCCATCACCGGCTCAAAGAGGACCGCTGCGACCTGGCTCGCGGGGACCTTGGAGACGAAGAGGTCCTTAAACCCCTGCATTGCGCGCTCGACAGCCTCCTCTGCAGACACACCCCAGGAGTGCGCCAGCGGGGGGTCCACGTGGTACACCCCAGAAGGGAGCGGGGTGGCGACAGGGAACCGGGGCCCCGTGTTGGAGCTGGTCATCGCTGAGGTGAGTGCGCTGCGCCCGTGGAATCCCCCGGAAAGGCAGACGATGTTGGGGCGGTTGGTGTGGCGGCGGGCGAGTTTGACCGCAGCCTCAATCGCCTGGGTGCCAGTGGTGTCGACAACGAACCGCGTGATCCCCTTGGGAGCGATACGGCCCAGGCCGTCCATCAGCCGGTCAAGCTGGGTGTGTGACTGGAAGCAGTTCAGCTGCCCGTGCATCACCTTCGCGGCCTGTGCCTGCACTGCCTCAACGACGCGCGGGTGGCAGTGCCCTGTGCTGAGCACGGCAATGCCAGAGGTAACATCCAGATACTTGTTTCCTTCCTTGTCCCACACCCAGCAACCCTTCCCCTCCTCAATTGTGATATTGCTGCACTTCGAGTAGCACTCTGCATGCTTGTAAGGCGACGGGGTGGCGACAACTGGGGAGGCGATGGGGGCGCTGGTCAGGACAGTAGGCTCAACGGCAGCGGTGGCAGCAGCGCTCATGGAGCGCAGGCCTTTGTAGAACTTCGACATGGTAACCACGGGTGTGTGTGTGTGGCGGAAGTGGGGAGACAGAATCCCGCACAAATGCGAGGTGGTTACTGGTCCCCTTTTGTGCAGAAAACACGAGTCGACCAACGAACCGACAAGGTGTGGTGTGGTGGTGTACGGTAGACGAAAAGTCCTGGAAAGGTGGCTGGGTGGTCGGGGTAGAGAGGGGGTATTGAAATAGAATTAGAACGAAGCACAAGGATGATCTCCCTTCACTCGTGCTGCAGGAGGCTGGCAAGACACCAGAATTTTATCAGGGAACTCCGCCAAACTCAGATCAAATCAGGTGGATGGGGCACAAGTATACACTGATATCCTGGACTGTCACTGTCTGTCTGTGGGGATGTATGAAGGGCATCTGTGTGAGAATTGTTGGCACATCAGGGCGGAATGCGGAACACTTGTCCAAGGCGCGTAGCAGGGTGGTGGGGTGGGTGTGAGGTGGGGCGGGGTGGGGGCAAGTATCCGGCGCCTCACAATATCTTACTGGGAGCCGTTGCTGTGTTCGATTAGCGGACCCGCATCGTACAGAAAGTCCACGAGAGACGAACGCACGAGAACTAATACACTATCCAAGTCGCTAATAATAGAGGCTAGAGGATGCCTACCTCCAGCCATCCCCCACAAAAAAAGTGGGGCGGGAATTATTTTGGTCAATTCGGCTCAAAAAAAAGCCTCCTGGACCCCGCACACACTCCGACAATGCCAAAAAAACACATTTCTGCACCTTGGGGAGCCCGACACACCATCACAAAAACGGGCAATCAAAGGCTTGGGAAGTTGGTTGAAGGGAGGGGGCGAGTGACCTCTTGGAAGCGAAGTGACACACACCTGCGAAAGAGAAGAGGCGAAACGTTCTCACCCCAGTCAAAGCAAGCAGAAAGAGACTTGTGTGGAGGAAGAATGGTGTGCCACTGTAGGGGAGGCGGACAAACAGAGAATCCCTCATAAAAGCGTGTCTCCGAAATAGGGTGGTCCCGTTTGGTGCCAAAAAAGCGGTTTTCCGCCACCTGCGGGCCGAATAGAATACAAAAATGACCTAAAACAAGCCGCCTCTGGGCGAGGGTGGGCGAGGGTGGGCGAGGGTGGGCGAGGGTGGGCGAGGGTGGGCGAAGGTGGGCGTGAGTGGGCGTGAGTGGGCGTGAGTGGGCGTGAGTGGGCGAGTGCAGGCGAGTGCGGGCGAGTGCGGGCGAGGGTGGACGAGGGTGGGCGAGGGTGGGCGAGTGTGGGCGACGGTGGGCGAGTTGTGGGCGAGGGTGGGCGTGAGTGGTCGAGGGTGGTCGAGGGTGGTCGAGGGTGGTCGAGGGTGGTCGAGGGTGGTCGAGGGTGGTCGAGGGTGGTCGAGGGTGGTCGACGGTGGTCGAGGGTGGTGCGCGTGCTGGGCGACGCCAAAAAGGCGGCTTGTTTTAGGTCACTGACTAGCACAAGGCTCTCGGGCCTCCGGAGGAGCAAAAATGGCCTCCTCCGGAGGAGGTCGGAGGCGCCTCCGGAGGCACCTCCGGAGGCGCCTCCGCCAGCCAAAAACCCATTTCTTCAAGTTTTTTGAAAGTGACCCAAAATCAGCGGGACCCCCTCCTCGGGTGTTCCGAAACACCTTTCTTTTGACTATTTGGAATCTGTGCGGATCGTAGTGGGGTCACTTTGTAGGTCGAGGTGTCAAGCTTCACCCATGAAATGCGGGTCTGGTTCAGGGTCTGGTCATAGGAGGTTGGCCCACAGGAGGATGTGACTGGGAGGCAGGCACACCAGCCCACCCAGCGGGACCCCCTCCTCGGGTATTCCAAAACCCCGTTCTTTTGAACGTTTGGAACTTTTGCGAATCGTAGTGGGGTCATTTTGTGGGTCTAGGAGCCAAACATGAAATGTGACTCTGGTTCAGGGGCTGGTCCTCAGAGAATGTGACTGGGAGGCAGCCACACCCACCCACCCAGCGGGACCCCCTCCACGGGTGTTCCAAAACCCCTTTCTTTTGAACGTTTGGAATTTGTGCGGATCACAGTGGGGTCATTTCGGTGGTGTACGAGCCAAGCTTCACTCATGAAACGTGGGTCTGGTTCAGGGACTGGTCATGGGTGAAGGTGGCTGGGAGGCAGCCAGCACGCCCACACCCCACCCCACCCACCCACCCAGCGGGACCCCCCTCACGGATTTTCCAAAACCCCGTTCTTTTGAACGTTTGGGATCCGTGCGGATCGTGGTGGGGTCATTTTGGCCATGGGGTGTCTGTCTCCACCACTGACTGGGGGTCACCATATGGGCCCAAATCCTGCAGGGTTGCGTTGCGTCAAAACCTTGCGACCGCTGCCTCCAGACCCAGTGCTGCCGCGGTTTGGTGGGCTCGATGGGTATACTTTGATTGGCTGTGGCTGGTCCAGGAGGAAGTGGTGGGACACAAGAGGGTATAATGCCCAAGTACAGTACAAACCCCACCAGAAAACAGCCAACTTGGGCGAGGGTGGACGAGGGTGGGCGAGAGTGGGCGACGGTGGTCGACGGTGGGCGAGTGTGGGCGCGAGTGGTCGACGGTGGTCGAGGGTGGTCGAGGGTGGGCGACGGTGGGCGAGGGTGGTCGACGGTGGTCGAGGGTGGGCGACGGTGGGCGAGGGTGGCCGACGGTGGTCGACGGTGGTCGACGGTGGTCGAGGGTGGTGCGAGTGCTGGGCGACGCCAAAAAGGCGGCTTGTTTTAGGTCAAAAAATCAGATTTTTGGGCGAAAAGTGGGTCAACTCCGGGGACATGTCATCGGCCACACCTTGACACAATGCAAAAAACGGCAGACCTGACTCCAGTCATCTGTGGAAACAGTCTGACAGTGGTGACCCCAGCTTCTGCACACCTTCCGGCGTGCGGCACGACACGGGTTTGGGCCACCCCGCATTGCGGAGAATCGCGCCCGCGACCGTCTTAGCAGTGTTGTCTGGGATCCTGCATCTTGCACGCTTCCGCGTCGGTGACGAAACCGGACATGATCCGAAGCTGTGGATCGTCCAGTGCCTGCAGTGGGTTGGTGATGTGGGGGTGATCAACAGGAGGCACTGCTTGTGAGGACAATGGGACGATGTAATTTGTCCTCAGACGGTCACTACTAAACACGCCAGCCTCGTTGTAATACCCTAGCAAGACCACTGTAATTCGACACGCCAGCATCATCAACCTTCGCGAACAGTGGCTTTATTGCTCACCTGTGGCGGCCTTGTTGACTGGCGTGCTGCAGTACGCGGGTCGGCGGGCCGTGGCCCGGCGGTGGCGGGAGGCCTGCGGAGAGGAGGGGCGCGAAGCGCCCCGACGCGGAGCAGGCCGACCGCCACAAATAACTATTTATTCAAACTACCTACCACCCCCCGTGTATATGTCACCCCCCAAAAGGGGTGTGTTTATGTCACCCCCAGGCGGCCCTGGCGGGGGGTGACATACACTAACCTACCACCCCCCGTGTTTATGTCACCCCCTAAAAGGTGTGTACATGTCACCCCCCTCCCGATTTTTGCACCTGGGGGGGGTGACATATACACGGGGGGTGGTAGGTATAACTACAAAAAACTACTGAGTAGTTCGAGTGGGTGCACTGGGAGCAGTGGTAACCTTGTCTTCCAGCCGTTCCTTTGCTTCCCACAGAGTGTGGTCGTCCCTGGCCCGGGTCCTTGCCGGCGCAGCTTGCGTGTACACCTCCGACAGAGTGTTCTGGACGATGTTCTGGGAGTCTTCGGTCGGACATAAGACACAAAACATCAATATCAAAAACGCGTCTCGTGGGAGATGGGGGTAACTCAGCCACCGCTTTTCCGTTGCATTAGGCACCGTTCAGTGCAAAAGCTGACGTACGGAGGGGCGAAGGCAGGGAGCAAAACACCACTCGTTGGCCTGATGAAGGGTGGTGTTTGTTCCGTTCGCCCCCCTTCCAACCTTGCAAGAAAACTGTTGTTGCAAGTGGTAGAAAAACAAATACGCACAGGGAAGTCGTCTTCTCTAGTCCTCCCTTGACTCCCTAGTCGCACCGAAGGTGCTTAGTACGTCTATTCGCTCGCAAACTATTTATTAATTTTCTGGCGAGGTCGATTTAGGCCCGCGCGTTCGCCGAATAGTAGTACTAAGTACGTTTATTTGACCCCCCCCTGTAAACAAGTTTACTGAATGGGGGGCGGGAGGGGGGGTAGGGGGTTGGGGGGGCCTTTCCTGTCCCAGTTTTTGGCAGAGTGCCGTGATTTGGCCGAGTGCCTGCATGATGTCCTGGCCGAGTGCCGGTGTTAATTCCAGTTGGTGTTGCCCCGGGGTTTCCCCCCCTTTCCCCCCTTTCCCTGGAATGTGTGGTGGGGGTAGGGGGAATACCGATTCGGGGGGGGAAAAGACTGGGGAGGGCCACCGTTGCCCCCCTTTCCCCCCTTCGTCGTGCGTGCACGCCCCGCCAGCTTGGCGATGGCCCGGTCAGCAGCGGATGCTTCCGTGTCGGCCGTCCGCATCTCCGCCTCCACCTGCGCCCGGGGGATCCTGTGTTGTTTCCACGCCTCATTCACCACCAGCTCGTGCAGCAGCTGGTTCCCCATCTGGGTCACGGTGGTGGACCAGAACCCCCGCTCAGCAGCCTCCTGCGCGAGGGCGACCCACGTGCTCATGTGGGTCACCTTGTTCGATGTCCCGAACTGCAGTCGCAGGTCCCGGATCATCTCCCGCGCCGCTGCCACCCCTCCTGCCTTCAAAAAGTCCTGCCACTGGGAGACGCAAGCCGGCCTCATGTTGGGCAGGCTGAGGGCCGACTGCAGGTTCCCGATTGTCGGGAGCTTGGGGGGGTCCTGGGCAGGGGGGCTGCTCCCCTCCGGTTGCGCCTGTGCCGCCCCGGCCTCGCTTCCCCCTTTCCCCCCAGTCCCCGCCTGCTTGGCGCCTTCGCGGACCGCCTTGGCGAGGTCGAGTACCGTCTCTCTCATGAGGTCGAGTTGTGCCTTGGTCTGCAATGTGACAATGGCGACTGTCGCTCAGCGATTCAGCGACTGTCGCTTTTGGCCCAGCGATCGTCGCCAGAGCGTTTCTGGACCGAAATTTCGGATTTCATTTCCGGAAAATTTCCGGATCGTGGTGGGGTCACTTTGCTCTGGGAGATGAGTTTTTGGCCATTCAAATTTTTTGACATTTCCCTCCCGTTGTCTGTGGACCACCCAAAAATGAAATCGAAAACTGGAAAAAATGAAAAATCCGAAAAATTATTTTCTCGAAAAAAGTGGGTTCGTGGGCTTCGTTGTTTCCCACAACCCCAAAAAAAATTTGGCACTCGGCCAGGACATCATGCAGGCACTCGGCCAAATCACGGCACTCTGCCAAAAACTGGGACAGGAAAGGCCCCCCCAACCCCCTACCCCCCCTCCCGCCCCCCAGAACATCGTCCAGAACACTCTGTCGGAGGTGTACACGCAAGCTGCGCCGGCAAGGACCCGGGCCAGGGACGACCACACTCTGTGGGAAGCAAAGGAACGGCTGGAAGAAGTCATGAAAGAGAGCCTGGCGGAACGCACAATCTCCACCAGGGGTGGGCTATGGAAAAGACTGGAAAGTTGGTGTGTGACAGCAGACCTCTCCCTACCCCCCTCGGAGGATGCAGCAGTTCTGTTTCTTCCTTTTTTCAGATCCCCATTCCCGTAGAGTCTCAGAAATACTTCACATACCGTGACGACAAGGGGGAGGCATACTGCCTGACCCGTTTGCCAATGGGGGCGTCGTGGTCCCCAGAGTTGATGCACCTGATCATGTATGCACTTTCCCACTGCTATCTCTCAACCCCCCCCACGGCGATATTCTCTTCCTCCCCATCCACATCCACTCCGGAACTGTGCGTTGACGTGTATGTCGACAACGTGCGGTACGCGGGCACCTGGGAGCGTGTTCGGGAGGCAACGGCGGCGTTTGACGTGGCAGCGAGACGCGCCGGCGCGTCGATATCTGAGGCGAGCGACGGTGACACGGAGTACGTCTTCCTCGGGTTCGGCTTCCACTGCCGTCGAGAGGTGGGCGTTGGGCCCAAGGTGGCGAGGAAGCTGAGGGCGGCGCGGGCGGACCTGATGGCTCCGGGCGAGGTGAAGCCGAGGGTTAGGCGGTGCGACTTGGAATCCTTGGGTGGTCGTCTGGTGTGGGCCTCGCCCCTGGTGGTGCAGCCTCTGGGCAGGTTTATCGACGCCATCATCGCCCTGCGCCGCAACAGCAACGCATTGAACCGTGGTGCACACCCGGATGAAGAAGTACAGCTCTCCGCGCAAACGACTGAGGCGGCGGTGCGTTGGATCGACGCTGCACTCCAACCGAGGATGTACAAGGAGTTCACCGAGATGAGCCGAGGCCGGGGGGTAGAGATCTGGTCGGATGCGTCGGTGACGGGGTGCGGTGTTGTGGCAATGTGACAATTGCTACACCGTCGCTCGAGTAGCGCTACAGTCGCTAGCGATTCAGCGATTGCGACTGCGACGGGTGTAGCGACTGTCGCTGAGTCGCTCACCCATTTTTCCAACTTTGATTTCCGGAATTTTTCCGGACCGTGGTGGGGTCACTTTGCTCTGGGAGATGAGTTTTTGGCCAATCGGGTTTTCGGGCCAAGTTTCACAAGGGCCGAAAAGTGAAATCGAAAAAAAACTTTTGTGAGAAAAAAGTCCACCACTCGGAAAAATTTTCCGATTTTTTTTCGGGGTTGTGGGAAACAACGAAACCCACGAACCCACTTTTTTCATGGTATGACAAAGGTCTTACAGGGGGGGGTCAAATAAACGTACTTAGTTGAATAGTAGTACTTAGCCGAATAGTAGTACTTATTTTTTTGGGGCTCTGGGGCACGTTGGGCCGTTGAATAGTAGTACTTACTTTTCACCCTTTTTTTTTGGGGAAATTTTTCGTTTTTTTTGAGATTTTCTTTTTGGAGACACACAAATCTGCAAACTTTGGGGCAAGGAATGGGGACAACGGGGTCTATTGGTGCCACTTAGGGGAACCAGGGTGCACGGGGTCCGTAGAGGGGGGAAGTGACCTACGCTCAAAGATATGTCGTGACGAAGGGAATCGGGGCATCCCCCCTCAGACACATACGGACGGGAAACCAGCGAACCCGCAAACTCCTGCGGTCCAGAGGCATCAGAACCACTGCTGAAGACCGCAAACCCGGAAACCCGCAAACTCCTGGGGTCCAGAGGCGTCAAAATCACTGCTGAAGAGCGGCGCGCATTAAACGACTCCTCATCTACGGCGTCCGCAGTCCCTACCACCAACGAGAAGATGTGGACGGATGGCCCCAGACACACCTCACCATAGATGTAGCCTTCGAGGACCAGCTGAGCCCACCCCCCACCCCCCGCAGCCCCCTTCCCTGACGTTGTTTGACATTCTCTCCTGTTGTGCAGCACTGATCAACACACGCCCGCAAACCCGCAATCCAACTGCCCAGATTTCACCATCCACCAACAGAGCCAATAGCTTCGGCTGGTGTCCGACATAATGATGACGTCCGATGCTTTCATGTGCCTCCTGCTGATGGAATGCCTCCTGTTCAAGATATTCGAGGATGGGCCACCGCCATGCGCTCCCCGGCCTTCCTTCAACCAACTGGCCCGGGCCAGGGCACGCTGGTAGCCGAGCGCTTGCGGGATATGGGGTACGTGCTGAAGGTGTCGGGTGAGGAGGACGGGTTCGTGAAGAGCTCCCTTTGTCCGGACCTCACCTTCGCACCAAGCACAGAAACATCCCCTGAGGCTGGTGGTGCGGACCTTGAACCTGGGTTGGACGGGAAGGCAAAAGAGAGCACAGAGAAGCAGTCCACCCAAAAGAAAGTTGTGTCTCAGCCAACCCAACAGTCAAGCATCTTGGCATGGGCGAAGCCGGTTCGTGTGAACTCTCTCACACAGACACAGCCTTCCCAGTCCTCCCAGTCCTCCGAAAAGAAGCGCGCAGCGTCCCCGACCACCCAGACTCCCAACAAACACCGCAGGCTCTGCAAAGGGTGTAGGAAGCCTGGGCACAACATGCAGACTTGCCCCAGCAAGCCCAAGAACTTGAAGAAGAAGTAAGTTGGGGCGTGCTGGTTGTGGCTTGTCTTTTTCACATCTTTTTTTTAAGCATCAACGCACCAACCAACCACCGACAGTGAAGCTGACAGCTCTGATGAACTGTGTATGCTTTCACTAACTCAACAAGAATGTCAACCAGGGGGGGGGGGGCAATACAAATCAAAACGGTACGAAACCAAATGAGGGGCGAGTGGTAGGACGAGAACAGAGCGGATACTCGACCGGAAGGCAGAAGAAGTGAGAGACGGACGACAGCAGTGACCAGCGCGCCCCTGGTGGACCAAACAGCCCCGCAGAGCCCCTGCAAACAGCGTTTTTAGGAAAAGTTGAATAGACGTACTTAGTACGTCTATTCGCTCGCAAACTATTTATTAATTTTCTGGCGAGGTCGATTTAGGCCTGCGCGTTCGCCGAATAGTAGTACTAAGTACGTTTATTTGACCCCCCCTGTAATAAGAAAAGGATCTTTTCACTTCTTTCTTACTGGGGGGGGGCAATTAATCGTGCATAGTCGAATAATCGTGCAGTCAAATAATAGTGCCTTTTTGAAACGGGCATTTATAAAGTTTTTTCCGCTGAATAATCGTGGGGTGCACGATTATTCACTTTTGGCTATTTTCGGTCAGTTGTGGAAGAAAAATGAGCAATTTTCCCCGCAGAAATTTCAAAAAACTCGTTCTTTTGAATGTTGGGAGCCCGTGCGGATCGTGGTGGGGTCATTTCGACCATGGGGTGTCTGTCTTCACCCGTGACTGGTCGTCACCATTTTGGCTCATTTTGGCCCGATTTTCGGCCCCAGATGGCACATTTTGGTAGAGGGGGCATACAGCCAAAATAGCTGTCACAAAAATTATTCGGACAACAGGTTCGCCCTAATGAATTTGGGACCCCAAAAAATTGACTTTTTGGGGACATTTATGACCTGCTTCCACCCGCTTCCTCAACTAAATGCTCGAATTTTGCTCTCAAATGCGTATTTTCACGATTCCCAGCCGGACCGCGAGTAGTTAGGCGTTTTTGAACCCGATTTTCATGAAAACCCTGGCAGGGCCCCCCTGGAGCCCTGAAAGCCCACTAAAAAATCAGGAACCCAAAAAAATCCATTTTTTGGACAACTATGGGGGGAAGCGGGTCATAAGTGGCCCCAAATATGGTTTTCCTGGCCTATTTCTGGGGTTTTTCACCCATTTTCGTGGGGAAGCGGGTGTTTTCTGACCCGCTTCCTTCCGGCCCAACCTGGGGTTGCCTGGAGGCTGCACAGGTAGCCTGTTAGTACCTGTTAGAACCTGTTAGTAGGTGAAGTTTTGACCTGTTAGGACCTGTTAGAACCTGTTAGAACCTGTTAGGACCTGTTAGTAGGTGAAGTTTTGACCTGTTAGAACCTGTTAGGACCTGTTAGGATCTGTTAGGACCTGTTAGAACCTGTTAGTAGGTGAAGTTTTGACCTGTTAGGACCTGTTAGGACCTGTTAGAACCTGTTAGAACCTGTTAGAACCTGTTAGAACCTGTTAGAACCTGTTAGAACCTGTTAGGATCTGTTAGGACCTGTTAGAACCTGTTCGAACCTGTTAGAACCTGTTAGGACCTGTTAGAACCTGTTAGGACCTGTTAGGATCTGTTAGAACCTGTTAGGACCTGTTAGTAGGTGAAGTTTTGACCTGTTAGGACCTGTTAGAACCTGTTAGGACCTGTTAGTAGGTGAAGTTTTGACCTGTTAGGACCTGTTGGAACCTGTTAGGACCTGTTAGGATCTGTTCGAACCTGTTAGAACCTGTTAGGACCTGTAAGGACCTGTTAGTAGGTGAAGTTTTGACCTGTTAGGACCTGTTAGAACCTGTTAGGACCTGTTAGGATCTGTTCGAACCTGTTAGAACCTGTTAGAACCTGTTAGGACCTGTAAGGACCTGTTAGTAGGTGAAGTTTTGACCTGTTAGGACCTGTTAGAACCTGTTAGGACCTGTTAGTAGGTGAAGTTTTGACCTGTTAGGACCTGTTAGAACCTGTTAGGACCTGTTAGTAGGTGAAGTTTTGACCTGTTAGGACCTGATAGGACCTGTTAGAACCTGTTAGTACCTGTTAGGATCTGTTAGGACCTGTTAGAACCTGTTAGAACCTGTTAGGATCTGTTAGGATCTGTTAGAACCTGTTCGAACCTGTTAGAACCTGTTAGGACCTGTTAGAACCTGTTAGGACCTGTTAGGATCTGTTAGAACCTGTTAGGACCTGTTAGTAGGTGAAGTTTTGACCTGTTAGGACCTGTTAGGACCTGTTGGAACCTGTTAGGACCTGTTGGAACCTGTTAGGACCTGTTAGGACCTGTTAGGATCTGTTCGAACCTGTTAGAATAGAGGAGGCATAGCAAACGGAAATCCCTAACAAAATTTTGTCTCCGAAATTATTTTGGCCAATTTTCTCCCGAAAAACCTAGAAACCAGACCCACCGCACATCGAGAATGTCATTTTTCGGTGATTTCTGGGGTCTGGGGGCCTTTTGCCACCCTCCCGTGCCTCATCATGTGTTGATCCCTCCTTTATTAATTGTCAGGTAGGTAACCCTGCACGGGTGTTGTCACCGTTGATCACTCTTTATTAACTGTTAGGCGGGTAAACCCTGCACGGGTGTTGTCACTGTTGATCGCTCTTTACTAATTGTTAGGCGGGTTAACCCTGCACGGGTGTTGAGCCCTCTTTGTTAATTGTCAAGTGGGTAACCCTGCACGGGTGTTGTCACTGGTGATCACTCTTTACTAATTGTTAGGCGGGTTAACCCTGCACGGGTCCTGGCCCGTGCCTGTGTGTGTTGGGGGGGGGGGGGGTAGTGAAATACAAGTAGAAGGGAGCGGAGCACAAGAATGGTGTGTTGGGGGGTGGGGGAGCTCTTTCCAACATGTCCGCATCTGCATTAAAACCTATTGTCTCTTTGTGCCCCTCACCACTCAACCATAAAGGTTGCCCTGCCTTGGGAACAGGGAATGGGGTTTAACACGTGTGGCGGTCCTGTTGGATGGAGTGCACATGGAACAGTATGGTGTGGGAATGTATCGTGACTTGTGAAAGGGAGAGTGGGTGGGGGTGGGGGCGGGGGGGGGGGGGGGGGGCGGGGGGCTTCCTTCAGCGATTCCAGTGAGCTGCAATCCCAAGGCTGTCCTTTCAAACGCTTGCCAAGGCGTACGCCGTTTAGGTGTGGACTATTGAAATAAAAGGAAAACGAGGCTTTGGAAAAAGCCAAACTGATCGAATGGAAGATTGAAGGATGGGCAAAGTTTGTTGAAAGTAACATGGGGGGGGGGGGCAGTCAAGAAGTGGGGGCTTGATTGTCGAGAGTGAATGGAAAAGTGAAGTGGGGGGGGGGGGGTTTGATCGTCGAGAGTGAATGGAAAAGCAAGCCTCCCAGCACCTTCTTGCAATGTTAGTCCTTTTTGTAGTCACTACCACTACACCAGGAGTGGGGGGGGGGGGGGGGCAACCCCTTGATTGGCCTGTGTCAGGTCCCAGCTCTTGTTGAAACAGAACGCAAACCCTTGCGATGTGTGGCTTCCAAGTTGGCCTGTGTCCCTTTGATCCACATGAAATGATCCCCAACCCCAGCCTGACCCAGGTTAGCCAGGGTCACACGTCTGTCTGGAGGAAAATCCTGGAGGGTGGTGTCAATGGAGGTGAAGTTGTAAGAAAGGGGGACATAACTGTTAAATCCTGAAGCAAAGTCATCATGATTACCAGGATAAATCATGTTCGTGACGACTGTGATCAAGACATTCTTCATTGTGGAAAGAACAGAAATTTCGTCATCCTCTGCATACCTTCTCGTTCTTAAACGGGTAAGCACGTATGGCTCACTACCGTCGTCAAGGGGTTGGCAGGGATGGTACGGGAGATTTCCCCACATTCTCACCGCCTCCACTTCCGGTTGCACCTCTCTGCATGAAAGAGAAGCCGCCATTGCAGTCACAAAATTGACGGCTTCTTCGCGAAGGGAAGCGCCCCCACGTGGGTTGCCTGTGAGACATTCATGAAAAGCATGAAACAGGCAATTCCCAGCACCAGGCACATTGACTGTGCTCAGGGAAAACAAGAGAAGACGTTGCGTGAGGGTATCATGACGAGACGCGGGATTGTCGATGCCCTTGTCAGGTACGTGGGGCCTCCGTGGACCGGGACAGGGGAGTGCCATGGGGACCGCCTTCCTCCGCATATCCTCTTGCTCCATTTGTTCTTGTGCGTTTTCCACGTTTGGACCCATGTTCTGAATTCTATAAAAAACACTTGAAGCACGGGAAAAGTCACGCTCAGTGGGGAGGTGGAGGGAGTAAAAATTCGTTTGGGTATCCTGCCGGTACTGGTAAAGGAAGATAGTAGGGAGAGAAGCCGTACTTCCTGCTTCCCAGTTCTTTGCCTTCTCACACCATGTGCGAGGCCGTAACTCCCTGACCCTGGGTTTACCTTCCTTGTTCTGAGTAATAATTCTCAAGCGAATCTGGTGCACATTCACAAAAAAATGCAGGGCAAAAGAACCACCACGTTGGGTCACCTTTTCATCTTCCGCCGCTTTGCACATACTCTTGCGCCAGTGAACGAGAGACTGGTGCCTTTCATGTACGGGCAGGTTCTTCTCCCCCTTCTCTTCAAAAACAGAAGCAAGGGTATCCTTGTGTATTTTCATGAGGTACACCTCCAGGTCGTGTTTCATGTTTGTTGCGTCACCAAAGGCACTCTCACGCAGAGCGCGGACTGACTGGTACGCAGAAAAACGGTTGAAACGGAGGAGGGAAAGAAAAAAGCCGTCACCTTCCTGCACAGTATCTGTGACGGGGAGATGGTGGTATTTCGAAAAATACAGCAGGGTCTCTGGGATGAGGTGGCGTTGGGAAGTTGCTGGAATGTATGACTCGTCACTCAGTTGAGCCGTATCATACCTCCCATGTCCAAGGCGCCCCTTCTTGTCTCTTGGGGTCTCTGGCACCTGGGAGAGGTCAATGACTTCAGTCCCCCCAAACCGTTTTCTCTTCCGGACTGTGGGCCCGCTCCGAACAACAGAACGCGACTTCACTGCCACAGGGAATGTGCGCCTGGGTCGGGTGCCAAAAAATTGTGCCTTGGTGGTGGGGAGGACACCTTTCGGCACAAGTTTAAAAACTTCATATGCATGGCTTTCCCGATCCAGATCCCCTGCGGCAATGGCGCGCTTGGCAGTGTCCGTGTCGTGAACCACCCAATAAAGCGTTTCGCGCGGATAGGCGTGCAGTTGGGCTGGAGTCAACTTCTGCAATGTGGCAACGGTGTCTTTGAGGGGGAAGGCAACCATCCAATGCAGAGTTTGACGGTTAAAAAAAAAGAGGGCTGGGGAAGAAATAGACTGAGGATCATCAACAAAGGTATTTTTTTTACTTACCGGCAGAAGCCGATAGCCATTGTTCCGGAGTCCACTTGTGTGCTGTTCGATGGCCCGTTGCATCGTTGCCAGCGTGAACTTACCGGTCCAGTGAAAGCTCTCTGGATTGACCTCGTGTTGCAAAACCTGCATCTCCCGGAAGGTGAGAAACTGGATGCCACACTCACCCAAAAACCAGTTGAGGGAAGCCCAACCCCCCTCGTGCGTGGACTCCGACGCATGCAACACACCATCCTTCTGCCGCCCACAACCTGGAGAGGCGTGGAGGCCGAGAGGAAAACAATGCTCATTCAGGAGAGCGATCCTAGCCGCCCCAACATCATTTGCCTCAGGATCAGCCTCATCACCCACCTCCACCTCCTCTTCCTCCTCCTCCTCCTCCTCCACAGCATCCACAGCATCCACAGCCTCCTCACCATCCTCACAACCCTTGCCATCCTCACCCTGTCCCTTCTCCTCTTTCAACGCAGCAGGTGCAGTCTTCACTCTCCGGTAGAGCTCCGTGATTGTATCTACCACGGAGGGCGAGATGGTGTCGGGGAAGGTGCGGGCCTTCAAGCCAAGGGTCTCCTCCACGGCCTCGACATGGCCACTCAACTGCTCCGTCCAGTTGCGCAGGAGGAGGGCGGAGAGGTCGCGCTTCGTCTCCCCAGCCTCCACCTTCAGGCCCGCCTTGGCCAACAACGCGAACAGGGTGGGGGCGTCGAGGCGGCCCAGCCGCTCCCTCGGCTGCAGCTGCTGCCCCTTCTCCCGCAGAATGGGGAGGATTCGCCCCCACTGCGTCAGGGCAAAGCGCACACGGACGTCGTGCGACGCAGACGAGACAGCGTCGGACCCCCACGGCTTCAGCCCCGCCTTCCGCAAAAATCTGGACAGCGGTTTCGAACGAACCGGAAGGATGCCAACTGCCTCCTTCACGGACTTCAGCCGCTCCACCCAGACACGGGCATCCGCAGAGCCAGGGCCACACAGCTTCTCAGCAAAGCTGCGTGTCAGCGCCTCCTTCTGCCGCGCCACCTCCTTTCCCTTGCTCATCGCCGTGACAGGGATGGCGTGGAGGGCGCAGAGGCGGACGAGGTCAGGGTGGGCCACCCCGCTGACGGCCTTCAGCGCAGCCGCAGAAGCCCCCGTGGCGGTGTTCGCCGCGGCCTCGGTGTACATCCCGCCACGGGTCTTCTTCCGCGCCCGCTTCGCCTGGCGCAGCAAACGGCCGTACCTGTAAGGCGATGGAAAGGAATGGTTGTACGACGAATCACACTGAAAACAGGAAATGGTGATAATGAAGTAGTCTTCTTCGTGACTTGGAAAAGTCATGAAGAAGAGAGGAAGAGAGAATGACAATGAATGAGATAAAAAAAATCTATCGGTTCTGACTCTGCCAGCATATGTTGTTGCGATGTAAAAAAAAAGAACGAAGGGAGGGGAGAAAAAAGGAGGCTGAAGAGCCTGCATACCTTGCGTTGTTGCAGTTGCCATAACCCAACAGGAAGCGGTTCACCTTGCTCTGGGTAATCCCAGACAAGGCAGCAGAAGAGAGGTTGGGGGCCCTCTGCGCCAAGAACGATGCATTCCCAGCCACACACTCTGCGAGGTCTTGTGTGGAGGGTAGCGAAGGGAGGTCTTCGGGTGATGCCGACGCCATTGCAGCTTCATCGTAGCCGATGAACCTTGCCAATGTGCTCGCAAACCCCTGGATGCAGGGAACCCAGACCTCCGCAAATACATCGTGGTGATCCTTCACCACCTCCAACGCCTCAGCCCGCCCCACCTCCTCCTCACCGTGGCGGGGTTGTCCCCAATGCTTCCGCAGGGCAGGGAAGTCGTTGTCGGCGGAGTCGGCGCTCAGGTCGCGGGCGAGGAGGTGCAGCGGCCTCAGCACACCCCATCCCGCCTCGAAGTTGACCTCGAGGCGGCCCGTCTCCTCGTTCAACCGCCTGGGCTTGAGGTCGTTGAGGAACCTCAAGTACAGGCTGCCAATGAAATGGCAGGCTGCACAGTAGGCGGCGACGGTGGGGGTCCCCAGAAGAGTGAGGATCTCTGTCGCAGTCGGGGTGAACCGCTCCTCTCTCACCATCTCCAGGATGGAGGCGGAGAACTTGAGGAGGCGGGAGCACTGCTGAGGACGGGCATGCCACTTCGACCCCCGCTCACGGGCAAACCCCAGGCCCCGGGGGTAGCGCATGTCAAGTGCTTTCCCAAGCTCAGCATCCACGAAAATGACCCCGGCGGTTGACCGGCCGTTTGTCGGGTCGAGGACTGCAAGTACGCTGGCAACGTTGGCTGCCGGGTCGACCCGATGAGACATCATCAAGGCCTTCCCCGCCGTCTGCACTGCGTACTTCAGTGCGCCTCCAACCTTATGGTGCATGCACCGTAGGTGGACGATGGCGCCCCCCGCGTCCCTGGTCGCCTTCGCCTCCGTGCTAGCATGGTCGCTCAGGGTGGCGTTGCTAATACGGAGCTTGTGGGCGGAGACTATGCGGCGGACCGCCTGCAGGTTGGAGGTCTTCCCTGCAGCCTTCCCGTTCTTCAGGGGGAGGGCGGAGGCGCAGGCCCCGCGTACGCGATTCTCGTCTGCAGCGACGTGGGCGGTGACAACGTGCAGCGAGACACTACTCCGGCCCAAGGAGGAGGTGGCATCGTGGGCGAGGGAGAGGGTGGCCTTCTGCCGGTCTTTGCCTAGGCCCCCTCCGCCGGTCTGCGTCCTCGCGACATCCTCCAAGAAGACGGCGAAGGAAGCCGCTCCGCTCGGGATCTCGAATTCGCGGAGCGTCCAGCGAGAGGGGATCGGCATCTCCACCCCATCGCTCAGGAGCTTGATGATGTCGCGCAGCACCCTGCGCGACGACTCCTGACCGATGCCAGCCATCCGCAACTCCAACAGCGCCCGCAGCACCTTCATGGGGTAGGGCTCGGTGCAGGACTTCCGGCCCGTCACCCCACGAAGAACAATGTCCCCCTTGCGCCCGAGAACCTCGTGCGCAGCAGCCAACTCCTCCGTCAGCTGCGCAATGCGGTCCTTCGCCCTCAGCAAGGCCTTCTGCAAAGCCTTGACCTGCAAGACCCGCTCGGGGAGGGTCTTGGAGGGGCGCCCCACGGGGGCCGGCGGAGGCGTGCCCTGTCCGACGAAGTGGAGGCTGCACGGCCGTCCCGGCACTGCATTTCCGATGCAGTACTTCTTCTTCATCCCCCGGGTATCACTACCCTTCTCGTGAGGATGCAGAGCAGAAGACATGCAGTCGGCGTTCTCCTTCACCAGGGAGAAGAGGGCGGTGTCCGACACCTTCGCACCTGCGGGCAAGAGGGAGCGCAGGAGAGTCAGGTACTCGGCGCTGCTGATGCAGCACCACCCCTCACCAGCAGCCACAGCGTCACGCAACGCGTCCATCGCAGTCGCAACGGGGGAGTCGGTGTTGGCGTGGGAGGCGGAGTCAACGGGGCAGGCGGAGTCGGCGAGGTCGGCGAGGTCATCGAGGCTGGCGAGGTCGGCAGGGTCACTGCACACAGAAGAACCAATGTCGACATCGTCGGCGGGACTCGTCGGAGACGTCGGTGGGAGCGCGGCAGGCAGAGGTTTCGGCGGCACGGGAGTCGGTGACGGAGGCGCCTCAGGCTCATCAGGCTCGTCGTTGCCAGCAGCAGCAGGACCCCGCGTGACCGCCGAGATCACGCTCTGCGAGACGGGATCCGCATCCTCGGGGTGGGGGAGGAGCGCCGCCTGATCAGCGAGATCATCGGGCTCACCCAGAGGAGCGATCAGGACATCGTCGGGGAAGCAGCGGCCCGGGGACGAAGCAGTCAACTGCCGGATTGCCTCTTCGGAGGAGAGGGGATTGGGCCGACGGATATCTGCCAAGCAATACATCTTCTGCACGCCGTTTGAGGTCCGGCTCGTTACGGGTTTCGGCCATCCTGCGTTGCGGAGAAGCGCACCCGCGACCTTCCCCGTAGTCTCGTCTGGGATACCCTGCAGCTTGCACGCTTCCGCGAAGGTAACCAAGCCGGACATTATCAGAAGCTGTGGAACGTGCCAGTGCCTGCAGTGGGTTAGTGCTGTGTGAGCAACGTAGGTGCAGCAAAGTTAAAGTTAAGCAGTCTGCTGAGGGGTCCGCACACAACATCTGGGAGGCACGCAGAGTGACCGAGAGTGGAGGGGGCAAGGGGAGACACCGTTCTGTTTCGGTTACAATCGGTTACATGCCAAGAACGATCGGTTACAATCGGTTACATGCCAAGAACAATCGGTTACAATCGGTTACAATCGGTTACAATCGGTTACATGACGAGGGCAATCGGTTACAATCGGTTACATGCCAAGAACAATCAGTTACAATCGGTTACATGCCAAGAACGATCGGTTACAATCGGTTACATGACGAGAACAATCGGTTACAATCGGTTACATGCCGAGAACAATCGGTTACAATCGGTTACATGCCAAGAACGATCGGTTACAATCGGTTACATGCCGAGAACAATCGGTTACAATCGGTTACAGGCCAAGAACAATCGGTTACAATCGGTTACATGCCGAGAACAATCGGTTACAGGCCAAGAACAATCGGTTACAATCGGTTACATGCCGAGAACAATCGGTTACAGGCCAAGAACAATCGGTTACAATCGGTTACATGCCAAGAACGATCGGTTACAATCGGTTACATGACGAGGACAATCGGTTACAATCGGTTACATGCCGAGAACAATCGGTTACAATCGGTTACATGCCAAGAACGATCGGTTACAATCGGTTACATGCCAAGAACAATCAGTTACAATCGGTTACATGACGAGAACAATCGGTTACAATCGGTTACATGCCAAGAACGATCGGTTACAATCGGTTACATGCCAAGAACAATCAGTTACAATCGGTTACATGCCAAGAACGATCGGTTACAATCGGTTACATGCCGAGAACAATCGGTTACAATCGGTTACATGCCAAGAACGATCGGTTACAATCGGTTACATGACGAGGACAATCGGTTACAATCGGTGACATGCCGAGAACAATCGGTTACAATCGGTTACATGCCGAGAATAATCAGTTACAATCGGTTACATGCCAAGAACGATCGGTTACAATCGGTTACATGACGAGGACAATCGGTTACAATCGGTTACATGCCGAGAACAATCGGTTACAATCGGTTACATGCCAAGAACGATCGGTTACAATCGGTTACATGCCAAGAACAATCAGTTACAATCGGTTACATGACGAGAACAATCGGTTACAATCGGTTACATGCCAAGAACGATCGGTTACAATCGGTTACATGCCAAGAACAATCAGTTACAATCGGTTACATGCCAAGAACGATCGGTTACAATCGGTTACATGCCGAGAACAATCGGTTACAATCGGTTACATGCCAAGAACGATCGGTTACAATCGGTTACATGACGAGGACAATCGGTTACAATCGGTGACATGCCGAGAACAATCGGTTACAATCGGTTACATGCCGAGAATAATCAGTTACAATCGGTTACATGCCAAGAACGATCGGTTACAATCGGTTACATGACGAGGACAATCGGTTACAATCGGTTACATGCCGAGAACAATCGGTTACAATCGGTTACATGCCAAGAACGATCGGTTACAATCGGTTACATGACGAGGGCAATCGGTTACAATCGGTTACATGCCGAGAACAATCAGTTACAATCGGTTACATGCCAAGAACGATCGGTTACAATCGGTTACATGACGAGGACAATCGGTGACAATCGGTTACATGCCAAGAACAATCGGTTACAATCGGTTACAGGCCAAGAACAATCGGTTACAATCGGTTGCATGCCAAGAACGATCGGTTACAATCGGTTACATGACGAGGACAATCGGTTACAATCGGTTACATGCCAAGAACGATCGGTTACAATCGGTTACATGACGAGGACAATCGGTGACAATCGGTTACATGCCAAGAACAATCGGTTACAATCGGTTACAGGCCAAGAACAATCGGTTACAATCGGTTACATGCCGAGAACAATCAGTTACAATCGGTTACATGCCAAGAACGATCGGTTACAATCGGTTACATGACGAGGACAATCGGTTACAATCGGTTACATGCCAAGAACGATCGGTTACAATCGGTTACATGACGAGGACAATCGGTGACAATCGGTTACAGGCCAAGAACGATCGGTTACAATCGGTTACATGACGAGGACAATCGGTTACAATCGGTTACATGCCAAGAACGATCGGTTACAATCGGTTACATGACGAGGACAATCGGTGACAATCGGTTACATGCCAAGAACAATCGGTTACATGACGAGGACAATCGGTGACAATCGGTTACATGCCAAGAACGATCGGTTACAATCGGTTACATGACGAGGACAATCGGTTACAATCGGATACATGCCAAGAACAATCGGTTACAATCGGTTACATGCCGAGAACAATCGGTTACAGTCGGTGACCTACCGAGAACAATCTCGCATCCTGGAGCAACCTATTGGCAGACCGTCCACAACCGTCTACAGACGAAAAAGAGACGTACCGTCCCCATCGTGACCAACTGGGGGTGTTTTTTGGGTGTGGACGGTCCGCCCGCAGCCTAGCAACCTCCAGTAACCTCTTGGCAGACCGTCCACAGCCGTCCACAACCATCCACAGCCATCCACAGCCGTCCACAACCGTCCACAGGTGAAAAAGTGCCAGAACACCCCAATATTGACCACCTGGGGGTGATTTTTGGGTGTGGACGGTCTGCCTGAGGCCGTAGAATGCGAAAAAACCGATTTTGGTACTCTATTGGCCTGTGGTGGCCCGTAGAAATGAAGTGTTTGCGATTTTGAGCCATTTTCCTAAGGAAACTGGCCCAGTTGGCTGGAAAATGTGAATTTTTGAATTTAAAATGCAACATCGAGCATTTAGAGAGTGTGGACGGTTGTGGACGGTCGTCCCGGACCGATTTGGGACCACTTTTGGTATAGGGTCGAAAAGACAATGCGATTTTAAAAAAAATAATTTTTTAGACAGCCAGGTCAGCAGGCTATGCCTCCTCTAGTTAGAACCTGTAAGGACCTGTTAGTAGGTGAAGTTTTGACCTGTTAGGACCTGTTAGAACCTGTTAGAACCTGTTAGTAGGTGAAGTTTTGACCTGTTAGGACCTGTTAGGACCTGTTAGGATCTGTTCGAACCTGTTAGAACCTGTTAGGACCTGTTAGTAGGTGAAGTTTTGACCTGTTAGGACCTGTTAGAACCTGTTAGGACCTGTTAGTAGGTGAAGTTTTGACCTGTTAGGACCTGTTAGAACCTGTTAGGACCTGTTAGTAGGTGAAGTTTTGACCTGTTAGGACCTGATAGGACGTGTTAGAACCTGTTAGGACCTGTTAGTAGGTGAAGTTTTGACCTGTTAGGACCTGTTAGAATAGAGGAGGCCTACCTCCAGCCATCCCTCACAAAAAAAGTGTGACGGAAATTATTTTGGCCAATTCTGCTCAAAAAAACACGCTCCTGGACCCCCCACACACATCGACATTGCCAAAAAACACATTTTTGGGCATGTTCGGGTGCGTGCCACTTCACCTTGGGGCCAGACTGCCGCCAGAGAGTACTCCCAGGGCAGAACAACGCAGAAGCAAAGGACACTTGGTCAGAAACACACCAAGAACAGCGGGGTGTTGGTCACTTTCGGCCACGGGTGACCTACAGCGGGTCGGAACAACCAGCTGTTGACCAAAAATGCCCCGGAACAACCAGCTGTTGGTCAAAAGTGCCCCAGAACAACCAGCTGTTGGTCGGAACAACCAGCTGTTGGCCAAAAATGCCCCGGAACAACCAGCTGTTGGTCAAAAGTGCCCCAGAACAACCAGCTGTTGGTCGGAACAACCAGCTGTTGGCCAAAAATGCCCCAGAACAACCGAATAACAGGTTCTAACAGGTCCTAACAGGTCCTAGCAGGTCAAAACTTCACCTACGAACAGGTCCTAACAGGTTCTAACAGGTCCTAATAGGTCCTAACAGGTCCTAACAGGTCAAAACTTCACCTACTAACAGGTTCTAACAGGTCCTAATAGGTATTTAGAGGAGGCCTACCTCCAGCCATCCCTCACAAAAAAAGTGTGACGGAAATTAATTTGGTCAATTCGGCTCAAAAAAACAGCCTCCCGGACCCCGCACACACTCCGACATTGCCAAAAAACACATTTTTGGACATGTTCGGGTGCGTGCCACTTCACCTTGGGGCCAGACTGCCGCCAGAGACTACTCCCAGGGCAGAACAACGCAGAAACAAACGACACTTGGTCAGAAACACACCAAGAACAGCGGGGTGTTGGTCACTTTTGGGCACGGGCGACCTGGGGCGACCTATTCTTGGGCCACGGGCGACCTGGGGCGACCTATCTTTGGCCACGGGCGACCTGGGGCGACCTATCTTGGGCCACGGGCGACCTGGGGCGACCTATTTTTGGGCACGGGCGACCTGGGGTGACCTACTTTTGGGCACGGGCGACCTGGGGCGACCTATTCTTGGGCCACGGGCGACCTGGGGCGACCTCGGGCGACCTATCTTTGGCCACGGGCGACCTGGGGCAAGGCTCTCGGGCCTCCGGAGCAAGGCTATCAGTCCTCCGGAGTGCGCCCGGAGCCCCTCCGGAGCCCCTCCGGAGGGGCTCCGGAGGCAAAAAAGTCAAAAAATAGATGTCCAATTTGGTGACACTTTTTTTCCAATTTTACTAGGGGCAAAATTGAAAATAGAATACGATTTTCGAAAAATATCTCGGATGAGCCTCGATTTCGCAAAGTCGTCGGATTACCGAGACTTCTTGCTGAGCAAGGCATATGGCCCCCAAGGCTATCAGTCCTCCGGAGTGCGCCCGGAGCCCCTCCGGAGCCCCTCCGGAGGGGCTCCGGAGGCAAAAAAGTCAAAAAATAGATGTCCAATTTGGCGACACTTTTTTTCCAATTTTACTAGGGGCAAAATTGAAAATAGAATACGATTTTCGAAAAATATCTCGGATGAGCCTCGATTTCGCAAAGTCGTCGGATTACCGAGACTTCTTGCTGAGCAAGGCATATGGCCCCCAAGGCTATCAGTCCTCCGGAGTGCGCCCGGAGCCCCTCCGGAGCCCCTCCGGAGGGGCTCCGGAGGCAAAAAAGTCAAAAAATAGATGTCCAATTTGGCGACACTTTTTTTCCAATTTTACTAGGGGCAAAATTGAAAATAGAGGGGGGTGTCGATTTTTTCGGTTTTTTTCCGTTTTTTCCTTTTTTTTCGTTTTTTCCGCCTGTGGGCGCTGGCTGCGACTTGGTCAAAATTCGACGAAAAAAATCCGAAAAAAAAACGGAAAACGAAAAAACGGAAAATCCCAAAATCGACACCCTGATTTTCCGTTTTTTTCCGTTTTTTTCCCAGTACCAGAAACAGGCAGGGTCGTCGTAAGACCGGCGTGCCAAGGGGGAGGTGCTCGCATTTTTTTTTTGGGGGGGTACAGAATGGGTCGTTTTTGGACATTTGAGCCCACTGCGAGCAGTGCCGGGTCCCGGAAACGCTGTTTCAAACGCTCAAAAGGGGATGTCGTGGGCACCAGAACCCAGTAAATTTATCACAAATGGTCCCACCCACAAACGGGTTACCCCCTGCCTCTAGGGGTTCCCCCCACCCACAAATGGGTTACCCCCAGCCTCTAGGGGTTCCCCCCACCCACAAATGGGTTACCCCCTGCCTCTAGGGGTTCCCCCCACCCACAAATGGGTTACCCCCTACCTCTAGGGGTTCCCCCCACCCACAAATGGGTTACCCCCTGCCTCTAGGGGTTCCCCCCAGCCACAAATGGGTTACCCCCTGCCTCTAGGGGTTCCCCCCACCCACAAATGGGTTACCCCCTACCTCTAGGGGTTCCCCCCACCCACAAATGGGTTACCCCCTGCCTCTAGGGGTTCCCCCCACCCACTAATGGGTTACCCCCTGCCTCTAGGGGTTCCCCCCACCCACAAATGGGTTACCCCCTACCTCTAGGGGTTCCCCCCACCCACAAATGGGTTACCCCCTGCCTCTAGGGGTTCCCCCCAGCCACAAATGGGTTACCCCCTGCCTCTAGGGGTTCCCCCCACCCACAAATGGGTTACCCCCTACCTCTAGGGGTTCCCCCCACCCACAAATGGGTTACCCCCTGCCTCTAGGGGTTCCCCCCACCCACTAATGGGTTACCCCCTGCCTCTAGGGGTTCCCCCCAGCCACAACTGGGTTACCCCCTGCCTCTAGGGGTTCCCCCCAGCCGCAAATGGGTTACCCCCTGCCTCTAGGGGTTCCCCCCACCCACAAATGGGTTACCCCCTACCTCTAGGGGTTCCCCCCAGCCACAAATGGGTTACCCCCTGCCTCTAGGGGTTCCCCCCAGCCGCAAATGGGTTACCCCCTGCCTCTAGGGGTTCCCCCCACCCACAAATGGGTTACCCCCTGCCTCTAGGGGTTCCCCCCAGCCGCAAATGGGTTACCCCCTGCCTCTAGGGGTTCCCCCCACCCACAAATGGGTTACCCCCTGCCTCTAGGGGTTCCCCCCACCCACTAATGGGTTACCCCCTGCCTCTAGGGGTTCCCCCCACCCACAAATGGGTTACCCCCTACCTCTAGGGGTTCCCCCCACCCACAAATGGGTTAGCCCCTGCCTCTAGGGGTTCCCCCCACCCACAAATGGGTTACCCCCTGCCTCTAGGGGTTCCCCCCACCCACTAATGGGTTACCCCCTACCTCTAGGGGTTCCCCCCACCCACAAATGGGTTACCCCCTGCCTCTAGGGGTTCCCCCCACCCACTAATGGGTTACCCCCTACCTCTAGGGGTTCCCCCCAGCCACAAATGGGTTACCCCCTGCCTCTAGGGGTTCCCCCCACCCACAAATGGGTTACCCCCTGCCTCTAGGGGTTCCCCCCAGCCGCAAATGGGTTACCCCCTGCCTCTAGGGGTTCCCCCCAGCCACAAATGGGTTACCCCCTGCCTCTAGGGGTTCCCCCCACCCACAAATGGGTTACCCCCTGCCTCTAGGGGTTCCCCCCACCCACTAATGGGTTACCCCCTACCTCTAGGGGTTCCCCCCAGCCACAAATGGGTTACCCCCTGCCTCTAGGGGTTCCCCCCACCCACAAATGGGTTACCCCCTGCCTCTAGGGGTTCCCCCCACCCACTAATGGGTTACCCCCTGCCTCTAGGGGTTCCCCCCAGCCACAAATGGGTTACCCCCTGCCTCTAGGGGTTCCCCCCACCCACAAATGGGTTACCCCCTGCCTCTAGGGGTTCCCCCCACCCACTAATGGGTTACCCCCTGCCTCTAGGGGTTCCCCCCACCCACAAATGGGTTACCCCCTACCTCTAGGGGTTCCCCCCACCCACAAATGGGTTAGCCCCTGCCTCTAGGGGTTCCCCCCACCCACAAATGGGTTACCCCCTGCCTCTAGGGGTTCCCCCCACCCACTAATGGGTTACCCCCTACCTCTAGGGGTTCCCCCCACCCACAAATGGGTTACCCCCTGCCTCTAGGGGTTCCCCCCACCCACTAATGGGTTACCCCCTACCTCTAGGGGTTCCCCCCAGCCACAAATGGGTTACCCCCTGCCTCTAGGGGTTCCCCCCACCCACAAATGGGTTACCCCCTGCCTCTAGGGGTTCCCCCCAGCCGCAAATGGGTTACCCCCTGCCTCTAGGGGTTCCCCCCACCCACAAATGGGTTACCCCCTGCCTCTAGGGGTTCCCCCCACCCACTAATGGGTTACCCCCTACCTCTAGGGGTTCCCCCCAGCCACAAATGGGTTACCCCCTGCCTCTAGGGGTTTCCCCCAGCCGCAAATGGGTTACCCCCTGCCTCTAGGGGTTCCCCCCACCCACAAATGGGTTACCCCCTGCCTCTAGGGGTTTCCCCCAGCCGCAAATGGGTTACCCCCTGCCTCTAGGGGTTCCCCCCACCCACAAATGGGTTACCCCCTGCCTCTAGGGGTTCCCCCCAGCCACAAATGGGTTACCCCCTGCCTCTAGGGGTTCCCCCCACCCACTAATGGGTTACCCCCTACCTCTAGGGGTTCCCCCCAGCCACAAATGGGTTACCCCCTACCTCTAGGGGTTCCCCCCAGCCACAAATGGGTTACCCCCTACCTCTAGGGGTTCCCCCCAGCCACAAACGGGTTACCCCCTACCTCTAGGGGTTCCCCCCACCCACAAATGGGTTACCCCCTACCTCTAGGGGTTCCCCCCACCCAGAAACGGGTTACCCCCTACCTCTAGGGGTTCCCCCCAGCCACAAATGGGTTACCCCCTACCTCTAGGGGTTCCCCCCAGCCACAAACGGGTTACCCCCTACCTCTAGGGGTTCCCCCCACCCACAAATGGGTTACCCCCTACCTCTAGGGGTTCCCCCCACCCAGAAACGGGTTACCCCCTACCTCTAGGGGTTCCCCCCACCCACAAATGGGTTACCCCCTGCCTCTAGGGGTTCCCCCCACCCACAAACGGGTTACCCCCTACCACTAGGGGTTCCCCCCAGCCACAAATGGGTTACCCCCTGCCTCTAGGGGTTCCCCCCACCCACAAACGGGTTACCCCCTACCTCTAGGGGTTCCCCCCAGCCACAAATGGGTTACCCCCTACCTCTAGGGGTTCCCCCCACCCACAAATGGGTTACCCCCTGCCTCTAGGGGTTCCCCCCACCCACAAACGGGTTACCCCCTACCTCTAGGGGTTCCCCCCACCCACAAATGGGTTACCCCCTACCTCTAGGGGTTCCCCCCACCCACAAACGGGTTACCCCCTGCCTCTAGGGGTTCCCCCCAGCCACAAATGTCTTACCCCTTGCCTCTAGGGGTTCCCCCCAGCCACAAATGGGTTACCCCCTGCCTCTAGGGGTTCCCCCCACCCACAAATAGGTTGCCCCCTACCTCTAGAGGTTCCCCCCAGCCACTAATGGGTTGCCCCCGACCTCTAGAGGTTCCCCCCAGCCACCAATGGGTTGCCCCCTACCTCTAGAGGTTCCCCCCAGCCACTAATGGGTTGCCACCTACCTCTAGAGGTTCCCCCCAGCCACCAATAGGTTGCCCCCTACCTCTAGAGGTTCCCCCCAGCCACCAATGGGTTGCCACATACCTCTAGAGGTTCCCCCCAGCCACCAATGGGTTGCCACCTACCTCTAGAGGTTCCCCCCAGCCACCAATAGGTTGCCCCCTACCTCTAGAGGTTCCCCCCAGCCACTAATGGGTTGCCCCCTACCTCTAGGGGTTCCCCCCAGCCACTAATGGGTTGCCACCTACCTCTAGAGGTTCCCCCCAGCCACCAATGGGTTGCCACCTACCTCTAGAGGTTCCCCCCAGTCACTAATGGGTTGCCACCTACCTCTAGAGGTTCCCCCCAGCCACCAATAGGTTGCCCCCTACCTCTAGAGGTTCCCCCCAGCCACTAATGGGTTGCCCCCTACCTCTAGAGGTTCCCCCCAGCCACTAATGGGTTGCCACCTACCTCTAGAGGTTCCCCCCAGCCACCAATGGGTTGCCACCTACCTCTAGAGGTTCCCCCCAGTCACTAATGGGTTGCCACCTAACTCTAGAGGTTCCCCCCAGCCACCAATAGGTTGCCCCCTACCTCTAGAGGTTCCCCCCAGCCACTAATGGGTTGCCCCCTACCTCTAGAGGTTCCCCCCAGCCACTAATGGGTTGCCACCTACCTCTAGAGGTTCCCCCCAGCCACCAATGGGTTGCCACCTACCTCTAGAGGTTCCCCCCAGTCACTAATGGGTTGCCACCTACCTCTAGAGGTTCCCCCCAGCCACCAATAGGTTGCCCCCTACCTCTAGAGGTTCCCCCCAGCCACCAATGGGTTGCCACCTACCTCTAGAGGTTCCCCCCAGCCACTAATGGGTTGCCCCCTACCTCTAGGGGTTCCCCCCAGCCACTAATGGGTTGCCACCTACCTCTAGAGGTTCCCCCCAGCCACCAATGGGTTGCCACCTACCTCTAGAGGTTCCCCCCAGCCACCAATAGGTTGCCCCCTACCTCTAGAGGTTCCCCCCAGCCACTAATGGGTTGCCCCCTACCTCTAGAGGTTCCCCCCAGCCACCCCCGCCCCCCCCCCCCCCCCCATGACTTCATCCCGTCCCCACCCAAAGCTCAAGCTTCCTGGACACGCTCGTTTGAGCAATCTGGAATCTGTAGAAGGCTCGCCGTGTAGGCGGCCTTGGCTATTTTGCCGGCTTGCTGGTCTGCGGCCCAGGATGCGCCTGCAGCGCCGTGTTGTCCCACGTTCTTGAGGCACGAAGCTTGAGGATTCTCTGGCAGATATGTTCACGATGTCATTCACGTCTCAACGGGTTCTTCGGGTGTCCCATTCAAAAAAACACCCGAAAAATATGACGACTTTGCTAAACTGGACCCAACTCCCCATACTCTTTTTTTTGCCATTTTTCAGCATTTTCCCCCGATTTTTCGGTTTTTTTTTTTTGAAAAAATTTATTTTTTGTCCAGAATCGACACCCCCCAGAATACGATTTTCGAAAAATATCTCGGATGAGCCTCGATTTCGCAAAGTCGTCGGATTACCGAGACTTCTTGCTGAGCAAGGCATATGGCCCCCAAGGCTATCAGTCCTCCGGAGTGCGCCCGGAGCCCCTCCGGAGCCCCTCCGGAGGGGCTCCGGAGGCAAAAAAGTCAAAAAATAGATGTCCAATTTGGCGACACTTTTTTTCCAATTTTACTAGGGGCAAAATTGAAAATAGAATACGATTTTCGAAAAATATCTCGGATGAGCCTCGATTTCGCAAATTCGTCGGATTACCGAGACTTCTTGCTGAGCAAGGCATATGGCCCCCAAGGCTATCAGTCCTCCGGAGTGCGCCCGGAGCCCCTCCGGAGCCCCTCCGGAGCCCCTCCGGAGGGGCTCCGGAGGCAAAAAAGTCAAAAAATAGATGTCCAATTTGGCGACACTTTTTTTCCAATTTTACTAGGGGCAAAATTGAAAATAGAATACGATTTTCGAAAAATATCTCGGATGAGCCTCGATTTCGCAAAGTCGTCGGATTACCGAGACTTCTTGCTGAGCAAGGCATATGGCCCCCAAGGCTATCAGTCCTCCGGAGTGCGCCCGGAGCCCCTCCGGAGCCCCTCCGGAGGGGCTCCGGAGGCAAAAAAGTCAAAAAATAGATGTCCAATTTGGCGACACTTTTTTTCCAATTTTACTAGGGGCAAAATTGAAAATAGAATACGATTTTCGAAAAATATCTCGGATGAGCCTCGATTTCGCAAAGTCGTCGGATTACCGAGACTTCTTGCTGAGCAAGGCATATGGCCCCCAAGGCTATCAGTCCTCCGGAGTGCGCCCGGAGCCCCTCCGGAGCCCCTCCGGAGGGGCTCCGGAGGCAAAAAAGTCAAAAAATAGATGTCCAATTTGGCGACACTTTTTTTCCAATTTTACTAGGGGCAAAATTGAAAATAGAATACGATTTTCGAAAAATATCTCGGATGAGCCTCGATTTCGCAAAGTCGTCGGATTACCGAGACTTCTTGCTGAGCAAGGCATATGGCCCCCAAGGCTATCAGTCCTCCGGAGTGCGCCCGGAGCCCCTCCGGAGCCCCTCCGGAGGGGCTCCGGAGGCAAAAAAGTCAAAAAATAGATGTCCAATTTGGCGACACTTTTTTTCCAATTTTACTAGGGGCAAAATTGAAAATAGAATACGATTTTCGAAAAATATCTCGGATGAGCCTCGATTTCGCAAAGTCGTCGGATTACCGAGACTTCTTGCTGAGCAAGGCATATGGCCCCCAAGGCTATCAGTCCTCCGGAGTGCGCCCGGAGCCCCTCCGGAGGGGCTCCGGAGGCAAAAAAGTCAAAAAATAGATGTCCAATTTGGCGACACTTTTTTTCCAATTTTACTAGGGGCAAAATTGAAAATAGAATACGATTTTCGAAAAATATCTCGGATGAGCCTCGATTTCGCAAAGTCGTCGGATTACCGAGACTTCTTGCTGAGCAAGGCATATGGCCCCCAAGGCTATCAGTCCTCCGGAGTGCGCCCGGAGCCCCTCCGGAGCCCCTCCGGAGGGGCTCCGGAGGCAAAAAAGTCAAAAAAATAGATGTCCAATTTGGCGACACTTTTTTTCCAATTTTACTAGGGGCAAAATTGAAAATAGAATACGATTTTCGAAAAATATCTCGGATGAGCCTCGATTTCGCAAAGTCGTCGGATTACCGAGACTTCTTGCTGAGCAAGGCATATGGCCCCCAAGGCTATCAGTCCTCCGGAGTGCGCCCGGAGCCCCTCCGGAGCCCCTCCGGAGGGGCTCCGGAGGCAAAAAAGTCAAAAAATAGATGTCCAATTTGGCGACACTTTTTTTCCAATTTTACTAGGGGCAAAATTGAAAATAGAATACGATTTTCGAAAAATATCTCGGATGAGCCTCGATTTCGCAAAGTCGTCGGATTACCGAGACTTCTTGCTGAGCAAGGCATATGGCCCCCAAGGCTATCAGTCCTCCGGAGTGCGCCCGGAGCCCCTCCGGAGCCCCTCCGGAGGGGCTCCGGAGGCAAAAAAGTCAAAAAATAGATGTCCAATTTGGCGACACTTTTTTTCCAATTTTACTAGGGGCAAAATTGAAAATAGAATACGATTTTCGAAAAATATCTCGGATGAGCCTCGATTTCGCAAAGTCGTCGGATTACCGAGACTTCTTGCTGAGCAAGGCATATGGCCCCCAAGGCTATCAGTCCTCCGGAGTGCGCCCGGAGCCCCTCCGGAGCCCCTCCGGAGGGGCTCCGGAGGCAAAAAAGTCAAAAAATAGATGTCCAATTTGGCGACACTTTTTTTCCAATTTTACTAGGGGCAAAATTGAAAATAGAATACGATTTTCGAAAAATATCTCGGATGAGCCTCGATTTCGCAAAGTCGTCGGATTACCGAGACTTCTTGCTGAGCAAGGCATATGGCCCCCAAGGCTATCAGTCCTCCGGAGTGCGCCCGGAGCCCCTCCGGAGCCCCTCCGGAGGGGCTCCGGAGGCAAAAAAGTCAAAAAATAGATGTCCAATTTGGCGACACTTTTTTTCCAATTTTACTAGGGGCAAAATTGAAAATAGAATACGATTTTCGAAAAATATCTCGGATGAGCCTCGATTTCGCAAAGTCGTCGGATTACCGAGACTTCTTGCTGAGCAAGGCATATGGCCCCCAAGGCTATCAGTCCTCCGGAGTGCGCCCGGAGCCCCTCCGGAGCCCCTCCGGAGGGGCTCCGGAGGCAAAAAAGTCAAAAAATAGATGTCCAATTTGGCGACACTTTTTTTCCAATTTTACTAGGGGCAAAATTGAAAATAGAATACGATTTTCGAAAAATATCTCGGATGAGCCTCGATTTCGCAAAGTCGTCGGATTACCGAGACTTCTTGCTGAGCAAGGCATATGGCCCCCAAGGCTATCAGTCCTCCGGAGTGCGCCCGGAGCCCCTCCGGAGCCCCTCCGGAGGGGCTCCGGAGGCAAAAAAGTCAAAAAATAGATGTCCAATTTGGCGACACTTTTTTTCCAATTTTACTAGGGGCAAAATTGAAAATAGAATACGATTTTCGAAAAATATCTCGGATGAGCCTCGATTTCGGAAAGTCGTCGGATTACCGAGACTTCTTGCTGAGCAAGGCATATGGCCCCCAAGGCTATCAGTCCTCCGGAGTGCGCCCGGAGCCCCTCCGGAGCCCCTCCGGAGGGGCTCCGGAGGCAAAAAAGTCAAAAAATAGATGTCCAATTTGGCGACACTTTTTTTCCAATTTTACTAGGGGCAAAATTGAAAATAGAATACGATTTTCGAAAAATATCTCGGATGAGCCTCGATTTCGCAAAGTCGTCGGATTACCGAGACTTCTTGCTGAGCAAGGCATATGGCCCCCAAGGCTATCAGTCCTCCGGAGTGCGCCCGGAGCCCCTCCGGAGCCCCTCCGGAGGGGCTCCGGAGGCAAAAAAGTCAAAAAATAGATGTCCAATTTGGCGACACTTTTTTTCCAATTTTACTAGGGGCAAAATTGAAAATAGAATACGATTTTCGAAAAATATCTCGGATGAGCCTCGATTTCGCAAAGTCGTCGGATTACCGAGACTTCTTGCTGAGCAAGGCATATGGCCCCCAAGGCTATCAGTCCTCCGGAGTGCGCCCGGAGCCCCTCCGGAGCCCCTCCGGAGGGGCTCCGGAGGCAAAAAAGTCAAAAAATAGATGTCCAATTTGGCGACACTTTTTTTCCAATTTTACTAGGGGCAAAATTGAAAATAGAATACGATTTTCGAAAAATATCTCGGATGAGCCTCGATTTCGCAAAGTCGTCGGATTACCGAGACTTCTTGCTGAGCAAGGCATATGGCCCCCAAGGCTATCAGTCCTCCGGAGTGCGCCCGGAGCCCCTCCGGAGGGGCTCCGGAGGCAAAAAAGTCAAAAAATAGATGTCCAATTTGGCGACACTTTTTTTCCAATTTTACTAGGGGCAAAATTGAAAATAGAATACGATTTTCGAAAAATATCTCGGATGAGCCTCGATTTCGCAAAGTCGTCGGATTACCGAGACTTCTTGCTGAGCAAGGCATATGGCCCCCAAGGCTATCAGTCCTCCGGAGTGCGCCCGGAGCCCCTCCGGAGCCCCTCCGGAGGGGCTCCGGAGGCAAAAAAGTCAAAAAATAGATGTCCAATTTGGCGACACTTTTTTTCCAATTTTACTAGGGGCAAAATTGAAAATAGAATACGATTTTCGAAAAATATCTCGGATGAGCCTCGATTTCGCAAAGTCGTCGGATTACCGAGACTTCTTGCTGAGCAAGGCATATGGCCCCCAAGGCTATCAGTCCTCCGGAGTGCGCCCGGAGCCCCTCCGGAGCCCCTCCGGAGGGGCTCCGGAGGCAAAAAAGTCAAAAAATAGATGTCCAATTTGGCGACACTTTTTTTCCAATTTTACTAGGGGCAAAATTGAAAATAGAATACGATTTTCGAAAAATATCTCGGATGAGCCTCGATTTCGCAAAGTCGTCGGATTACCGAGACTTCTTGCTGAGCAAGGCATATGGCCCCCAAGGCTATCAGTCCTCCGGAGTGCGCCCGGAGCCCCTCCGGAGCCCCTCCGGAGGGGCTCCGGAGGCAAAAAAGTCAAAAAATAGATGTCCAATTTGGCGACACTTTTTTTCCAATTTTACTAGGGGCAAAATTGAAAATAGAATACGATTTTCGAAAAATATCTCGGATGAGCCTCGATTTCGCAAAGTCGTCGGATTACCGAGACTTCTTGCTGAGCAAGGCATATGGCCCCCAAGGCTATCAGTCCTCCGGAGTGCGCCCGGAGCCCCTCCGGAGCCCCTCCGGAGGGGCTCCGGAGGCAAAAAAGTCAAAAAATAGATGTCCAATTTGGCGACACTTTTTTTCCAATTTTACTAGGGGCAAAATTGAAAATAGAATACGATTTTCGAAAAATATCTCGGATGAGCCTCGATTTCGCAAAGTCGTCGGATTACCGAGACTTCTTGCTGAGCAAGGCATATGGCCCCCAAGGCTATCAGTCCTCCGGAGTGCGCCCGAAGCCCCTCCGGAGCCCCTCCGGAGGGGCTCCGGAGGCAAAAAAGTCAAAAAATAGATGTCCAATTTGGCGACACTTTTTTTCCAATTTTACTAGGGGCAAAATTGAAAATAGAATACGATTTTCGAAAAATATCTCGGATGAGCCTCGATTTCGCAAAGTCGTCGGATTACCGAGACTTCTTGCTGAGCAAGGCATATGGCCCCCAAGGCTATCAGTCCTCCGGAGTGCGCCCGGAGCCCCTCCGGAGCCCCTCCGGAGGGGCTCCGGAGGCAAAAAAGTCAAAAAATAGATGTCCAATTTGGCGACACTTTTTTTCCAATTTTACTAGGGGCAAAATTGAAAATAGAATACGATTTTCGAAAAATATCTCGGATGAGCCTCGATTTCGCAAAGTCGTCGGATTACCGAGACTTCTTGCTGAGCAAGGCATATGGCCCCCAAGGCTATCAGTCCTCCGGAGTGCGCCCGGAGCCCCTCCGGAGCCCCTCCGGAGGGGCTCCGGAGGCAAAAAAGTCAAAAAATAGATGTCCAATTTGGCGACACTTTTTTTCCAATTTTACTAGGGGCAAAATTGAAAATAGAATACGATTTTCGAAAAATATCTCGGATGAGCCTCGATTTCGCAAAGTCGTCGGATTACCGAGACTTCTTGCTGAGCAAGGCATATGGCCCCCAAGGCTATCAGTCCTCCGGAGTGCGCCCGGAGCCCCTCCGGAGCCCCTCCGGAGGGGCTCCGGAGGCAAAAAAGTCAAAAAATAGATGTCCAATTTGGCGACACTTTTTTTCCAATTTTACTAGGGGCAAAATTGAAAATAGAATACGATTTTCGAAAAATATCTCGGATGAGCCTCGATTTCGCAAAGTCGTCGGATTACCGAGACTTCTTGCTGAGCAAGGCATATGGCCCCCAAGGCTATCAGTCCTCCGGAGTGCGCCCGGAGCCCCTCCGGAGGGGCTCCGGAGGCAAAAAAGTCAAAAATAGATGTCCAATTTGGCGACACTTTTTTTCCAATTTTACTAGGGGCAAAATTGAAAATAGAATACGATTTTCGAAAAATATCTCGGATGAGCCTCGATTTCGCAAAGTCGTCGGATTACCGAGACTTCTTGCTGAGCAAGGCATATGGCCCCCAAGGCTATCAGTCCTCCGGAGTGCGCCCGGAGCCCCTCCGGAGCCCCTCCGGAGGGGCTCCGGAGGCAAAAAAGTCAAAAAATAGATGTCCAATTTGGCGACACTTTTTTTCCAATTTTACTAGGGGCAAAATTGAAAATAGAATACGATTTTCGAAAAATATCTCGGATGAGCCTCGATTTCGCAAAGTCGTCGGATTACCGAGACTTCTTGCTGAGCAAGGCATATGGCCCCCAAGGCTATCAGTCCTTCGGAGTGCGCCCGGAGCCCCTCCGGAGGGGCTCCGGAGGCAAAAAAGTCAAAAAATAGATGTCCAATTTGGCGACACTTTTTTTCCAATTTTACTAGGGGCAAAATTGAAAATAGAATACGATTTTCGAAAAATATCTCGGATGAGCCTCGATTTCGCAAAGTCGTCGGATTACCGAGACTTCTTGCTGAGCAAGGCATATGGCCCCCAAGGCTATCAGTCCTCCGGAGTGCGCCCGGAGCCCCTCCGGAGCCCCTCCGGAGGGGCTCTGGAGGCAAAAAAGTCAAAAAATAGATGTCCAATTTGGCGACACTTTTTTTCCAATTTTACTAGGGGCAAAATTGAAAATAGAATACGATTTTCGAAAAATATCTCGGATGAGCCTCGATTTCGCAAAGTCGTCGGATTACCGAGACTTCTTGCTGAGCAAGGCATATGGCCCCCAAGGCTATCAGTCCTCCGGAGTGCGCCCGGAGCCCCTCCGGAGCCCCTCCGGAGGGGCTCCGGAGGCAAAAAAGTCAAAAAATAGATGTCCAATTTGGCGACACTTTTTTTCCAATTTTACTAGGGGCAAAATTGAAAATAGAATACGATTTTCGAAAAATATCTCGGATGAGCCTCGATTTCGCAAAGTCGTCGGATTACCGAGACTTCTTGCTGAGCAAGGCATATGGCCCCCAAGGCTATCAGTCCTCCGGAGTGCGCCCGGAGCCCCTCCGGAGCCCCTCCGGAGGGGCTCCGGAGGCAAAAAAGTCAAAAAATAGATGTCCAATTTGGCGACACTTTTTTTCCAATTTTACTAGGGGCAAAATTGAAAATAGAATACGATTTTCGAAAAATATCTCGGATGAGCCTCGATTTCGCAAAGTCGTCGGATTACCGAGACTTCTTGCTGAGCAAGGCATATGGCCCCCAAGGCTATCAGTCCTCCGGAGTGCGCCCGGAGCCCCTCCGGAGCCCCTCCGGAGGGGCTCCGGAGGCAAAAAAGTCAAAAAATAGATGTCCAATTTGGCGACACTTTTTTTCCAATTTTACTAGGGGCAAAATTGAAAATAGAATACGATTTTCGAAAAATATCTCGGATGAGCCTCGATTTCGCAAAGTCGTCGGATTACCGAGACTTCTTGCTGAGCAAGGCATATGGCCCCCAAGGCTATCAGTCCTCCGGAGTGCGCCCGGAGCCCCTCCGGAGCCCCTCCGGAGGGGCTCCGGAGGCAAAAAAGTCAAAAAATAGATGTCCAATTTGGCGACACTTTTTTTCCAATTTTACTAGGGGCAAAATTGAAAATAGAATACGATTTTCGAAAAATATCTCGGATGAGCCTCGATTTCGCAAAGTCGTCGGATTACCGAGACTTCTTGCTGAGCAAGGCATATGGCCCCCAAGGCTATCAGTCCTCCGGAGTGCGCCCGGAGCCCCTCCGGAGCCCCTCCGGAGGGGCTCCGGAGGCAAAAAAGTCAAAAAATAGATGTCCAATTTGGCGACACTTTTTTTCCAATTTTACTAGGGGCAAAATTGAAAATAGAATACGATTTTCGAAAAATATCTCGGATGAGCCTCGATTTCGCAAAGTCGTCGGATTACCGAGACTTCTTGCTGAGCAAGGCACACGGTGGACTCCAGCGGGGGTAGGGTAACCCTTTTCGGGAGTCTCAACTAGGGGGAGTCTATACTCCCGCTAGGGGGAGTCTGACTCCCCCTAGCGGGAGTCTTTTCACCTATTTTCACTCATTTTTCCCATGATACCTATGCAATGTGGCACTCGTCACTGAAGTACAGCCACACCAAACGAAACGGACGTTTCCACCCATCCCAGCTCGCAGACCTGATTCACAAAAATGGGGAAGACGACAACGAAGCCGGCAGCGAAGCCGGCGGCAAAGTCGATTAAGAAGAAGAAGAGCGCAGAGAGTCCCGAGGCTGCGGAGGCGACGAACATTGTGCATAATTTTTGCACGGCCTTCCCTGTTAAAAAAGGGGGCAGTGTGCTGACACTGGGATCCATTAGAAGGCTCCTAGCAACGGTGTTGAGCAAGGAGCTCCACAAGCACAGCACCCAGGTGGCCAACGCAATCATCGCCATGTCTTCCCTGACATGGATAAGTTCGCTGTCAGGGAAGTCGCAACGATGCGGAAGGAGGGCGCTCTCCGTCATATACAAGGTGGAGGCGAAGTATGGCAAGGTGCAGGATACAAACGTGTCGTCGGGGGCAGCCTGAAGCCGCGAATGATCGCGACACGGGCGAACGGCTTGGCACCGTGGGTCTGGATAGATGCTGGAGTTCGGCCGGGTGAAACCGGAAGTCGCAGCAAAATTTGCCCCCCCAGATTTCTTCCTCAAACCCACCCGTGGGCTGATCCGGCCTTGCACGGTGGACTCCAGCGGGGGTAGGGTACCACTACCGGGTTTAACCCTTTTCGGGAGTCTCAACTAGGGGGAGTCCAACTCCCGCTAGCGGGAGTATAGATCAGCAGTGGGCAACAATGAGGCGATGCGGGGGGCGAGGGCACCGATGCTCACTGTGCGACATCCCAGAAGAACGCTGGTATCAACAGGTGCATCGATACCCGCACCTGACTCTCTCTGAGATGAAAGAGGCTGGCTACCCCTCCCTCTTGGCAGGTGTGCTTCCCAATGCCCGCTACGTCACCCCAGCACTCCATGACTGCAAGGGGCTCGCCATGCGGCTGATCAGGGTACTGGATGACAGGGGTGGAGCTTGGGGGTTTTTTCGGGTCAGCTGACCTGATTTTCTGCAGGCCCTCACAAAAAATCAGGTCAGGGGTAAAAAGAAAAAAAAATATAGATTTTCGGGAAACCGGAAAAGTTGGCTCCTCGCCTTGGGGCCTCAAGGTGACCAGGAGGCGTTTCGTGAGCAAAGTGACCCCAGCGACATGAGCACAGGCCTCAAACAGTCACAATAGAGGACAAATGAAGCTGCCCAACCCGTACCGTGCAACAGACGTTTACTACCGTGGCCTCCGGTGGCTGGGGGGCTCCGCCCCCCAGACCCCCCTGTGGCATGTGCCTGTCTTGTACCCAAGCCCTTTACATCAGGGAATCTCAGTATCCTCAGGAGGACGCAGCCAACTCACACAGAATCCGTACGCCCGCAAGTCACAGATGTTCACTACCGTGGCCTCCGGCGGCTGGGAGCTCCGCCTCCCAGACCCCCCCTACGGCATGTGTTTGTCTTGTAACCAAGTCCTTGCGCGTCCGGGGCTGCATATCGGTTCCGGTACCTCGCGGGAGGCTGGGCCCGAGCACTGATCTCTGAGACGAACCGGGGGGGAACCCATAAGAAAAAATTGGCTGACCCGATCTGACCCGATCCAGCCCGCAACCCCATATTTCAAGCTCCACCCCTGCTGGATGAGACAACAAAAAAATATTCGACAAGACCTGTACAAACCTTGCACTGAATGTGTCGCAGCATGGGACAGGTGCTCAGTTCCGGAAGGTCGTGCTTGCCTGTCACAGGACACACCTACAAGGGCTTGTTCCGCTACCTCTTTGTCTCCCTTGCAGACCTCATGCATTTCCGGTATGCAGACATCCCCTGGCGCTTCTGGGGATGCAAGGATGAGTCAGCCCGGATTCCCTTCTTGCGTGCTCGGATCTCAGGGCATATATTTCACTGGTTGATGGAGCATGCCGAAAAGGGATCAACGCGCAATGCCTACGTACACAGTCTCCATCATTGGTGGGCTCCAGAAGATGCAGTGCCTCTGCAGAACAACGACGAATTTGAAGAAGCAGAGAACGGACATCGCAAGAAAGATGCCGTTACAATCGCCACCTCCGCAACTTACGAGAGAGATCTTGCGATGGCAGAAGAGAAGCGGCGCGCATCGGACATGCCTTGGAAGGTTGCGCACCTGTCGCAGGACGGGATCCTCGGGTATAGAGAAGTCATCCTGTGTCCGTGTCTGCACACCCGACACGCTCATAGATTGGCTGTGTATGTTCTTTGCACACAGTTGACACAGCTGCAGAAGGGGTTTGTGCACTGCAACACACAGGACTTCGTTGAACCCATCAGCGCGCCCTACTTCCTGTTCCGGTTCCCCGAAGGACACCGCAAATTATCGCTCTGCTTGTGCAAAATGCCAATCCCGCTGGGGGCGACTTTCACACCATTCGTGTCATCCGAGGCGACTTTGAGCACGCTTGACCAACGCGCACAGCAGGAGGGGAATGACAGTTCTGACGAAGAAGATGAGGCCTGCAGGATGGCTTGTCTTGCCCAAGGTGTAACACAACTACGACAGGCGATGGCCGCACTTTGACACCTCAAATTCTAACCGCTCACCTCCGCAGGTGTAGCCGCTACCAGGAGGATAGGTAGGTAGTCCAGAGTCCGGAGAAACTGACAGAAGCAAAACAAGCCCCTCCCCATCCCTCTTCCACCATGATTTTACCCCCCACGCCAGTAGACTGTAACTATATCATGGGAAAAATGGATGAAAATAGGTGAAAAGACTCCCGCTAGGGGGAGTCAGACTCCCCCTAGCGGGAGTATAGACTCCCGCTAGCGGGAGTCTTTGACACCCGCTCAGACTCCCGCTCCCAGACTCCCGCTAGGGCCGCTGGAGTCCACCGTGCATATGGCCCCCAAGGCTATCAGTCCTCCGGAGTGCGCCCGGAGCCCCTCCGGAGCCCCTCCGGAGGGGCTCCGGAGGCAAAAAAGTCAAAAAATAGATGTCCAATTTGGCGACACTTTTTTTCCAATTTTACTAGGGGCAAAATTGAAAATAGAATACGATTTTCGAAAAATATCTCGGATGAGCCTCGATTTCGCAAAGTCGTCGGATTACCGAGACTTCTTGCTGAGCAAGGCATATGGCCCCCAAGGCTATCAGTCCTCCGGAGTGCGCCCGGAGCCCCTCCGGAGGGGCTCCGGAGGCAAAAAAGTCAAAAAATAGATGTCCAATTTGGCGACACTTTTTTTCCAATTTTACTAGGGGCAAAATTGAAAATAGAATACGATTTTCGAAAAATATCTCGGATGAGCCTCGATTTCGCAAAGTCGTCGGATTACCGAGACTTCTTGCTGAGCAAGGCATATGGCCCCCAAGGCTATCAGTCCTCCGGAGTGCGCCCGGAGCCCCTCCGGAGCCCCTCCGGAGGGGCTCCGGAGGCAAAAAAGTCAAAAAATAGATGTCCAATTTGGCGACACTTTTTTTCCAATTTTACTAGGGGCAAAATTGAAAATAGAATACGATTTTCGAAAAATATCTCGGATGAGCCTCGATTTCGCAAAGTCGTCGGATTACCGAGACTTCTTGCTGAGCAAGGCATATGGCCCCCAAGGCTATCAGTCCTCCGGAGTGCGCCCGGAGCCCCTCCGGAGCCCCTCCGGAGGGGCTCCGGAGGCAAAAAAGTCAAAAAATAGATGTCCAATTTGGCGACACTTTTTTTCCAATTTTACTAGGGGCAAAATTGAAAATAGAATACGATTTTCGAAAAATATCTCGGATGAGCCTCGATTTCGCAAAGTCGTCGGATTACCGAGACTTCTTGCTGAGCAAGGCATATGGCCCCCAAGGCTATCAGTCCTCCGGAGTGCGCCCGGAGCCCCTCCGGAGCCCCTCCGGAGGGGCTCCGGAGGCAAAAAAGTCAAAAAATAGATGTCCAATTTGGCGACACTTTTTTTCCAATTTTACTAGGGGCAAAATTGAAAATAGAATACGATTTTCGAAAAATATCTCGGATGAGCCTCGATTTCGCAAAGTCGTCGGATTACCGAGACTTCTTGCTGAGCAAGGCATATGGCCCCCAAGGCTATCAGTCCTCCGGAGTGCGCCCGGAGCCCCTCCGGAGCCCCTCCGGAGGGGCTCCGGAGGCAAAAAAGTCAAAAAATAGATGTCCAATTTGGCGACACTTTTTTTCCAATTTTACTAGGGGCAAAATTGAAAATAGAATACGATTTTCGAAAAATATCTCGGATGAGCCTCGATTTCGCAAAGTCGTCGGATTACCGAGACTTCTTGCTGAGCAAGGCATATGGCCCCCAAGGCTATCAGTCCTCCGGAGTGCGCCCGGAGCCCCTCCGGAGCCCCTCCGGAGGGGCTCCGGAGGCAAAAAAGTCAAAAAATAGATGTCCAATTTGGCGACACTTTTTTTCCAATTTTACTAGGGGCAAAATTGAAAATAGAATACGATTTTCGAAAAATATCTCGGATGAGCCTCGATTTCGCAAAGTCGTCGGATTACCGAGACTTCTTGCTGAGCAAGGCATATGGCCCCCAAGGCTATCAGTCCTCCGGAGTGCGCCCGGAGCCCCTCCGGAGCCCCTCCGGAGGGGCTCCGGAGGCAAAAAAGTCAAAAAATAGATGTCCAATTTGGCGACACTTTTTTTCCAATTTTACTAGGGGCAAAATTGAAAATAGAATACGATTTTCGAAAAATATCTCGGATGAGCCTCGATTTCGCAAAGTCGTCGGATTACCGAGACTTCTTGCTGAGCAAGGCATATGGCCCCCAAGGCTATCAGTCCTCCGGAGTGCGCCCGGAGCCCCTCCGGAGCCCCTCCGGAGGGGCTCCGGAGGCAAAAAAGTCAAAAAATAGATGTCCAATTTGGCGACACTTTTTTTCCAATTTTACTAGGGGCAAAATTGAAAATAGAATACGATTTTCGAAAAAAATCTCGGATGAGCCTCGATTTCGCAAAGTCGTCGGATTACCGAGACTTCTTGCTGAGCAAGGCATATGGCCCCCAAGGCTATCAGTCCTCCGGAGTGCGCCCGGAGCCCCTCCGGAGCCCCTCCGGAGGGGCTCCGGAGGCAAAAAAGTCAAAAAATAGATGTCCAATTTGGCGACACTTTTTTTCCAATTTTACTAGGGGCAAAATTGAAAATAGAATACGATTTTCGAAAAATATCTCGGATGAGCCTCGATTTCGCAAAGTCGTCGGATTACCGAGACTTCTTGCTGAGCAAGGCATATGGCCCCCAAGGCTATCAGTCCTCCGGAGTGCGCCCGGAGCCCCTCCGGAGCCCCTCCGGAGGGGCTCCGGAGGCAAAAAAGTCAAAAAATAGATGTCCAATTTGGCGACACTTTTTTTCCAATTTTACTAGGGGCAAAATTGAAAATAGAATACGATTTTCGAAAAATATCTCGGATGAGCCTCGATTTCGCAAAGTCGTCGGATTACCGAGACTTCTTGCTGAGCAAGGCATATGGCCCCCAAGGCTATCAGTCCTCCGGAGTGCGCCCGGAGCCCCTCCGGAGCCCCTCCGGAGGGGCTCCGGAGGCAAAAAAGTCAAAAAATAGATGTCCAATTTGGCGACACTTTTTTTCCAATTTTACTAGGGGCAAAATTGAAAATAGAATACGATTTTCGAAAAATATCTCGGATGAGCCTCGATTTCGCAAAGTCGTCGGATTACCGAGACTTCTTGCTGAGCAAGGCATATGGCCCCCAAGGCTATCAGTCCTCCGGAGTGCGCCCGGAGCCCCTCCGGAGCCCCTCCGGAGGGGCTCCGGAGGCAAAAAAGTCAAAAAATAGATGTCCAATTTGGCGACACTTTTTTTCCAATTTTACTAGGGGCAAAATTGAAAATAGAATACGATTTTCGAAAAATATCTCGGATGAGCCTCGATTTCGCAAAGTCGTCGGATTACCGAGACTTCTTGCTGAGCAAGGCATATGGCCCCCAAGGCTATCAGTCCTCCGGAGTGCGCCCGGAGCCCCTCCGGAGCCCCTCCGGAGGGGCTCCGGAGGCAAAAAAGTCAAAAAATAGATGTCCAATTTGGCGACACTTTTTTTCCAATTTTACTAGGGGCAAAATTGAAAATAGAATACGATTTTCGAAAAATATCTCGGATGAGCCTCGATTTCGCAAAGTCGTCGGATTACCGAGACTTCTTGCTGAGCAAGGCATATGGCCCCCAAGGCTATCAGTCCTCCGGAGTGCGCCCGGAGCCCCTCCGGAGCCCCTCCGGAGGGGCTCCGGAGGCAAAAAAGTCAAAAAATAGATGTCCAATTTGGCGACACTTTTTTTCCAATTTTACTAGGGGCAAAATTGAAAATAGAATACGATTTTCGAAAAATATCTCGGATGAGCCTCGATTTCGCAAAGTCGTCGGATTACCGAGACTTCTTGCTGAGCAAGGCATATGGCCCCCAAGGCTATCAGTCCTCCGGAGTGCGCCCGGAGCCCCTCCGGAGGGGCTCCGGAGGCAAAAAAGTCAAAAAATAGATGTCCAATTTGGCGACACTTTTTTTCCAATTTTACTAGGGGCAAAATTGAAAATAGAATACGATTTTCGAAAAATATCTCGGATGAGCCTCGATTTCGCAAAGTCGTCGGATTACCGAGACTTCTTGCTGAGCAAGGCATATGGCCCCCAAGGCTATCAGTCCTCCGGAGTGCGCCCGGAGCCCCTCCGGAGCCCCTCCGGAGGGGCTCCGGAGGCAAAAAAGTCAAAAAATAGATGTCCAATTTGGCGACACTTTTTTTCCAATTTTACTAGGGGCAAAATTGAAAATAGAATACGATTTTCGAAAAATATCTCGGATGAGCCTCGATTTCGCAAAGTCGTCGGATTACCGAGACTTCTTGCTGAGCAAGGCATATGGCCCCCAAGGCTATCAGTCCTCCGGAGTGCGCCCGGAGCCCCTCCGGAGCCCCTCCGGAGGGGCTCCGGAGGCAAAAAAGTCAAAAAATAGATGTCCAATTTGGCGACACTTTTTTTCCAATTTTACTAGGGGCAAAATTGAAAATAGAATACGATTTTCGAAAAATATCTCGGATGAGCCTCGATTTCGCAAAGTCGTCGGATTACCGAGACTTCTTGCTGAGCAAGGCATATGGCCCCCAAGGCTATCAGTCCTCCGGAGTGCGCCCGGAGCCCCTCCGGAGCCCCTCCGGAGGGGCTCCGGAGGCAAAAAAGTCAAAAAATAGATGTCCAATTTGGCGACACTTTTTTTCCAATTTTACTAGGGGCAAAATTGAAAATAGAATACGATTTTCGAAAAATATCTCGGATGAGCCTCGATTTCGCAAAGTCGTCGGATTACCGAGACTTCTTGCTGAGCAAGGCATATGGCCCCCAAGGCTATCAGTCCTCCGGAGTGCGCCCGGAGCCCCTCCGGAGCCCCTCCGGAGGGGCTCCGGAGGCAAAAAAGTCAAAAAATAGATGTCCAATTTGGCGACACTTTTTTTCCAATTTTACTAGGGGCAAAATTGAAAATAGAATACGATTTTCGAAAAATATCTCGGATGAGCCTCGATTTCGCAAAGTCGTCGGATTACCGAGACTTCTTGCTGAGCAAGGCATATGGCCCCCAAGGCTATCAGTCCTCCGGAGTGCGCCCGGAGCCCCTCCGGAGCCCCTCCGGAGGGGCTCCGGAGGCAAAAAAGTCAAAAAATAGATGTCCAATTTGGCGACACTTTTTTTCCAATTTTACTAGGGGCAAAATTGAAAATAGAATACGATTTTCGAAAAATATCTCGGATGAGCCTCGATTTCGCAAAGTCGTCGGATTACCGAGACTTCTTGCTGAGCAAGGCATATGGCCCCCAAGGCTATCAGTCCTCCGGAGTGCGCCCGGAGCCCCTCCGGAGCCCCTCCGGAGGGGCTCCGGAGGCAAAAAAGTCAAAAAATAGATGTCCAATTTGGCGACACTTTTTTTCCAATTTTACTAGGGGCAAAATTGAAAATAGAATACGATTTTCGAAAAATATCTCGGATGAGCCTCGATTTCGCAAAGTCGTCGGATTACCGAGACTTCTTGCTGAGCAAGGCATATGGCCCCCAAGGCTATCAGTCCTCCGGAGTGCGCCCGGAGCCCCTCCGGAGCCCCTCCGGAGGGGCTCCGGAGGCAAAAAAGTCAAAAAATAGATGTCCAATTTGGCGACACTTTTTTTCCAATTTTACTAGGGGCAAAATTGAAAATAGAATACGATTTTCGAAAAATATCTCGGATGAGCCTCGATTTCGCAAAGTCGTCGGATTACCGAGACTTCTTGCTGAGCAAGGCATATGGCCCCCAAGGCTATCAGTCCTCCGGAGTGCGCCCGGAGCCCCTCCGGAGCCCCTCCGGAGGGGCTCCGGAGGCAAAAAAGTCAAAAAATAGATGTCCAATTTGGCGACACTTTTTTTCCAATTTTACTAGGGGCAAAATTGAAAATAGAATACGATTTTCGAAAAAAATCTCGGATGAGCCTCGATTTCGCAAAGTCGTCGGATTACCGAGACTTCTTGCTGAGCAAGGCATATGGCCCCCAAGGCTATCAGTCCTCCGGAGTGCGCCCGGAGCCCCTCCGGAGCCCCTCCGGAGGGGCTCCGGAGGCAAAAAAGTCAAAAAATAGATGTCCAATTTGGCGACACTTTTTTTCCAATTTTACTAGGGGCAAAATTGAAAATAGAATACGATTTTCGAAAAATATCTCGGATGAGCCTCGATTTCGCAAAGTCGTCGGATTACCGAGACTTCTTGCTGAGCAAGGCATATGGCCCCCAAGGCTATCAGTCCTCCGGAGTGCGCCCGGAGCCCCTCCGGAGCCCCTCCGGAGGGGCTCCGGAGGCAAAAAAGTCAAAAAATAGATGTCCAATTTGGCGACACTTTTTTTCCAATTTTACTAGGGGCAAAATTGAAAATAGAATACGATTTTCGAAAAATATCTCGGATGAGCCTCGATTTCGCAAAGTCGTCGGATTACCGAGACTTCTTGCTGAGCAAGGCATATGGCCCCCAAGGCTATCAGTCCTCCGGAGTGCGCCCGGAGCCCCTCCGGAGCCCCTCCGGAGGGGCTCCGGAGGCAAAAAAGTCAAAAAATAGATGTCCAATTTGGCGACACTTTTTTTCCAATTTTACTAGGGGCAAAATTGAAAATAGAATACGATTTTCGAAAAATATCTCGGATGAGCCTCGATTTCGCAAAGTCGTCGGATTACCGAGACTTCTTGCTGAGCAAGGCATATGGCCCCCAAGGCTATCAGTCCTCCGGAGTGCGCCCGGAGCCCCTCCGGAGCCCCTCCGGAGGGGCTCCGGAGGCAAAAAAGTCAAAAAATAGATGTCCAATTTGGCGACACTTTTTTTCCAATTTTACTAGGGGCAAAATTGAAAATAGAATACGATTTTCGAAAAATATCTCGGATGAGCCTCGATTTCGCAAAGTCGTCGGATTACCGAGACTTCTTGCTGAGCAAGGCATATGGCCCCCAAGGCTATCAGTCCTCCGGAGTGCGCCCGGAGCCCCTCCGGAGCCCCTCCGGAGGGGCTCCGGAGGCAAAAAAGTCAAAAAATAGATGTCCAATTTGGCGACACTTTTTTTCCAATTTTACTAGGGGCAAAATTGAAAATAGAATACGATTTTCGAAAAATATCTCGGATGAGCCTCGATTTCGCAAAGTCGTCGGATTACCGAGACTTCTTGCTGAGCAAGGCATATGGCCCCCAAGGCTATCAGTCCTCCGGAGTGCGCCCGGAGCCCCTCCGGAGCCCCTCCGGAGGGGCTCCGGAGGCAAAAAAGTCAAAAAATAGATGTCCAATTTGGCGACACTTTTTTTCCAATTTTACTAGGGGCAAAATTGAAAATAGAATACGATTTTCGAAAAATATCTCGGATGAGCCTCGATTTCGCAAAGTCGTCGGATTACCGAGACTTCTTGCTGAGCAAGGCATATGGCCCCCAAGGCTATCAGTCCTCCGGAGTGCGCCCGGAGCCCCTCCGGAGCCCTCCGGAGGGGCTCCGGAGGCAAAAAAGTCAAAAAATAGATGTCCAATTTGGCGACACTTTTTTTCCAATTTTACTAGGGGCAAAATTGAAAATAGAATACGATTTTCGAAAAATATCTCGGATGAGCCTCGATTTCGCAAAGTCGTCGGATTACCGAGACTTCTTGCTGAGCAAGGCATATGGCCCCCAAGGCTATCAGTCCTCCGGAGTGCGCCCGGAGCCCCTCCGGAGCCCCTCCGGAGGGGCTCCGGAGGCAAAAAAGTCAAAAAATAGATGTCCAATTTGGCGACACTTTTTTTCCAATTTTACTAGGGGCAAAATTGAAAATAGAATACGATTTTCGAAAAATATCTCGGATGAGCCTCGATTTCGCAAAGTCGTCGGATTACCGAGACTTCTTGCTGAGCAAGGCATATGGCCCCCAAGGCTATCAGTCCTCCGGAGTGCGCCCGGAGCCCCTCCGGAGCCCCTCCGGAGGGGCTCCGGAGGCAAAAAAGTCAAAAAATAGATGTCCAATTTGGCGACACTTTTTTTCCAATTTTACTAGGGGCAAAATTGAAAATAGAATACGATTTTCGAAAAATATCTCGGATGAGCCTCGATTTCGCAAAGTCGTCGGATTACCGAGACTTCTTGCTGAGCAAGGCATATGGCCCCCAAGGCTATCAGTCCTCCGGAGTGCGCCCGGAGCCCCTCCGGAGCCCCTCCGGAGGGGCTCCGGAGGCAAAAAAGTCAAAAAATAGATGTCCAATTTGGCGACACTTTTTTTCCAATTTTACTAGGGGCAAAATTGAAAATAGAATACGATTTTCGAAAAATATCTCGGATGAGCCTCGATTTCGCAAAGTCGTCGGATTACCGAGACTTCTTGCTGAGCAAGGCATATGGCCCCCAAGGCTATCAGTCCTCCGGAGTGCGCCCGGAGCCCCTCCGGAGCCCCTCCGGAGGGGCTCCGGAGGCAAAAAAGTCAAAAAATAGATGTCCAATTTGGCGACACTTTTTTTCCAATTTTACTAGGGGCAAAATTGAAAATAGAATACGATTTTCGAAAAATATCTCGGATGAGCCTCGATTTCGCAAAGTCGTCGGATTACCGAGACTTCTTGCTGAGCAAGGCATATGGCCCCCAAGGCTATCAGTCCTCCGGAGTGCGCCCGGAGCCCCTCCGGAGCCCCTCCGGAGGGGCTCCGGAGGCAAAAAAGTCAAAAAATAGATGTCCAATTTGGCGACACTTTTTTTCCAATTTTACTAGGGGCAAAATTGAAAATAGAATACGATTTTCGAAAAATATCTCGGATGAGCCTCGATTTCGCAAAGTCGTCGGATTACCGAGACTTCTTGCTGAGCAAGGCATATGGCCCCCAAGGCTATCAGTCCTCCGGAGTGCGCCCGGAGCCCCTCCGGAGCCCCTCCGGAGGGGCTCCGGAGGCAAAAAAGTCAAAAAATAGATGTCCAATTTGGCGACACTTTTTTTCCAATTTTACTAGGGGCAAAATTGAAAATAGAATACGATTTTCGAAAAATATCTCGGATGAGCCTCGATTTCGCAAAGTCGTCGGATTACCGAGACTTCTTGCTGAGCAAGGCATATGGCCCCCAAGGCTATCAGTCCTCCGGAGTGCGCCCGGAGCCCCTCCGGAGCCCCTCCGGAGGGGCTCCGGAGGCAAAAAAGTCAAAAAATAGATGTCCAATTTGGCGACACTTTTTTTCCAATTTTACTAGGGGCAAAATTGAAAATAGAATACGATTTTCGAAAAATATCTCGGATGAGCCTCGATTTCGCAAAGTCGTCGGATTACCGAGACTTCTTGCTGAGCAAGGCATATGGCCCCCAAGGCTATCAGTCCTCCGGAGTGCGCCCGGAGCCCCTCCGGAGCCCCTCCGGAGGGGCTCCGGAGGCAAAAAAGTCAAAAAATAGATGTCCAATTTGGCGACACTTTTTTTCCAATTTTACTAGGGGCAAAATTGAAAATAGAATACGATTTTCGAAAAATATCTCGGATGAGCCTCGATTTCGCAAAGTCGTCGGATTACCGAGACTTCTTGCTGAGCAAGGCATATGGCCCCCAAGGCTATCAGTCCTCCGGAGTGCGCCCGGAGCCCCTCCGGAGCCCCTCCGGAGGGGCTCCGGAGGCAAAAAAGTCAAAAAATAGATGTCCAATTTGGCGACACTTTTTTTCCAATTTTACTAGGGGCAAAATTGAAAATAGAATACGATTTTCGAAAAATATCTCGGATGAGCCTCGATTTCGCAAAGTCGTCGGATTACCGAGACTTCTTGCTGAGCAAGGCATATGGCCCCCAAGGCTATCAGTCCTCCGGAGTGCGCCCGGAGCCCCTCCGGAGCCCCTCCGGAGGGGCTCCGGAGGCAAAAAAGTCAAAAAATAGATGTCCAATTTGGCGACACTTTTTTTCCAATTTTACTAGGGGCAAAATTGAAAATAGAATACGATTTTCGAAAAATATCTCGGATGAGCCTCGATTTCGCAAAGTCGTCGGATTACCGAGACTTCTTGCTGAGCAAGGCATATGGCCCCCAAGGCTATCAGTCCTCCGGAGTGCGCCCGGAGCCCCTCCGGAGCCCCTCCGGAGGGGCTCCGGAGGCAAAAAAGTCAAAAAATAGATGTCCAATTTGGCGACACTTTTTTTCCAATTTTACTAGGGGCAAAATTGAAAATAGAATACGATTTTCGAAAAATATCTCGGATGAGCCTCGATTTCGCAAAGTCGTCGGATTACCGAGACTTCTTGCTGAGCAAGGCATATGGCCCCCAAGGCTATCAGTCCTCCGGAGTGCGCCCGGAGCCCCTCCGGAGCCCCTCCGGAGGGGCTCCGGAGGCAAAAAAGTCAAAAAATAGATGTCCAATTTGGCGACACTTTTTTTCCAATTTTACTAGGGGCAAAATTGAAAATAGAATACGATTTTCGAAAAATATCTCGGATGAGCCTCGATTTCGCAAAGTCGTCGGATTACCGAGACTTCTTGCTGAGCAAGGCATATGGCCCCCAAGGCTATCAGTCCTCCGGAGTGCGCCCGGAGCCCCTCCGGAGCCCCTCCGGAGGGGCTCCGGAGGCAAAAAAGTCAAAAAATAGATGTCCAATTTGGCGACACTTTTTTTCCAATTTTACTAGGGGCAAAATTGAAAATAGAATACGATTTTCGAAAAATATCTCGGATGAGCCTCGATTTCGCAAAGTCGTCGGATTACCGAGACTTCTTGCTGAGCAAGGCATATGGCCCCCAAGGCTATCAGTCCTCCGGAGTGCGCCCGGAGCCCCTCCGGAGCCCCTCCGGAGGGGCTCCGGAGGCAAAAAAGTCAAAAAATAGATGTCCAATTTGGCGACACTTTTTTTCCAATTTTACTAGGGGCAAAATTGAAAATAGAATACGATTTTCGAAAAATATCTCGGATGAGCCTCGATTTCGCAAAGTCGTCGGATTACCGAGACTTCTTGCTGAGCAAGGCATATGGCCCCCAAGGCTATCAGTCCTCCGGAGTGCGCCCGGAGCCCCTCCGGAGGGGCTCCGGAGGCAAAAAAGTCAAAAAATAGATGTCCAATTTGGCGACACTTTTTTTCCAATTTTACTAGGGGCAAAATTGAAAATAGAATACGATTTTCGAAAAATATCTCGGATGAGCCTCGATTTCGCAAAGTCGTCGGATTACCGAGACTTCTTGCTGAGCAAGGCATATGGCCCCCAAGGCTATCAGTCCTCCGGAGTGCGCCCGGAGCCCCTCCGGAGCCCCTCCGGAGGGGCTCCGGAGGCAAAAAAGTCAAAAAATAGATGTCCAATTTGGCGACACTTTTTTTCCAATTTTACTAGGGGCAAAATTGAAAATAGAATACGATTTTCGAAAAATATCTCGGATGAGCCTCGATTTCGCAAAGTCGTCGGATTACCGAGACTTCTTGCTGAGCAAGGCATATGGCCCCCAAGGCTATCAGTCCTCCGGAGTGCGCCCGGAGCCCCTCCGGAGCCCCTCCGGAGGGGCTCCGGAGGCAAAAAAGTCAAAAAATAGATGTCCAATTTGGCGACACTTTTTTTCCAATTTTACTAGGGGCAAAATTGAAAATAGAATACGATTTTCGAAAAATATCTCGGATGAGCCTCGATTTCGCAAAGTCGTCGGATTACCGAGACTTCTTGCTGAGCAAGGCATATGGCCCCCAAGGCTATCAGTCCTCCGGAGTGCGCCCGGAGCCCCTCCGGAGCCCCTCCGGAGGGGCTCCGGAGGCAAAAAAGTCAAAAAATAGATGTCCAATTTGGCGACACTTTTTTTCCAATTTTACTAGGGGCAAAATTGAAAATAGAATACGATTTTCGAAAAATATCTCGGATGAGCCTCGATTTCGCAAAGTCGTCGGATTACCGAGACTTCTTGCTGAGCAAGGCATATGGCCCCCAAGGCTATCAGTCCTCCGGAGTGCGCCCGGAGCCCCTCCGGAGCCCCTCCGGAGGGGCTCCGGAGGCAAAAAAGTCAAAAAATAGATGTCCAATTTGGCGACACTTTTTTTCCAATTTTACTAGGGGCAAAATTGAAAATAGAATACGATTTTCGAAAAATATCTCGGATGAGCCTCGATTTCGCAAAGTCGTCGGATTACCGAGACTTCTTGCTGAGCAAGGCATATGGCCCCCAAGGCTATCAGTCCTCCGGAGTGCGCCCGGAGCCCCTCCGGAGCCCCTCCGGAGGGGCTCCGGAGGCAAAAAAGTCAAAAAATAGATGTCCAATTTGGCGACACTTTTTTTCCAATTTTACTAGGGGCAAAATTGAAAATAGAATACGATTTTCGAAAAATATCTCGGATGAGCCTCGATTTCGCAAAGTCGTCGGATTACCGAGACTTCTTGCTGAGCAAGGCATATGGCCCCCAAGGCTATCAGTCCTCCGGAGTGCGCCCGGAGCCCCTCCGGAGCCCCTCCGGAGGGGCTCCGGAGGCAAAAAAGTCAAAAAATAGATGTCCAATTTGGCGACACTTTTTTTCCAATTTTACTAGGGGCAAAATTGAAAATAGAATACGATTTTCGAAAAATATCTCGGATGAGCCTCGATTTCGCAAAGTCGTCGGATTACCGAGACTTCTTGCTGAGCAAGGCATATGGCCCCCAAGGCTATCAGTCCTCCGGAGTGCGCCCGGAGCCCCTCCGGAGCCCCTCCGGAGGGGCTCCGGAGGCAAAAAAGTCAAAAAATAGATGTCCAATTTGGCGACACTTTTTTTCCAATTTTACTAGGGGCAAAATTGAAAATAGAATACGATTTTCGAAAAATATCTCGGATGAGCCTCGATTTCGCAAAGTCGTCGGATTACCGAGACTTCTTGCTGAGCAAGGCATATGGCCCCCAAGGCTATCAGTCCTCCGGAGTGCGCCCGGAGCCCCTCCGGAGCCCCTCCGGAGGGGCTCCGGAGGCAAAAAAGTCAAAAAATAGATGTCCAATTTGGCGACACTTTTTTTCCAATTTTACTAGGGGCAAAATTGAAAATAGAATACGATTTTCGAAAAATATCTCGGATGAGCCTCGATTTCGCAAAGTCGTCGGATTACCGAGACTTCTTGCTGAGCAAGGCATATGGCCCCCAAGGCTATCAGTCCTCCGGAGTGCGCCCGGAGCCCCTCCGGAGCCCCTCCGGAGGGGCTCCGGAGGCAAAAAAGTCAAAAAATAGATGTCCAATTTGGCGACACTTTTTTTCCAATTTTACTAGGGGCAAAATTGAAAATAGAATACGATTTTCGAAAAATATCTCGGATGAGCCTCGATTTCGCAAAGTCGTCGGATTACCGAGACTTCTTGCTGAGCAAGGCATATGGCCCCCAAGGCTATCAGTCCTCCGGAGTGCGCCCGGAGCCCCTCCGGAGCCCCTCCGGAGGGGCTCCGGAGGCAAAAAAGTCAAAAAATAGATGTCCAATTTGGCGACACTTTTTTTCCAATTTTACTAGGGGCAAAATTGAAAATAGAATACGATTTTCGAAAAATATCTCGGATGAGCCTCGATTTCGCAAAGTCGTCGGATTACCGAGACTTCTTGCTGAGCAAGGCATATGGCCCCCAAGGCTATCAGTCCTCCGGAGTGCGCCCGGAGCCCCTCCGGAGCCCCTCCGGAGGGGCTCCGGAGGCAAAAAAGTCAAAAAATAGATGTCCAATTTGGCGACACTTTTTTTCCAATTTTACTAGGGGCAAAATTGAAAATAGAATACGATTTTCGAAAAATATCTCGGATGAGCCTCGATTTCGCAAAGTCGTCGGATTACCGAGACTTCTTGCTGAGCAAGGCATATGGCCCCCAAGGCTATCAGTCCTCCGGAGTGCGGAGCCCCTCCGGAGCCCCTCCGGAGGGGCTCCGGAGGCAAAAAAGTCAAAAAATAGATGTCCAATTTGGCGACACTTTTTTTCCAATTTTACTAGGGGCAAAATTGAAAATAGAATACGATTTTCGAAAAATATCTCGGATGAGCCTCGATTTCGCAAAGTCGTCGGATTACCGAGACTTCTTGCTGAGCAAGGCATATGGCCCCCAAGGCTATCAGTCCTCCGGAGTGCGCCCGGAGCCCCTCCGGAGCCCCTCCGGAGGGGCTCCGGAGGCAAAAAAGTCAAAAAATAGATGTCCAATTTGGCGACACTTTTTTTCCAATTTTACTAGGGGCAAAATTGAAAATAGAATACGATTTTCGAAAAATATCTCGGATGAGCCTCGATTTCGCAAAGTCGTCGGATTACCGAGACTTCTTGCTGAGCAAGGCATATGGCCCCCAAGGCTATCAGTCCTCCGGAGTGCGCCCGGAGCCCCTCCGGAGCCCCTCCGGAGGGGCTCCGGAGGCAAAAAAGTCAAAAAATAGATGTCCAATTTGGCGACACTTTTTTTCCAATTTTACTAGGGGCAAAATTGAAAATAGAATACGATTTTCGAAAAATATCTCGGATGAGCCTCGATTTCGCAAAGTCGTCGGATTACCGAGACTTCTTGCTGAGCAAGGCATATGGCCCCCAAGGCTATCAGTCCTCCGGAGTGCGCCCGGAGCCCCTCCGGAGCCCCTCCGGAGGGGCTCCGGAGGCAAAAAAGTCAAAAAATAGATGTCCAATTTGGCGACACTTTTTTTCCAATTTTACTAGGGGCAAAATTGAAAATAGAATACGATTTTCGAAAAATATCTCGGATGAGCCTCGATTTCGCAAAGTCGTCGGATTACCGAGACTTCTTGCTGAGCAAGGCATATGGCCCCCAAGGCTATCAGTCCTCCGGAGTGCGCCCGGAGCCCCTCCGGAGCCCCTCCGGAGGGGCTCCGGAGGCAAAAAAGTCAAAAAATAGATGTCCAATTTGGCGACACTTTTTTTCCAATTTTACTAGGGGCAAAATTGAAAATAGAATACGATTTTCGAAAAATATCTCGGATGAGCCTCGATTTCGCAAAGTCGTCGGATTACCGAGACTTCTTGCTGAGCAAGGCATATGGCCCCCAAGGCTATCAGTCCTCCGGAGTGCGCCCGGAGCCCCTCCGGAGCCCCTCCGGAGGGGCTCCGGAGGCAAAAAAGTCAAAAAATAGATGTCCAATTTGGCGACACTTTTTTTCCAATTTTACTAGGGGCAAAATTGAAAATAGAATACGATTTTCGAAAAATATCTCGGATGAGCCTCGATTTCGCAAAGTCGTCGGATTACCGAGACTTCTTGCTGAGCAAGGCATATGGCCCCCAAGGCTATCAGTCCTCCGGAGTGCGCCCGGAGCCCCTCCGGAGCCCCTCCGGAGGGGCTCCGGAGGCAAAAAAGTCAAAAAATAGATGTCCAATTTGGCGACACTTTTTTTCCAATTTTACTAGGGGCAAAATTGAAAATAGAATACGATTTTCGAAAAATATCTCGGATGAGCCTCGATTTCGCAAAGTCGTCGGATTACCGAGACTTCTTGCTGAGCAAGGCATATGGCCCCCAAGGCTATCAGTCCTCCGGAGTGCGCCCGGAGCCCCTCCGGAGCCCCTCCGGAGGGGCTCCGGAGGCAAAAAAGTCAAAAAATAGATGTCCAATTTGGCGACACTTTTTTTCCAATTTTACTAGGGGCAAAATTGAAAATAGAATACGATTTTCGAAAAATATCTCGGATGAGCCTCGATTTCGCAAAGTCGTCGGATTACCGAGACTTCTTGCTGAGCAAGGCATATGGCCCCCAAGGCTATCAGTCCTCCGGAGTGCGCCCGGAGCCCCTCCGGAGCCCCTCCGGAGGGGCTCCGGAGGCAAAAAAGTCAAAAAATAGATGTCCAATTTGGCGACACTTTTTTTCCAATTTTACTAGGGGCAAAATTGAAAATAGAATACGATTTTCGAAAAATATCTCGGATGAGCCTCGATTTCGCAAAGTCGTCGGATTACCGAGACTTCTTGCTGAGCAAGGCATATGGCCCCCAAGGCTATCAGTCCTCCGGAGTGCGCCCGGAGCCCCTCCGGAGCCCCTCCGGAGGGGCTCCGGAGGCAAAAAAGTCAAAAAATAGATGTCCAATTTGGCGACACTTTTTTTCCAATTTTACTAGGGGCAAAATTGAAAATAGAATACGATTTTCGAAAAATATCTCGGATGAGCCTCGATTTCGCAAAGTCGTCGGATTACCGAGACTTCTTGCTGAGCAAGGCATATGGCCCCCAAGGCTATCAGTCCTCCGGAGTGCGCCCGGAGCCCCTCCGGAGCCCCTCCGGAGGGGCTCCGGAGGCAAAAAAGTCAAAAAATAGATGTCCAATTTGGCGACACTTTTTTTCCAATTTTACTAGGGGCAAAATTGAAAATAGAATACGATTTTCGAAAAATATCTCGGATGAGCCTCGATTTCGCAAAGTCGTCGGATTACCGAGACTTCTTGCTGAGCAAGGCATATGGCCCCCAAGGCTATCAGTCCTCCGGAGTGCGCCCGGAGCCCCTCCGGAGCCCCTCCGGAGGGGCTCCGGAGGCAAAAAAGTCAAAAAATAGATGTCCAATTTGGCGACACTTTTTTTCCAATTTTACTAGGGGCAAAATTGAAAATAGAATACGATTTTCGAAAAATATCTCGGATGAGCCTCGATTTCGCAAAGTCGTCGGATTACCGAGACTTCTTGCTGAGCAAGGCATATGGCCCCCAAGGCTATCAGTCCTCCGGAGTGCGCCCGGAGCCCCTCCGGAGCCCCTCCGGAGGGGCTCCGGAGGCAAAAAAGTCAAAAAATAGATGTCCAATTTGGCGACACTTTTTTTCCAATTTTACTAGGGGCAAAATTGAAAATAGAATACGATTTTCGAAAAATATCTCGGATGAGCCTCGATTTCGCAAAGTCGTCGGATTACCGAGACTTCTTGCTGAGCAAGGCATATGGCCCCCAAGGCTATCAGTCCTCCGGAGTGCGCCCGGAGCCCCTCCGGAGCCCCTCCGGAGGGGCTCCGGAGGCAAAAAAGTCAAAAAATAGATGTCCAATTTGGCGACACTTTTTTTCCAATTTTACTAGGGGCAAAATTGAAAATAGAATACGATTTTCGAAAAATATCTCGGATGAGCCTCGATTTCGCAAAGTCGTCGGATTACCGAGACTTCTTGCTGAGCAAGGCATATGGCCCCCAAGGCTATCAGTCCTCCGGAGTGCGCCCGGAGCCCCTCCGGAGCCCCTCCGGAGGGGCTCCGGAGGCAAAAAAGTCAAAAAATAGATGTCCAATTTGGCGACACTTTTTTTCCAATTTTACTAGGGGCAAAATTGAAAATAGAATACGATTTTCGAAAAATATCTCGGATGAGCCTCGATTTCGCAAAGTCGTCGGATTACCGAGACTTCTTGCTGAGCAAGGCATATGGCCCCCAAGGCTATCAGTCCTCCGGAGTGCGCCCGGAGCCCCTCCGGAGGGGCTCCGGAGGCAAAAAAGTCAAAAAATAGATGTCCAATTTGGCGACACTTTTTTTCCAATTTTACTAGGGGCAAAATTGAAAATAGAATACGATTTTCGAAAAATATCTCGGATGAGCCTCGATTTCGCAAAGTCGTCGGATTACCGAGACTTCTTGCTGAGCAAGGCATATGGCCCCCAAGGCTATCAGTCCTCCGGAGTGCGCCCGGAGCCCCTCCGGAGCCCCTCCGGAGGGGCTCCGGAGGCAAAAAAGTCAAAAAATAGATGTCCAATTTGGCGACACTTTTTTTCCAATTTTACTAGGGGCAAAATTGAAAATAGAATACGATTTTCGAAAAATATCTCGGATGAGCCTCGATTTCGCAAAGTCGTCGGATTACCGAGACTTCTTGCTGAGCAAGGCATATGGCCCCCAAGGCTATCAGTCCTCCGGAGTGCGCCCGGAGCCCCTCCGGAGCCCCTCCGGAGGGGCTCCGGAGGCAAAAAAGTCAAAAAATAGATGTCCAATTTGGCGACACTTTTTTTCCAATTTTACTAGGGGCAAAATTGAAAATAGAATACGATTTTCGAAAAATATCTCGGATGAGCCTCGATTTCGCAAAGTCGTCGGATTACCGAGACTTCTTGCTGAGCAAGGCATATGGCCCCCAAGGCTATCAGTCCTCCGGAGTGCGCCCGGAGCCCCTCCGGAGCCCCTCCGGAGGGGCTCCGGAGGCAAAAAAGTCAAAAAATAGATGTCCAATTTGGCGACACTTTTTTTCCAATTTTACTAGGGGCAAAATTGAAAATAGAATACGATTTTCGAAAAATATCTCGGATGAGCCTCGATTTCGCAAAGTCGTCGGATTACCGAGACTTCTTGCTGAGCAAGGCATATGGCCCCCAAGGCTATCAGTCCTCCGGAGTGCGCCCGGAGCCCCTCCGGAGCCCCTCCGGAGGGGCTCCGGAGGCAAAAAAGTCAAAAAATAGATGTCCAATTTGGCGACACTTTTTTTCCAATTTTACTAGGGGCAAAATTGAAAATAGAATACGATTTTCGAAAAATATCTCGGATGAGCCTCGATTTCGCAAAGTCGTCGGATTACCGAGACTTCTTGCTGAGCAAGGCATATGGCCCCCAAGGCTATCAGTCCTCCGGAGTGCGCCCGGAGCCCCTCCGGAGCCCCTCCGGAGGGGCTCCGGAGGCAAAAAAGTCAAAAAATAGATGTCCAATTTGGCGACACTTTTTTTCCAATTTTACTAGGGGCAAAATTGAAAATAGAATACGATTTTCGAAAAATATCTCGGATGAGCCTCGATTTCGCAAAGTCGTCGGATTACCGAGACTTCTTGCTGAGCAAGGCATATGGCCCCCAAGGCTATCAGTCCTCCGGAGTGCGCCCGGAGCCCCTCCGGAGCCCCTCCGGAGGGGCTCCGGAGGCAAAAAAGTCAAAAAATAGATGTCCAATTTGGCGACACTTTTTTTCCAATTTTACTAGGGGCAAAATTGAAAATAGAATACGATTTTCGAAAAATATCTCGGATGAGCCTCGATTTCGCAAAGTCGTCGGATTACCGAGACTTCTTGCTGAGCAAGGCATATGGCCCCCAAGGCTATCAGTCCTCCGGAGTGCGCCCGGAGCCCCTCCGGAGCCCCTCCGGAGGGGCTCCGGAGGCAAAAAAGTCAAAAAATAGATGTCCAATTTGGCGACACTTTTTTTCCAATTTTACTAGGGGCAAAATTGAAAATAGAATACGATTTTCGAAAAATATCTCGGATGAGCCTCGATTTCGCAAAGTCGTCGGATTACCGAGACTTCTTGCTGAGCAAGGCATATGGCCCCCAAGGCTATCAGTCCTCCGGAGTGCGCCCGGAGCCCCTCCGGAGCCCCTCCGGAGGGGCTCCGGAGGCAAAAAAGTCAAAAAATAGATGTCCAATTTGGCGACACTTTTTTTCCAATTTTACTAGGGGCAAAATTGAAAATAGAATACGATTTTCGAAAAATATCTCGGATGAGCCTCGATTTCGCAAAGTCGTCGGATTACCGAGACTTCTTGCTGAGCAAGGCATATGGCCCCCAAGGCTATCAGTCCTCCGGAGTGCGCCCGGAGCCCCTCCGGAGCCCCTCCGGAGGGGCTCCGGAGGCAAAAAAGTCAAAAAATAGATGTCCAATTTGGCGACACTTTTTTTCCAATTTTACTAGGGGCAAAATTGAAAATAGAATACGATTTTCGAAAAATATCTCGGATGAGCCTCGATTTCGCAAAGTCGTCGGATTACCGAGACTTCTTGCTGAGCAAGGCATATGGCCCCCAAGGCTATCAGTCCTCCGGAGTGCGCCCGGAGCCCCTCCGGAGCCCCTCCGGAGGGGCTCCGGAGGCAAAAAAGTCAAAAAATAGATGTCCAATTTGGCGACACTTTTTTTCCAATTTTACTAGGGGCAAAATTGAAAATAGAATACGATTTTCGAAAAATATCTCGGATGAGCCTCGATTTCGCAAAGTCGTCGGATTACCGAGACTTCTTGCTGAGCAAGGCATATGGCCCCCAAGGCTATCAGTCCTCCGGAGTGCGCCCGGAGCCCCTCCGGAGCCCCTCCGGAGGGGCTCCGGAGGCAAAAAAGTCAAAAAATAGATGTCCAATTTGGCGACACTTTTTTTCCAATTTTACTAGGGGCAAAATTGAAAATAGAATACGATTTTCGAAAAATATCTCGGATGAGCCTCGATTTCGCAAAGTCGTCGGATTACCGAGACTTCTTGCTGAGCAAGGCATATGGCCCCCAAGGCTATCAGTCCTCCGGAGTGCGCCCGGAGCCCCTCCGGAGCCCCTCCGGAGGGGCTCCGGAGGCAAAAAAGTCAAAAAATAGATGTCCAATTTGGCGACACTTTTTTTCCAATTTTACTAGGGGCAAAATTGAAAATAGAATACGATTTTCGAAAAATATCTCGGATGAGCCTCGATTTCGCAAAGTCGTCGGATTACCGAGACTTCTTGCTGAGCAAGGCATATGGCCCCCAAGGCTATCAGTCCTCCGGAGTGCGCCCGGAGCCCCTCCGGAGCCCCTCCGGAGGGGCTCCGGAGGCAAAAAAGTCAAAAAATAGATGTCCAATTTGGCGACACTTTTTTTCCAATTTTACTAGGGGCAAAATTGAAAATAGAATACGATTTTCGAAAAATATCTCGGATGAGCCTCGATTTCGCAAAGTCGTCGGATTACCGAGACTTCTTGCTGAGCAAGGCATATGGCCCCCAAGGCTATCAGTCCTCCGGAGTGCGCCCGGAGCCCCTCCGGAGCCCCTCCGGAGGGGCTCCGGAGGCAAAAAAGTCAAAAAATAGATGTCCAATTTGGCGACACTTTTTTTCCAATTTTACTAGGGGCAAAATTGAAAATAGAATACGATTTTCGAAAAATATCTCGGATGAGCCTCGATTTCGCAAAGTCGTCGGATTACCGAGACTTCTTGCTGAGCAAGGCATATGGCCCCCAAGGCTATCAGTCCTCCGGAGTGCGCCCGGAGCCCCTCCGGAGCCCCTCCGGAGGGGCTCCGGAGGCAAAAAAGTCAAAAAATAGATGTCCAATTTGGCGACACTTTTTTTCCAATTTTACTAGGGGCAAAATTGAAAATAGAATACGATTTTCGAAAAATATCTCGGATGAGCCTCGATTTCGCAAAGTCGTCGGATTACCGAGACTTCTTGCTGAGCAAGGCATATGGCCCCCAAGGCTATCAGTCCTCCGGAGTGCGCCCGGAGCCCCTCCGGAGCCCCTCCGGAGGGGCTCCGGAGGCAAAAAAGTCAAAAAATAGATGTCCAATTTGGCGACACTTTTTTTCCAATTTTACTAGGGGCAAAATTGAAAATAGAATACGATTTTCGAAAAATATCTCGGATGAGCCTCGATTTCGCAAAGTCGTCGGATTACCGAGACTTCTTGCTGAGCAAGGCATATGGCCCCCAAGGCTATCAGTCCTCCGGAGTGCGCCCGGAGCCCCTCCGGAGCCCCTCCGGAGGGGCTCCGGAGGCAAAAAAGTCAAAAAATAGATGTCCAATTTGGCGACACTTTTTTTCCAATTTTACTAGGGGCAAAATTGAAAATAGAATACGATTTTCGAAAAAAATCTCGGATGAGCCTCGATTTCGCAAAGTCGTCGGATTACCGAGACTTCTTGCTGAGCAAGGCATATGGCCCCCAAGGCTATCAGTCCTCCGGAGTGCGCCCGGAGCCCCTCCGGAGCCCCTCCGGAGGGGCTCCGGAGGCAAAAAAGTCAAAAAATAGATGTCCAATTTGGCGACACTTTTTTTCCAATTTTACTAGGGGCAAAATTGAAAATAGAATACGATTTTCGAAAAATATCTCGGATGAGCCTCGATTTCGCAAAGTCGTCGGATTACCGAGACTTCTTGCTGAGCAAGGCATATGGCCCCCAAGGCTATCAGTCCTCCGGAGTGCGCCCGGAGCCCCTCCGGAGCCCCTCCGGAGGGGCTCCGGAGGCAAAAAAGTCAAAAAATAGATGTCCAATTTGGCGACACTTTTTTTCCAATTTTACTAGGGGCAAAATTGAAAATAGAATACGATTTTCGAAAAATATCTCGGATGAGCCTCGATTTCGCAAAGTCGTCGGATTACCGAGACTTCTTGCTGAGCAAGGCATATGGCCCCCAAGGCTATCAGTCCTCCGGAGTGCGCCCGGAGCCCCTCCGGAGCCCCTCCGGAGGGGCTCCGGAGGCAAAAAAGTCAAAAAATAGATGTCCAATTTGGCGACACTTTTTTTCCAATTTTACTAGGGGCAAAATTGAAAATAGAATACGATTTTCGAAAAATATCTCGGATGAGCCTCGATTTCGCAAAGTCGTCGGATTACCGAGACTTCTTGCTGAGCAAGGCATATGGCCCCCAAGGCTATCAGTCCTCCGGAGTGCGCCCGGAGCCCCTCCGGAGCCCCTCCGGAGGGGCTCCGGAGGCAAAAAAGTCAAAAAATAGATGTCCAATTTGGCGACACTTTTTTTCCAATTTTACTAGGGGCAAAATTGAAAATAGAATACGATTTTCGAAAAATATCTCGGATGAGCCTCGATTTCGCAAAGTCGTCGGATTACCGAGACTTCTTGCTGAGCAAGGCATATGGCCCCCAAGGCTATCAGTCCTCCGGAGTGCGCCCGGAGCCCCTCCGGAGCCCCTCCGGAGGGGCTCCGGAGGCAAAAAAGTCAAAAAATAGATGTCCAATTTGGCGACACTTTTTTTCCAATTTTACTAGGGGCAAAATTGAAAATAGAATACGATTTTCGAAAAATATCTCGGATGAGCCTCGATTTCGCAAAGTCGTCGGATTACCGAGACTTCTTGCTGAGCAAGGCATATGGCCCCCAAGGCTATCAGTCCTCCGGAGTGCGCCCGGAGCCCCTCCGGAGCCCCTCCGGAGGGGCTCCGGAGGCAAAAAAGTCAAAAAATAGATGTCCAATTTGGCGACACTTTTTTTCCAATTTTACTAGGGGCAAAATTGAAAATAGAATACGATTTTCGAAAAATATCTCGGATGAGCCTCGATTTCGCAAAGTCGTCGGATTACCGAGACTTCTTGCTGAGCAAGGCATATGGCCCCCAAGGCTATCAGTCCTCCGGAGTGCGCCCGGAGCCCCTCCGGAGGGGCTCCGGAGGCAAAAAAGTCAAAAAATAGATGTCCAATTTGGCGACACTTTTTTTCCAATTTTACTAGGGGCAAAATTGAAAATAGAATACGATTTTCGAAAAATATCTCGGATGAGCCTCGATTTCGCAAAGTCGTCGGATTACCGAGACTTCTTGCTGAGCAAGGCATATGGCCCCCAAGGCTATCAGTCCTCCGGAGTGCGCCCGGAGCCCCTCCGGAGCCCCTCCGGAGGGGCTCCGGAGGCAAAAAAGTCAAAAAATAGATGTCCAATTTGGCGACACTTTTTTTCCAATTTTACTAGGGGCAAAATTGAAAATAGAATACGATTTTCGAAAAATATCTCGGATGAGCCTCGATTTCGCAAAGTCGTCGGATTACCGAGACTTCTTGCTGAGCAAGGCATATGGCCCCCAAGGCTATCAGTCCTCCGGAGTGCGCCCGGAGCCCCTCCGGAGCCCCTCCGGAGGGGCTCCGGAGGCAAAAAAGTCAAAAAATAGATGTCCAATTTGGCGACACTTTTTTTCCAATTTTACTAGGGGCAAAATTGAAAATAGAATACGATTTTCGAAAAATATCTCGGATGAGCCTCGATTTCGCAAAGTCGTCGGATTACCGAGACTTCTTGCTGAGCAAGGCATATGGCCCCCAAGGCTATCAGTCCTCCGGAGTGCGCCCGGAGCCCCTCCGGAGCCCCTCCGGAGGGGCTCCGGAGGCAAAAAAGTCAAAAAATAGATGTCCAATTTGGCGACACTTTTTTTCCAATTTTACTAGGGGCAAAATTGAAAATAGAATACGATTTTCGAAAAATATCTCGGATGAGCCTCGATTTCGCAAAGTCGTCGGATTACCGAGACTTCTTGCTGAGCAAGGCATATGGCCCCCAAGGCTATCAGTCCTCCGGAGTGCGCCCGGAGCCCCTCCGGAGCCCCTCCGGAGGGGCTCCGGAGGCAAAAAAGTCAAAAAATAGATGTCCAATTTGGCGACACTTTTTTTCCAATTTTACTAGGGGCAAAATTGAAAATAGAATACGATTTTCGAAAAATATCTCGGATGAGCCTCGATTTCGCAAAGTCGTCGGATTACCGAGACTTCTTGCTGAGCAAGGCATATGGCCCCCAAGGCTATCAGTCCTCCGGAGTGCGCCCGGAGCCCCTCCGGAGCCCCTCCGGAGGGGCTCCGGAGGCAAAAAAGTCAAAAAATAGATGTCCAATTTGGCGACACTTTTTTTCCAATTTTACTAGGGGCAAAATTGAAAATAGAATACGATTTTCGAAAAATATCTCGGATGAGCCTCGATTTCGCAAAGTCGTCGGATTACCGAGACTTCTTGCTGAGCAAGGCATATGGCCCCCAAGGCTATCAGTCCTCCGGAGTGCGCCCGGAGCCCCTCCGGAGCCCCTCCGGAGGGGCTCCGGAGGCAAAAAAGTCAAAAAATAGATGTCCAATTTGGCGACACTTTTTTTCCAATTTTACTAGGGGCAAAATTGAAAATAGAATACGATTTTCGAAAAATATCTCGGATGAGCCTCGATTTCGCAAAGTCGTCGGATTACCGAGACTTCTTGCTGAGCAAGGCATATGGCCCCCAAGGCTATCAGTCCTCCGGAGTGCGCCCGGAGCCCCTCCGGAGCCCCTCCGGAGGGGCTCCGGAGGCAAAAAAGTCAAAAAATAGATGTCCAATTTGGCGACACTTTTTTTCCAATTTTACTAGGGGCAAAATTGAAAATAGAATACGATTTTCGAAAAATATCTCGGATGAGCCTCGATTTCGCAAAGTCGTCGGATTACCGAGACTTCTTGCTGAGCAAGGCATATGGCCCCCAAGGCTATCAGTCCTCCGGAGTGCGCCCGGAGCCCCTCCGGAGCCCCTCCGGAGGGGCTCCGGAGGCAAAAAAGTCAAAAAATAGATGTCCAATTTGGCGACACTTTTTTTCCAATTTTACTAGGGGCAAAATTGAAAATAGAATACGATTTTCGAAAAATATCTCGGATGAGCCTCGATTTCGCAAAGTCGTCGGATTACCGAGACTTCTTGCTGAGCAAGGCATATGGCCCCCAAGGCTATCAGTCCTCCGGAGTGCGCCCGGAGCCCCTCCGGAGCCCCTCCGGAGGGGCTCCGGAGGCAAAAAAGTCAAAAAATAGATGTCCAATTTGGCGACACTTTTTTTCCAATTTTACTAGGGGCAAAATTGAAAATAGAATACGATTTTCGAAAAATATCTCGGATGAGCCTCGATTTCGCAAAGTCGTCGGATTACCGAGACTTCTTGCTGAGCAAGGCATATGGCCCCCAAGGCTATCAGTCCTCCGGAGTGCGCCCGGAGCCCCTCCGGAGCCCCTCCGGAGGGGCTCCGGAGGCAAAAAAGTCAAAAAATAGATGTCCAATTTGGCGACACTTTTTTTCCAATTTTACTAGGGGCAAAATTGAAAATAGAATACGATTTTCGAAAAATATCTCGGATGAGCCTCGATTTCGCAAAGTCGTCGGATTACCGAGACTTCTTGCTGAGCAAGGCATATGGCCCCCAAGGCTATCAGTCCTCCGGAGTGCGCCCGGAGCCCCTCCGGAGCCCCTCCGGAGGGGCTCCGGAGGCAAAAAAGTCAAAAAATAGATGTCCAATTTGGCGACACTTTTTTTCCAATTTTACTAGGGGCAAAATTGAAAATAGAATACGATTTTCGAAAAATATCTCGGATGAGCCTCGATTTCGCAAAGTCGTCGGATTACCGAGACTTCTTGCTGAGCAAGGCATATGGCCCCCAAGGCTATCAGTCCTCCGGAGTGCGCCCGGAGCCCCTCCGGAGCCCCTCCGGAGGGGCTCCGGAGGCAAAAAAGTCAAAAAATAGATGTCCAATTTGGCGACACTTTTTTTCCAATTTTACTAGGGGCAAAATTGAAAATAGAATACGATTTTCGAAAAATATCTCGGATGAGCCTCGATTTCGCAAAGTCGTCGGATTACCGAGACTTCTTGCTGAGCAAGGCATATGGCCCCCAAGGCTATCAGTCCTCCGGAGTGCGCCCGGAGCCCCTCCGGAGCCCCTCCGGAGGGGCTCCGGAGGCAAAAAAGTCAAAAAATAGATGTCCAATTTGGCGACACTTTTTTTCCAATTTTACTAGGGGCAAAATTGAAAATAGAATACGATTTTCGAAAAATATCTCGGATGAGCCTCGATTTCGCAAAGTCGTCGGATTACCGAGACTTCTTGCTGAGCAAGGCATATGGCCCCCAAGGCTATCAGTCCTCCGGAGTGCGCCCGGAGCCCCTCCGGAGCCCCTCCGGAGGGGCTCCGGAGGCAAAAAAGTCAAAAAATAGATGTCCAATTTGGCGACACTTTTTTTCCAATTTTACTAGGGGCAAAATTGAAAATAGAATACGATTTTCGAAAAATATCTCGGATGAGCCTCGATTTCGCAAAGTCGTCGGATTACCGAGACTTCTTGCTGAGCAAGGCATATGGCCCCCAAGGCTATCAGTCCTCCGGAGTGCGCCCGGAGCCCCTCCGGAGCCCCTCCGGAGGGGCTCCGGAGGCAAAAAAGTCAAAAAATAGATGTCCAATTTGGCGACACTTTTTTTCCAATTTTACTAGGGGCAAAATTGAAAATAGAATACGATTTTCGAAAAATATCTCGGATGAGCCTCGATTTCGCAAAGTCGTCGGATTACCGAGACTTCTTGCTGAGCAAGGCATATGGCCCCCAAGGCTATCAGTCCTCCGGAGTGCGCCCGGAGCCCCTCCGGAGCCCCTCCGGAGGGGCTCCGGAGGCAAAAAAGTCAAAAAATAGATGTCCAATTTGGCGACACTTTTTTTCCAATTTTACTAGGGGCAAAATTGAAAATAGAATACGATTTTCGAAAAATATCTCGGATGAGCCTCGATTTCGCAAAGTCGTCGGATTACCGAGACTTCTTGCTGAGCAAGGCATATGGCCCCCAAGGCTATCAGTCCTCCGGAGTGCGCCCGGAGCCCCTCCGGAGCCCCTCCGGAGGGGCTCCGGAGGCAAAAAAGTCAAAAAATAGATGTCCAATTTGGCGACACTTTTTTTCCAATTTTACTAGGGGCAAAATTGAAAATAGAATACGATTTTCGAAAAATATCTCGGATGAGCCTCGATTTCGCAAAGTCGTCGGATTACCGAGACTTCTTGCTGAGCAAGGCATATGGCCCCCAAGGCTATCAGTCCTCCGGAGTGCGCCCGGAGCCCCTCCGGAGCCCCTCCGGAGGGGCTCCGGAGGCAAAAAAGTCAAAAAATAGATGTCCAATTTGGCGACACTTTTTTTCCAATTTTACTAGGGGCAAAATTGAAAATAGAATACGATTTTCGAAAAATATCTCGGATGAGCCTCGATTTCGCAAAGTCGTCGGATTACCGAGACTTCTTGCTGAGCAAGGCATATGGCCCCCAAGGCTATCAGTCCTCCGGAGTGCGCCCGGAGCCCCTCCGGAGCCCCTCCGGAGGGGCTCCGGAGGCAAAAAAGTCAAAAAATAGATGTCCAATTTGGCGACACTTTTTTTCCAATTTTACTAGGGGCAAAATTGAAAATAGAATACGATTTTCGAAAAATATCTCGGATGAGCCTCGATTTCGCAAAGTCGTCGGATTACCGAGACTTCTTGCTGAGCAAGGCATATGGCCCCCAAGGCTATCAGTCCTCCGGAGTGCGCCCGGAGCCCCTCCGGAGCCCCTCCGGAGGGGCTCCGGAGGCAAAAAAGTCAAAAAATAGATGTCCAATTTGGCGACACTTTTTTTCCAATTTTACTAGGGGCAAAATTGAAAATAGAATACGATTTTCGAAAAATATCTCGGATGAGCCTCGATTTCGCAAAGTCGTCGGATTACCGAGACTTCTTGCTGAGCAAGGCATATGGCCCCCAAGGCTATCAGTCCTCCGGAGTGCGCCCGGAGCCCCTCCGGAGCCCCTCCGGAGGGGCTCCGGAGGCAAAAAAGTCAAAAAATAGATGTCCAATTTGGCGACACTTTTTTTCCAATTTTACTAGGGGCAAAATTGAAAATAGAATACGATTTTCGAAAAATATCTCGGATGAGCCTCGATTTCGCAAAGTCGTCGGATTACCGAGACTTCTTGCTGAGCAAGGCATATGGCCCCCAAGGCTATCAGTCCTCCGGAGTGCGCCCGGAGCCCCTCCGGAGCCCCTCCGGAGGGGCTCCGGAGGCAAAAAAGTCAAAAAATAGATGTCCAATTTGGCGACACTTTTTTTCCAATTTTACTAGGGGCAAAATTGAAAATAGAATACGATTTTCGAAAAATATCTCGGATGAGCCTCGATTTCGCAAAGTCGTCGGATTACCGAGACTTCGCGACGAGAGGCGAAGCCGAGTAGGCGCCGCCCCGGCGCCGGGGGTTTGGGGGGCTCTGCCCCCCAACCCCGCCGGAGGCGAAAATTTTTTTGGGCCTTTTTTGTTAAGGTGTACCGAAAATCGACTTTTTCCGGGAGAACACGTACCGGGCCGCGCACTTTACGTGCGCGTGCGGGGGGGGGGGGGGGCCGCCGCAGGCGCCGGAAATTTTTGGGCCTTTTTCGTTAAGGTGTACCGAAAATCGACTTTTTCCGGGAGAACACGTACCGGGCCGCGCACTTTACGTGCGCGTGCGGGGGGGGGGGGGGGGGGGGGGCCGCCGCAGGCGCCGGAAATTTTTGGGCCTTTTTCGTTAAGGTGTACCGAAAATCGACTTTTTCCGGGAGAACACGTCCCGGGCCGCGCACTTTACGTGCGCGTGTGGGGGGGGGGCGGAGCCCGCCGCAGGCGCCGGAAATTTTTGGGCCTTTTTTGTTGAGGTGTACCGAAAATCGACTTTTCCGGCCAAAAAGTGCCTCTTTCGGGAACCTTTGGAGACTTTCCGCGCGCCCTTGTCAGCAGAATTACAGACGGCGCGGTGGGGGGGGGGGGGGGCAGACAGCCCGCCGCAGGCGCCGGAAATTTTGGACCTGCCGTGTCTCGCCGTTGTTCTTCTATGATGCCTGGTGGTCCTGTGTGTGTGGGGTGGGTTTTGGTGCAGTTCCAGCCCGACACGGGTTGGGTTGTCGAAAAGTCAACTGGTGCGTTGGGGTTTGAGGGTGGGAGGGGCTGCTCGTTCACCGTTTGCATCTCTCTCGTCAATCCGCTCACTTGTCTCTCCTGTTCTTCTCTGAGCGGTCGCTGTTTTTTTTTCCTTTTTTTTGGACAGGGGATGAGGGAAGGGGAAACAGTTTGGGGCTGGGTGCTTTCCGAGGAATGCACCAACTCAAAAAAAAAGAAGAGAAAAACGACAATGGAGACAGTAGAGGGGCCTTGACTTTGTGTCCAAATCTGTCATGGAACACGTCCTTTATACACGTTACCGTTCCTCAGAGAGAAGCCGCAGTATGGCAGAAGAAGAATGGTGGCTTCGCTCTGATGTTGGCAAAATGTCTGTGCCCAAAGCCCCCAAAGGGTCAAAAACTAAAAACTACAAGAATGGCAGAGGGTCCCAGAGGGTTACATGCATGTACCCGGAAGAGTGTGGGTTGAGAATATGACGATTTTTTTTTGGATTTTCGGCGGATTTCGGGACCGGACCCCCAATTTTTTTTTGGCCCAATTTTTTTTGGATTTTCGGCAGATTTCGGGACCGGACCCCCAATTTTTTTTTGGCCCAATTTTTTTTGGATTTTCGGCGGATTTCGGGACCGGACCCCCAATATTTTTTTGGCCCATTTTTTTTGATTTTTGGCGGATTTTCGGCGGATTTCGGGACGGGACCCCAAAATTTTGGATTTCGGCATATTATATTTCCACCTGATTTGAGCCATCAAAATGGCTGAAAAATGGCCAGAAACCCCAAAAACCACCCAGAAATGGCCAGAAACCAGTTTTTGGGCCTCTGTGAAAATTTCGATTTTTTGACATTTTTCGCGATTTTCTACAACTACTCGCCCACACAAAAACCGTTTTTTAGCAGAGAAATGCAACAAATCAACGAATTAAGCCGTTTTAACCCCTTTCGTGCACTTTTTGGTCCCTGAAAAGTGTCTTTGGTGGGTAGGCGCCCATTTTATACTTGTGTTTTTCGTGACCGAGGCCGTCCGGAGGCCCTCCGGAGACCCTCCGGAGACCCTCCGGAGGCACTCCGGAGGCACTCCGGAGGCTCCGGAGGGGCTCCGGAGGCCCTCCGGAGGCACTCCAAAAAAAGTGGCTCCGGAGGGCCTCCGGAGGGCCCTCCGCCGGAGGGGCTGATCGCCTTGTCCGGAGGCGCCTCCGGGCCTCCGGCCTCCGGAGGAGCTAAAATGGCCTCCTCCGGAGGAACCTCCGGAGGTTCCTCCGGAGGCCTCCACCCGCCTCCGGAGGTCCTCCGGAGGCCTCCGGAGGCGCCTCCGGAGGAACCCACCATGTCGAGCACAGGGTGAAAAATTGGTCCAAAACACGGTTTTTGGCCAATTTTTGGCCATTTCGGGAGATTTTTTTCGGGAGAATTTTTTTTTTTGGTCGAGAAAGCCAAAATTCACCCAAAAGATGACCAAAAAAATTCTGACCCCAAACTCGGATTCTAGTGGTCTGAAACTGTCCATTGTCGAACGAAATCCTAAAAAAACTGATATTTTTGGCCCCTGAATCCCCCATGCGGCCCCAAAAATCAAACAAATGAAGACGGGAAAAACCCCAAAAAAAATCCGGCCAAAAAAAATTTGGGGTGTGGGCCCAAAATCCAAAAAAATCCGGCCAAAAAAAAATTGGGGTGCGGGCCAGGCGTGTATCTATTTCACGGAATGAAAATAGGAATTTGGGGGGCCCTCGCTACCAAGTGTGACTGAGTGAGAAAAAGTGAGAAGTCAGCCATGTTTGGCTGACAACTGACGACTCGTGACTCACAGTGACTCGTAGCGAGGGCCCCCTTGGGGAAAAAATATTTTTTTGCACTATTTTTTTGCACTTTTTTCCTTTGGATTTTATAGTGACCCTACTTGGTATTGGCCGAAAATTTTTATGTTCCCGGTCTTGGATGTGCTCAAACAGTCAAAAGAACACATTTTCCGGATGCAAAAAAATTTGCACCTGGGGGTGGAGAGGGGGGTCGGAGGGCGGTGGTGTGAGAGGCTTGCTCTCGAGCTCAAACCAACAGATGTTCACTACCGTGGCCTCCGGCGGCTGGGGGGCGGAACCCCCCAGACCCCCCCATGCGACATGTGCTATCTGTCAGTTGTGTTGTACTTGAGCGTATGCGACTATGGAGCCAGGCCAACAGACGTTCGCTACCGTGGCCTCCGGCGGCTGGGGGGCTCCGCCCCCCAGACCCCCCTGTGGCTTGTGCCTGGTCTTGGAGCCAAGCTTGCGCGTACGGGGCTGGGCATATCGGTTCACACCTCGCGGGAGGCTGGGCCGAGCCTAATCTCTCAGAGACGAACACCTTGCGAATGCGATCGGGTTTGCGGGCTTGCGGCTATGACATCTCGAAAGGGTCGTCGGGGCCCGTGATATGTTTCGGGTTCACTTGGTGGGCATCCGTGGCGAGGAACCACGTGTATGTGTGCGAGGAAGCAAAGAGATACCACACCGGAGCCACACAGCACCAGGTCGACCTGGATCTGGTCGAGCTCAGGGGGAAGGAAGCACAGTCACCAAAGTGAGTCACCACCGCCGGCCTCAACCACCAAACTGCAACGCAGAGGTTCCGCTATTCTCACAAGGAAGGCGCCCTGGGATGTACAGTGATTTGTGTGCAGCATCAAGAGGCACTGACCGCCTTGAACAGAGAGGTAGTGTACAGGTGGCGAGCAGTGGGAGGGCGTGCTGTGTCCTTCCACTTCCCCATCTACCTCCATTCGTTCACCGTTGTTGATAGCGATTTTTTCGCCATTTTTTCGAATCGTATGCATCGGTGAGGCCGAGTGAATCAAAATAGCGCAAAACTCACACCAAAATCTGTGTCTGAGGCACAGAAATCGTGCAAAAAAGCACCCAAAAAAAAAGTGCAAAAAATCCAAAATAGGATTTCGAAAATCGGCCAAAATACCCCCAAAATAGAGCCACACCTGGTGCGGGCCCAAAATCCAAAAAAAATCGGCCAAAAAAAATTGGGGTGCGGGCCCAGAAATCCGAAAAAAAATCCCGAAACTCAGCCCACCCCTTCATTTCTGTGACGATTCGTCCTCGACATGACGTTAAACATGACGTTACTTTGCAAAGATCCGATACAGGTCTTTTTAAGTTTCTGTTTGAACTTGTAATTCAATTGAAGAGAGTCAGCCCAGACTCTACCCTTTTTGAAATGATCACAGTTTACTGAGGGAATATGACCCAAGGCCATTGGCAGCAGACACCCCCATCCCCCTCATCACCCCTGACACCCCACAACCCCAATCCTGTTGCCTTTCCCCTCTCTCTCCCCCCATGTTGTGCCCATGCACCTTCCCGGGACACTTTGTATATAACTTTAACACCACACCACACAACACCCCCTTCATCAGGGTAATCTCCCCGCGGCCAACACTCTTCGTCTTGTCCGCTTTCTTTTATTGTTACACTCTCACCACCCCGACACCATGTCTCTCCCACCTCCCTCGCCGGACTGCATCAACCTCGACGGGTACACCCCATCAGCGGTCGGTACGGCGAGGGTGCGGGCGACGTCGCCGGCTGCGACGGCAGGACAGGGGCTTCCCGCCCCTGAGATCATGACCGCTCGCATGCTCGGGGACCAGGCGGCGGCTCTCGTCGACGCCTGCGTGGTGTACTCTTGTGCACCCGTCGACGGGAGCCAGCCGTTTCGGCGGTTCGCTGGTCGCCTGTCGCAGGCGCATGACGAGGAGGGGAACGCTGCGGGGTACGAAGTGCGCTTGTCCGAGGCGTACAATTACGTGTCCGACACGGAGCAGCACCGCGGGCCCGACGTCCTGTACAGGATGCCGGCGGACGGGTGGCAGTACTCCCGTCTGGTGGAGATGTCTGTCCACCAGACGGAGTGCGCCACCCGCGCGGTGACGGCGTCGCAGGAAGCGATGCAACGCTCGCTGGAGCAGCAGGCGCAGGAGTTCCGCGAGCGTGCGGAGGAGCAGACGAGGTCCTTCCGGCTGGAGCTGGATGCTCGCCTGCGGCAGCACCAGGACCATGTGCAACGTCAGCAGCAGCAGTGGGCTCACCCGCCACCGTCTCCGCCAGCACCGCCGTTCCCCATGGCCATGTCTGCCGGGATGCCGTACCCCGGGTCGGAGCGACACCCCGCGGACGCAGCCGACGTCCTGGAGTGGGATTCGCTGATCGAGTCCGACGCACCGTATCTGGTGCTACAGCTGGAGACCCGCTGGGTGTCGGGGTCGTCGCACCTCCCTGGAGGCCGCATCCTGGATGAGGCGTTCGCAGCGTTGCGCCTGTGGATTCTTGCCACGGCGTACGTGTCTGGCTGGGGGCGCACTCCCCAGCGGGAGCTGGGGAATCACCTGCTGCGACAGGTGCTGCTGCAGGTCGCGTTCGTGCGCGACAGGGTGCCGCGCGCCGCCATCGAGCGGCACCTTGCGAAGGAGGACCCCACTTCCCACCCGGTGATGCGGGCGGCTGCGGCTGTGGGGCCGGGGGCCGCCGCCCCCCACACACAACAACAACACACGCGCCCCCGCGCCGCTGCTCGGGCCCCCCAGCAGCGCATCGCGGCGAAGGCACCGGCGAGGGCGCCGGGAAACGGCAGGGCCGGGGGCGGGCGCGCGTGACTGCCCACCTTCCGGCTTCAGACCCACCCCCCCCTCACGCTTCTACATCACCCCGCCCCTCGCCGCCCAACACACCCCCCTGCACCCGCCCACAACATCATCAACAACGTCACCAACAAAACAACCAACAACATCAACAACAACAACACCTCAGCAACTTCTCCTCCACCCGCCACTTCCCTTCGACCCCACCCCGCTCAGCCAGGGCCCGCAATGCCCTCAGGCGCATCCGGCGCCGCCAGCGGGAGACCATCGCTCTTCGGGAGGGCGATGATGCGGCACGTGGCCGCTCGGGTCGGGGGCGTGGCGGCGCGTCGCACGGGACACGGTGCACTAGTTTGGTAGTTACGAGTGACCTCAACTAGTGGAGTCGACAACCTCAAACTCGACAACTGCCAGTTGTCGACTCGACAACTGGCACTTGTCGAGTCGACAACTGGCAGTTGTCGACTCGACAACTCTATACACTGTACTGCAGGAAGAACGCCCAAATATGAAGGGAAAAACGCACAGTTGGGTGTGTGCTTGGGATATGAGGTGTGGTGGCATATCAGCGCTGGACTTTGTTGCGAATTTCCTTGTCCCCTTCTCAAGGATGGTCAGTCTTCATGTGGAGATCGCGTTCACGGACACTACGGAAGGTCTCAAAGCAAAGTAAGCAACGTTTTGTTGTGAGAGAGCGGGGGTGGTGGGCCAGGTAGTGCTGGCTTTGTCCCTTCAATCTTATTGTTGTGTGACATATTTTGCATTCGATTGTGCATGACGAGCAAGGGACATTGCTCCCTGGTCTGTGCTTTGCATCGTAGTGTGCAAACAGAGACGTTTTCTTTGCTGAGGAGTAGTCACAAATAATGCATCGAAATTCATGAACCTCCTCCGGGAGAGACTGGGTTTCTTCTTGAGTAGGGGTGGGAGGCACACCCCAAGGTTCCTTGCCACACACACACACGTTCAGTATGGTTTTCGGTGGTTTTTTCGGATCAATCCAAAAGACACACCCGCTCTGACCTCTCTCTTTGACGTGGTCCGCCAGCCCAGCAGACTCAAGTCTTCGGTAGAGAGATCCTGTTGCCTTTTCCCAGCTGCCCGCAACAACACATGAACACACATTGAATGCCCCAACGGCGGTCATTAACTTCGGAGTATGTCCTGAACCCCCCCAAAGCCCATTCTCGCCCCAACTTTGAAGTTGTTGGATCTCGAAAAGAATGAGGTCGCGCTCCATAGTCCTTTCCGAGGCACAGGCTGAGTAGATCTTGCTTCGACCGTTGCCAGCTTCCAAAGCTTAGAGCAATACCTGCAGCTAAGCGGATCCTGGCTGTGAGGTCCCTGCTGCCCGGGTTATAGCCATCAGCAGTCAGGACAACACGAGGGTGTTCCATGTCGATGCGATGCAGGTGTGTTTCGACAATGTGCTCGAGAGTTTTGAGCAAACTACCCCTCCTTGCCTCGACCACTCTCTGGAGGTGCTCTTCATGCTTCCTCACCGTCGCCGGGGAGAGCCCGTGCCTCTCAGGCGCCTTCCCGTGCTCCCGAAACGTCTCTCGAATGCATTTCGAGATTTCACCGCACTTCCGGATGGACGTCCCTGCCACAAATCGTGACCTGCGAATACCCTCAGCCATCAAGGACATTTCATCTTGCATTGTCTCTTCGGAACCATTCCCACCCGGCTCTCCTGTGGTGTGTGTGTGCATCCCAACAAAAAAGGCTATGCCTGAGGAACCGGCGGGGGGAGGATGACGTCAAGAGTGATAACCAAAAAAGGGAAAGTGTCACTGCGATCGTTCTGCACCTTTTCTTCCGTTTGCTTTCATATACGTTGACGCTTCCACACTCACACTGGATCATCAAATGTCATCCACATCCACCTGCGTTGGGCCTGAGTTAGATTGGCTTGGGCTAGGTGGGGGGGCAGTCTCACTTGCCTCATCGTCCAGTTCCTCTTCTTCATCTTCGTCGCCATCCAGCAAGTCTGTAAACTTGCCGGTGTCAGTCGTTGCCTGTATCGACTGTTCGCCGCCAGAATCCACCAGCAGCTGCCTCACAACGACGATCCCCTCACGGTCCTTGACCTGCGCAGCGTGACCCGGGTCCAGCAGGTACTTGGAGGGGATGTGCAGGTCCACCTCGTACTCCTTCGCCTCCAAGTCCTGCGTTGCGCGCAGCCTCCGCAGGGTGAGGCGCAGAATGTGCCCATTCTGGGTCACCTTCTGTACCGTCGACAGCCCAGATTCCACGATGAACTCGTAGAATCCCCCGACGGTTCTTGGAGCAAAGGTGTTGGCTGCTCCCTGCAACGACGACACGTCTCTCTTCCTTCCTGAGTATTGAGGAAAGATCTTGTCTGCCTTCGAGGATGCCTTCGTCTTCTGGGGGGCAGCCAGCTTCACCTCTGCGGCGTAGAGCCGGGACATCTTTACGCCCGAGGTGAGGGCGGCGTGCGGGTGCAGCTTCTGCATCTGCTCCAGTTTCGCCTTGGACTTGGCGGAGGCTGATGGAGATGGTGTGATCCTCACACCAATGAACTCCGTATCCGTCCCCCCCTTGGTGCGGATGGAGTACCTCTCCAGCTGCGCCTCCTTCGCCGACTTCTCCGACACCGTCCCCCCCTGGTACTCCTTGTACCTGGCCCCCATCGCCGCGCTCACGGTCCCGTCGTTGCCCTTTATGGGCTTGCCCGTGATCTTCCCGATCAGTGCCTTCAGGGCTGTGTTCGACAGCCGCCCCCCCTCCTCCGGCTCGACGTAGTATTCAACAAAAAGTTGAATAAAGCCCGGCTGAGTGGCGGGCTGCTTCGTCGGGGGGGCCGAGCTCGGGGCGGTTTCCTCCGTTCTGCTTCTCTTCGCCGTGGTTTTGGCAGAGGCAGGCATGATTGATAGCTGTGTGTGTGTGTGTCTGTTGGCGTGTGTGTATCTATTCAACAATGGAGGTAATCTGGTCAGGGCTTGCAAGACCCTGGTGATGTGGGTTGTGGGAGGGAGAAACGGCACAAGGAAATTCGCAACAAAGTCCAGCGCTGATATGCCACCACACCTCATATCCCAAGCACACACCCAACTGTGCGTTTTCCCCTTCATACTTGGGCGTTCTTCCTGCAGTACAGTGTATAGAGTTGTCGAGTCGACAAGTGCCAGTTGTCGACTCGACAAGTGCCAGTTGTCGAGTCGACAACTGGCACTTGTCGTCAACAACCCAGTCAGTTGTCGAGGTTTCAGTTGTCGACTCCACTAGTGGTTGCCAACACTAGCGCACCGTGGAGAGGTGGAGGTCGCCCCCGGGGAGGCCGTGGAGCGCCTGCAGGCCGTGGTGGCGGGGATGTGGGCAAGAAGCACTTCGTCGCAGAGGCAGCTCCTGTGGGCAAGGCTGGTGCGATGGGCCAACGAGCACGGCCTAGAAGTCGACGCCGACACCGCCATGCTGTTCGTGCTGGCGACAGGGGTGTCGCCTCAGGGGATGCTGGCCTACGCAAAGGCGCTCTCCGGGACAATGCGGCACCTCGGCTTCGGCCAGCAGCCCCTCCTCAGCCTGGCAAGCGCGCTGCGGGCGGCCGGCGGGGCCATTCCGCAGCGGCAGGCGACGCCGATGCCGAAGGGGGTGCTCGTGGCGTGGGCGTTGCAGCAGCAGCCGCACCTCCAGCTGGCGGCGCTGACGGCGTGGAAGACCGCCAGCCGGTGGGGGGAGGTGTGCTCCCTCTCCTCGGAGCAGTACATCGCAGTGCAGCCCGGGGAGGTGATAATAGACTGGCACACCTCCCCGAAGGGCCGCCGGGCCAACCCGTTCACCCCCTCCAAGTGGACGGTGATATGCGGGGACCTGACCCCCCTCATCGCGGAGCTGGTGACGCGCCTGCGCCCCTTCGAGCGGCTGACGGCGGTTTCGACGGCAGATGTGACGGCGATGTGGCGGGCTACACCGGAGATGGAGGACTACTCGGGCCACAGCGTGAAGCGCGGGGCACTCACCTTCCTCTTCGGGCTCATCGGGTCGGGAGCGGATCTGTCGGAGATGCTGGTGGGCCGCCTCGCGAAGCACCACGGCGAGAGCGGCCTCTCCAGCACCACCATCCGCTACGGGGGGTGCCCCACGGAGATGGCGAGGGCGCTGCGGACGCAGGAGGTGACACGGCATATGTGATGGCCGACCCTGAGTCCTTTTGCCGCAAGCAGCGGGGGCTGCACTCGATGACGCGGCGTGCGCACCAGTCGAGGCTGCCGGCGACGGAGGAGGAGCGCCGTGCGCCCCTGCATGTGTCTTCTGTGGCGGAGATGGACGTCGAGGCGCTGCGGGCGAGGATGACCGCCACTGTGAGGCGCAGGTTCGACGAGGTGTGGCGGCTGACGTTCCCTGATGCGCCCCCGCCGGGCACTTTTACTCCTTCTCCCTCTGAGGGGCGCTCCCGCCCCTCGCATCTACAACAGAAGCATGCGGAGCTGCTGGTGGAGAACGGAGTGGCTGGGCCTGCGTCGGGCCCGGGCCCCTCCCTGTGCGTGCCCTTCACTGTGATGGAGGAGAAGCCGTCGGGGTTGCGGCAGAGGTTCATCCTCTGGACCAAGCAGGCAAACGACGATCTGGAGGAGTCCTACACGGCACACGTCCCCCTGGGGCACATCTCGGGGTACCTCGACGCGGTGTTTGCGGAGTGTGGGTCGGCGCGGGATTTCAAGTGCGGGTTTTATCAGATCCCCATCCCTGCGCCTGCACGGAGGTTCTTCCGCTTCGCTGACGAGTCGGGGGACTGGTATGAGCTGCTGAGGTTGCCCATGGGCCACTGTTGTGCGCCCGAGCTGATGCACACTTTGGCTGCTGTTGTGGGTGGGCACCGGGACTACGTCCGCCAGGAGTTCTGCACTGCGCCTGAGGTGGGGGTCGACGTCTGGATCGACAACGTGCGTCTGACCGGCCCCCGCACCAGTGTCGAAATGGCGACGCGGCAGATGGACAAGGTGGCTGCGGCGTGCGCTGCGACATGGAAGCCGTCTGACTCGGTGGACACGGCGACGGTCTACGAGTTTCTCGGGGTGGCATTCGACCATGCTGCCCAGACCGTGTCTCCGTCGGACAGGCTGATGGCGAAGCTGGACAGCGTGGACTGGCAGAGGGTGACGGCTGGTGAGCTGGAGTCGCTGGGTGGAAGGTTGCTCCACGCCAGCGCCATTTCGGGAGTGTCCCCGGGGAGGTTCTGGTTTGGGATCAAGTTCCTCCGCCGGGTGACTAATTTTTTGAACCGGGCGGTCCTTCGGCCGCCTGACCCTGTGCGGATCCCCCCATCGGTCTGCCGGGAGTTGCGGCAGTGGTGTGTGTGTGTGGGGGTTGCGCGTGTTCCCCCCCACAGGAGAGTTATTCAGTCCACACCCCCGTCTTTTACTTGCTTTGTTGACGCCTCCCTCAAGGGCTGGGGTGGCGTCTTAATAGATTCCTTTACACAAGAAATGCAGGTCATTGGTGACTCGTGGACCGCAGCCGAGTCCCAGCTGCACATTAACATTCTCGAGGCGATGGCCCTCAACAAAACAGTGCGAGCCCTTCCCCGGTCTGTGTGCGGGGGGGCTGTAGAGATCTGGGTCGACAATACGACCGTGGCAGCTGTTGTGCGCAAGCGGCTGTGTGCCGCCTGCCATCTTATTAACAAGTCCGTCCTGGAGGCGGTAGAATACCTCACAGCCCTCCAGGTTTTGTCTTTTTCCGTTGGATACGTCCACACCTCTGCCAATCCGGCAGATCTCCCTTCCCGTATCCCCCCCTCTTGCATTTCTTCTCCCGAAACCCGGGACCAGGTTTCACTTGCGGTGCGGCGCTTCTTCACTCGCGGTGGGGCAGGCGGAGACCTCGCCTCAACAGCCTGAATTGGCGGTTGTCGCGGGATCTCTTAACCCCTTCGCGTTGCAAGTGAGGAAAAGCTGAACCGGAAGTCCCCCTTCCTCCTTCCCATCAACACCCCCACTACCCATTGCCTTTGCCATTCTTGTCGTTGCGCACACACACCACCAGGAGAACTATAGCCGAGTCGACGTGTGTGTGCCCCCTGTCTGCGATAGCCGGCCAAGGTATGATTCTCACAGTTTACTGAGGGAATATGACCCAAGGCCATTGGCAGCAGACACCCCCATCCCCCTCATCACCCCTGACACCCCACAACCCCAATCCTGTTGCCTTTCCCCTCTCTCTCCCCCCATGTTGTGCCCATGCACCTTCCCGGGACACTTTGTATATAACTTTAACACCACACCACACAACACCCCCTTCATCAGGGTAATCTCCCCGCGGCCAACACTCTTCGTCTTGTCCGCTTTCTTTTATTGTCCCACCCTCCATCCCCCGGACCTCGCCTCAACAGCCTGAATTGGCGGTTGTCGCGGGATCTCTTAACCCCTTCGCGTTGCAAGTGAGGAAAAGCTGAACCGGAAGTCCCCCTTCCTCCTTCCCATCAACACCCCCACTACCCATTGCCTTTGCCATTCTTGTCGTTGCGCACACACACCACCAGGAGAACTATAGCCGAGTCGACGTGTGTGTGCCCCCTGTCTGCGATAGCCGGCCAAGGTATGATTCCGACGCGGCAGATGGACAAGGTGGCTGCGGCGTGCGCTGCGACATGGAAGCCGTCTGACTCGGTGGACACGGCGACGGTCTACGAGTTTCTCGGGGTGGCATTCGACCATGCTGCCCAGACCGTGTCTCCGTCGGACAGGCTGATGGCGAAGCTGGACAGCGTGGACTGGCAGAGGGTGACGGCTGGTGAGCTGGAGTCGCTGGGTGGAAGGTTGCTCCACGCCAGCGCCATTTCGGGAGTGTCCCCGGGGAGGTTCTGGTTTGGGATCAAGTTCCTCCGCCGGGTGACTAATTTTTTGAACCGGGCGGTCCTTCGGCCGCCTGACCCTGTGCGGATCCCCCCATCGGTCTGCCGGGAGTTGCGGCAGTGGTGTGTGTGTGTGGGGGTTGCGCGTGTTCCCCCCCACAGAAGAGTTATTCAGTCCACACCCCCGTCTTTTACTTGCTTTGTTGACGCCTCCCTCAAGGGCTGGGGTGGCGTCTTAATAGATTCCTTTACACAAGAAATGCAGGTCATTGGTGACTCGTGGACCGCAGCCGAGTCCCAGCTGCACATTAACATTCTCGAGGCGATGGCCCTCAACAAAACAGTGCGAGCCCTTCCCCGGTCTGTGTGCGGGGGGGCTGTAGAGATCTGGGTCGACAATACGACCGTGGCAGCTGTTGTGCGCAAGCGGCTGTGTGCCGCCTGCCATCTTATTAACAAGTCCGTCCTGGAGGCGGTAGAATACCTCACAGCCCTCCAGGTTTTGTCTTTTTCCGTTGGATACGTCCACACCTCTGCCAATCCGGCAGATCTCCCTTCCCGTATCCCCCCCTCTTGCATTTCTTCTCCCGAAACCCGGGACCAGGTTTCACTTGCGGTGCGGCGCTTCTTCACTCGCGGTGGGGCAGGCGGAGACCTCGCCTCAACAGCCTGAATTGGCGGTTGTCGCGGGATCTCTTAACCCCTTCGCGTTGCAAGTGAGGAAAAGCTGAACCGGAAGTCCCCCTTCCCCCTTCCCATCAACACCCCCACTACCCATTGCCTTTGCCATTCTTGTCGTTGCGCACACACACCACCAGGAGAACTATAGCCGAGTCGACGTGTGTGTGCCCCCTGTCTGCGATAGCCGGCCAAGGTATGATTCTCACAGTTTACTGAGGGAATATGACCCAAGGCCATTGGCAGCAGACACCCCCATCCCCCTCATCACCCCTGACACCCCACAACCCCAATCCTGTTGCCTTTCCCCTCTCTCTCCCCCCATGTTGTGCCCATGCACCTTCCCGGGACACTTTGTATATAACTTTAACACCACACCACACAACACCCCCTTCATCAGGGTAATCTCCCCGCGGCCAACACTCTTCGTCTTGTCCGCTTTCTTTTATTGTCCCACCCTCCATCCCCCGGACCTCGCCTCAACAGCCTGAATTGGCGGTTGTCGCGGGATCTCTTAACCCCTTCGCGTTGCAAGTGAGGAAAAGCTGAACCGGAAGTCCCCCTTCCCCCTTCCCATCAACACCCCCACTACCCATTGCCTTTGCCATTCTTGTCGTTGCGCACACACACCACCAGGAGAACTATAGCCGAGTCGACGTGTGTGTGCCCCCTGTCTGCGATAGCCGGCCAAGGTATGATTCCTTTGACATTTTCATTTTCGGCAAGTATTTGTCTTGGTCATCTTGAATCAAACCTTGGGTTTTCATGCACTGATATTCAATTTCTCATCGATGGGGGCCCTCGCTACCAAGTGTGACTGAGTGAGAAAAAGTGAGAAGTCAGCCATGTTTGGCTGACAACTGACGACTCGTGACTCACAGTGACTCGTAGCGAGGGCCCCCGATATCTGGCTATTAGTATTACGAGTTATACACAGGAATGGCGTACGGCACTCTGTCGGAAAGCATTTCTGTCTTATTTCATTCACCGTGTAGGAGAATGTGACATTAGTAACGTCATAAATCACTCGCTTTATCTCATCATACTTTCCTCCCGAACAGGATCTTTCCGTGGATGCAGAAACGATGAAGCGCGGCAAGGAGAAGGATGAGAAGAGGATCGCCTGGACTGTGAAGCGCGTGTCGCAGTTCACGGAGGGGTTGGCAGAGAATGCTCACTTCATCCACGAGTGGAAGGACATGGACGGCAACCTGCGCACGTGGAGGGGGCAGCTTGTCTCGAAGCCTGGGAAGAAGGTGGATGTGCGCTACACTGTAGCAAAGCACTCCTTGCCCCTGCCCATGGATCCTGGCTTCGGGACGACGCTGGACTTGCGCCTTCTCCCCGGCGTGGTGCTCCAGCCGTCGCAGAACCCGCGCGCGTCGCAGAGAGAGAAGAGGAATCATACCTTGGCCGGGCTATCGCAGACAGGGGGCACACACACGTCGACTCGGCTATAGTTCTCCTGGTGGTGTGTGTGCGCAACGACAAGAAAGGCAAAGGCAATGGGTAGTGGGGGTGTTGATGGGAAGGGGGAAGGGGGACTTCCGGTTCAGCTTTTCCTCACTTGCAACGCGAAGGGGTTAAGAGATCCCGCGACAACCGCCAATTCAGGCTGTTGAGGCGAGGTCCGGGGGATGGAGGGTGGGACAATAAAAGAAAGCGGACAAGACGAAGAGTGTTGGCCGCGGGGAGATTACCCTGATGAAGGGGGTGTTGTGTGGTGTGGTGTTAAATATATGTACAAAGTGTCCCGGGAAGGTGCATGGGCACAACATGGGGGGAGAGAGAGAGGGGAAAGGCAACAGGATTGGGGTTGTGGGGTGTCAGGGGTGATGAGGGGGATGGGGGTGTCTGCTGCCAATGGCCTTGGGTCATATTCCCTCAGTAAACTGTGAGAAGCGGGAGGAGAAGCCGAGCCAGCCAAGCCAGCCGAGCCAGCCTGAGGTCCCCAGCAGCGATGAGGAGGACAGCGATGAGGATGACGACGTGGAAGATGATGCCGCGAGCAGCGATTCGAGCGAGAGCGACCCGCCTCCTAAAAAATCGAAGGGGGGTAAGGGAGGGAGCCGAGGGAAAGGGAAGGAGAAGGGCAAGGACAAGGGCCGGGGAGGAGGGGAGAAGAAAGGTAAAAAAGAAACCGCCACTGTTCGTGGCAGGAAGGTGAAGGAACCAGACCACATGCGACATGTAAGTAAGGGGGACGATGAGTGGGTTTGCAATGTTGAGGACTGTGGGCAGACGTTCAAAAACGGGAAGAGCCGACGGTGGAATGTTGACCGCCACTTTACAAGAGTGCACCCGTCACTCATCAAGACGGCAGAAGCACCCCCTTCACTCTCTTCAACGCAGCCAAAACAGCCATCTGTGGGGGGGTCGAATGCTGCTCCTCCTCCAGAGGGGGACGGCTGCCAATACGGGTTCACGACATACGAGGACACAGTTGCATTCGGATTTGCCGAATGCAACTTGCCATTTTCATACGGTACAGGCAACACCGTTTTCCGGAACATTTTTTTCAACAAGGGCCTCGTCAAGGGGAAGAATTTTTTCCACGAAAAAATTGCAACACGGATCGACGACCTTGCCGAGGTGACCCGCCAGGAGATGTACAGGCGTCTCCGTGGGCGGGACGTCTTCCTCATGGTCGACGGAGCCACCGTCGTGCGGCGGGGATATTTAGGCTTTGCCATCTCCGATGGCAAAGCCTGCTACTACCTCAAAAATGTTGAGGTGCAGGGAAAATGTGACGCAAAATTTGTGGTGGAGGTGCTGGAGGCCACAATCAAGGAGTTGGCCCAGGAGCACATCAGGGTGTTCAGCGTTGTCGCAGACAACGCTGCAACGATGCAGAAGGCTCTCAGAAAGGTGAGGGAGCTGGAGGTCGATCTCGAGGGTGCTGTCACAGAGGACTTCGAAGAAGAGGATGTCATGGAAGAAGAGTCTGCGGCACCCAGTGCCGCAGACTCTTCTGCCTCTGACTCCTTCGAAGCCATAATCGACAGCATCCTCGAGGACACCAGGAAAGAGCTCGCAGACTGGGGCATACTGAGCTATCGGTGCTCAGTGCACAGTCTCCAGCTCATCCTCGGGGACATGGTGCAGAAGGTGCCCGGGATGCGTGCATGGAGGGGTAAAATTATCGACCTGGTTAAAAGGTACGGGTCATCCAAGACCGACGAGTACACCGTGCTCCGCGCCAACCAGGGTGCGGGGAAAAAGCTCTCTGTCATCCGCCCAACGAATGTCCGGTGGAACAGTCTGTATGACTGTGCCCTACGTCTGGAGCAGCTGCGGCCCTTTTTGATGACGGTCGACAGGGATGACAGCAGATTTTGGGATGAGACAACATTGTTTTTAAGTTTATCCAAGCCCATCGCAGTCCTGACGGACAGACTGCAAAGCGCCCGTTCATCGTTCATCGACTTTGTCCAGGGAATCAGCAACCTCATCCCTGAGGTGACGAGGGTCATTGAAGAAAAGGGGTTCACGGGCAGCACACTGGAGAAGGCGCGAGTTTTCATCGATGCTATCGAGACGAGGACCGCAAAACACTTTTCCTTTGACGGGGTCGAACTTTTTAAATTCCTTGACCCAACCATGAACCACCGCCTCCTGGCGAAGGAAGAGCGGGAGGAGGGGGTGAAACTCGTCATGAACTACCTTTTCCCCTACACACGCATGCGGACAAACACGAATGACATTAGCGACACAGAACTCCGTGACCTTCTGAAGAAAGAGATGGGAGAGTTTTTTTTCCGGGGGTACAGTGACAAGCACACGTTCATGGGCTTTTGGGGGGAAGGGTATGAGAACGATGACTTTACGAACTTAAACATGTTTGCCCGTGCCCTCGCCAAGAGTGCACACTCTGAGGCGACCGTGGAGAGGCACTTCAAGCGCCTCTCTTCAGTCATCTCGAAACACCGTGCCGTCTTGAGTGCGGAACGGGCTGACAACTGCATGTTCCTTGCGATAAACCATAAAGAGCTTCATCCTGAACACTTCCCTGTCTTCCACGCAAGCCGGGATCGTAGGGCGCAGAGGAGAGCGGCTCTGCTATCACAGACGTCGCACTCCTCGCAGCCTGCGAGTCACAGCCAGGAAGGTGTGGCCCCCCCGGAGTCGGACCCTGACCCCCTCGACGTTTTTGATTAATGCTTCAAACACAAGGAAATGCCCCCCCCCCGTCCGCCGGGAGATTTACTTTTCCATTCACTCTCGACGATCAAAACCCCCCCCCCCCCCCGTCCGCCGGAATTGTCAACTCTGTGGGGGCCCTCGCTACGAGTCACTGTGAGTCACGAGTCGTCAGTTTTCAGCCAAACATGGCTGACTTCTCACTTTTTCTCACTCAGTCACACTTGGTAGCGAGGGCCCCCTGTGGTTCCTTTTCATTTTCTTGTTCTTGTTCTTCTCTACACCCCGCCCCGTAATTATGTTCATAGCCCCAATCCCAAAGCCCCCCCTATTTTTTTGTCTTCTTACACATAAAACAGGGTATAAGATAGACTTTTTTTCTGGCGCCGTTTTCCGGTTTTTCTGGTTTTGAAAATTTTTCGCGCGCGCCTTCGGCGCGCGCGACCCACGCAAACCCTCCCAGAATCTGAGAGGGCCCGGTGCCTGCGCGCGTCCTGTCGTACTGAGGCTGCTTGGTGGGGCAGGCGCAGCAGCTGCTTTGAAAGTTTGGACTCTCGGCTAAAAAACCGGTCTGGTGCATTGTTTTTACACAGGGGGGTCTGGGGGGCGGAGCCCCCCAGCCGCCGGAGGCCACGGTAGTGAACATCTGTTCCCTACAGTCTGGATTCGCTTGTAAGTAGGAAGGCTTCGCTGTATCGCAGCCCGGCCAGCAGGAGATCACTGGTCCTTGAGGGCTCAACCTTCAGGGTGGAGGAGGACGGGGGAGCGACCACTCATGACAGGTGTGCGTTGTGGGTGGAGTGGGTGCACGACAGAATGGCCAAAGGGTCCACGAGATCTCTGCACACATTCCGTTATCGAGGAGATGGGCACCTGCTTTCTCCCCAGCTGTGACGACAGGCAACAAACAAATCTCATCTGTGAGTTGCCCCCAATAGGCTTGGCGACCTTCAAGGCTGCTTGAAAGTCGTTCGTGTTCTCGTCTCAGCCCTCCAGACAAGCAGATCTGTCTCGAGTTGGTGGGATGTCGCCATGTATTCGATGGCACCGAGTGACGCTGCACAGAGGCAGACGACACGGTGAACTCCAGCGGAGGTTACCCTACCTCCGCTGGAGTACACCGTGTGTCTCCCATGAGTCTCAACTAGCGGGAGTCTGAGCGTAAATTAGCTAGAAAATAAACTCCCGTCTCCAGTACAGACTGCAGTCTTAGACTCCCTCTTAGACATGGTGGCTGGAGTCCACCATGTGTGCACCTTCAAAACAGAAGAGACCTGCATGACGAGGGCATCACCACCCACCGGGCCACCCGCTAGGTCCATTTTTTCTTCTCCGCTTCTCTGCCTTCTTTGGACTATTTGAGCTCTGTGCGGATCACGATGGGGTCACTTTCTATTTTTTTATGGCGTTTTTTCTGACTGTTTTACTGTCCCAAAGTCACAAAAAAAACCGCCAAAAATGAGATCGACCTTTTTTTTTTTTCGTAGTCTAAACCAGGGTATAAGATAGACTTTTTTTCTGGCGCCGTTTTCCGGTTTTTCTGGTTTTGAAAATTTTTCGCGCGCGCCTTCGGCGCGCGCGACCCGCGCAAACCCTCCCAGAGTCTGAGAAGGCCCGGTGCCTGCGCGCGTCCTGTCGTACTGAGGCTGCTTGGTGGGGCAGGCGCAGCAGCTGCTTTGAAAGTTTGGACTCTCGACCAAAAAAACCGGTCTGGTGCAATGCTTTTACACAGGGGGGTCTGGGGGGCGGAGCCCCCCAGCCGCCGGAGGCCACGGTAGTGAACATCTGTTCACTACAGTCTGGATTCGCTTGTAAGTAGGAAGGCTTCGCTGTATCGCAGCCCGGCCAGCAGGAGATCACTGGTCCTTGAGGGTTCAACCTTCAGGGTGGAGGAGGACGGGGGAGCGACCACTCGTGACAGGTGTGCGTTGTGGGTGGAGTGGGTGCACGACAGAATGGCCAAAGGGTCCACGAGATCTCTGCACACATTCCGTTATCGAGGAGATGGGCACCTAGCTGTGACGACAGGCAACAAACAAATCTCATCTGTTAGTTGCCCCCAATAGGCTTGGCGACCTTCAAGACTGCTTGAAAGTCGTTCGTGTTCTCGTCTCAGCCCTCCAGACTGCAGTCTTAGACTCCCTCTTAGACATGGTGGCTGGAGTCCACCATGTGTGCACCTTCAAAACAGAAGAGACCTGCATGACGAGGTCACCACCCACCGGGCCATCCGCTAGGTCCATTTTTCTTCTCCGCTTCTCTGCCTTCTTTGGACTATTTGAGCTCTGTGCGGATCACGATGGGGTCACTTTCTATTTTTTTATGGCGTTTTTTCTGACTGTTTTACTGTCCCAAAGTCACAAGAAAAACCGCCAAAAATGAGACAGGTGTGGCTCTATTTTGGGGGTATTTTGGCCGATTTTCGAAATCCTATTTTGGTTTTTTTGCACTTTTTTTGGGTGCTTTTTTGCACGATTTCTGTGCCTCAGACACAGATTTTGGTGTGATTTTTGCGCTATTTTGATTCACTCGGCCTGACCGATGCATACGATTCGAAAAAATGGCGAAAAAATCGCTATCAACAACGGTGAACGAATGGAGGTAGATGGGGAAGTGGAAGGACACAGCACGCCCTCTCACTGATCGCCATCTGTACACTACCTCTCTGTTCAAGGCGGTCAGTGTCACTTGATGGCGCTGCACACAAATCACTGCTACATCCCAGGGCGCCTTCCCTTGTGAGAATAGCGGAACTTCTGCGGTTGCAGTTTGGTGGTTGAGGCCGGCGGTGATATCACTTTGGTGACTGTGCTTCCTTCCCCCTGAGCTCGATCAGATCCAGGTCGACCTGGTGCTGCGTGGCTCCTGGTGTGCCATCTCTTGCATGCCACGGATGCCCACCAAGTCGAACCCGAAACATGACGACCCTTTCGAGATGTCATGGCCGCAAGCCCGCAAACCCGATCGCATTCGCAAGGTGGTTCGTCTCTTAGAGATCAGTGCTCGGGCCCAGCCTTCCGCGAGGGTGCTGGAACCGACATGCCGCAGCCCCGTACGCGCAAGGACTTGGCTCCAAGACCAGGCACATGCCACAGGGGGGTGTGGGGGGCGGAGCCCCCCAGCCGCCGGAGGCCACGGTAGCGAACGTCTGTTGGCCTGGCTCCATAGTCGCATACGCTCAAGTACAACACAACTGACAGATAGCACATGTCGCATGGGGGGACGATAAATTGTCGCGCAAAGACACGCCACAGGGGGGTCTGGGGGGCGGAGCCCCCCAGCCGCCGGAGGCCACGGTAGTGAACATCTGTTGGTTTGAGCTCGAGAGCAAGCCTCTCACACCACCGCCCTCCGACCCCCCTCTCCACCCCCCAGGTGCAACATTTGTTTGCACCCGGAAAATGTGTTCTTTTGACTGTTTGAGCACATCCAAGACCGGGAACATAGAAGAATTCTGCTGAAAACCCAAAGGAAAATGGTGCAAAAAAGTAGTGACCACCACCCCCATCCCCACCTCCGGGTGCAAAATTTTTTTTGGCCACGGAAAATGTGTTCTTTTGAATGTTTGAGCACATCCAAGACCGGGAACATAAAAATTTTCTGCCAATACCAAGTAGGGTCACAATAAAATCCAAAGGAAAAAAGTGCAAAAAAATAGTGCAAAAAAATATTTTTCCCCCAAATTCCTATTTTCATTCCGTGAAATAGATACACGCCTGAAATGAGACCGACCTTTTTTTTTTCCCAGAAAACCGGGAACCGGGAAACCCTGGTTTTGAAAACCGGAAAACCAGACCTATCTTATCCCCTGACTAAACCGAAAATCGGGCCCTCTGGGGTGCCACACCGATATTTTTCGGATTTTTTTTCCGATTTTTTTTGGTTGGGGTGGCCACCAGTCCAGGCTGCTGCCCCAGGGTGGCCGGATTTTCGACATGTCGAAAAAAATTTTTTTTTGGCCGAAAAAAAAAATTTTTTTTTTCGGCCGACTAAACCGAAAATCGGGCCCTCTGGGGTGCCACACCGATATTTTTCGGATTTTTTTCGGATTTTTTTTCGATTTTTTTTGGTTGGGGTGGCCACCAGTCCAGGCTGCTGCCCCAGGGTGGCCGGATTTTCGACATGTCGAAAAAAAAATTTTTTTTTCGGCCGACTAAACCGAAAATCGGGCCCTCTGGGGTGCCACACCGATATTTTCCGGATATTTTTCGGATTTTTTTCCGATTTTTTTTGGTTGGGGTGGCCACCAGTCCAGGCTGCTGCCCCAGGGTGGCCGGATTTTCGACATGTCGAAAAAAAATTTTTTTTGGCCGAAAAAAAAATTTTTTTTTTCGGCCGACTAAACCGAAAATCGGGCCCTCTGGGGTGCCACACCGATATTTTTCGGATTTTTTTCGGATTTTTTTTCGATTTTTTTTGGTTGGGGTGGCCACCAGTCCAGGCTGCTGCCCCAGGGTGGCCGGATTTTCGACATGTCGAAAAAAAATTTTTTTTGGCCGAAAAAAAAATTTTCCGGGGGGCTTCGCCCCCCGGACCCCCCATGTGGGGGGCTCCGCCCCCCACGCCCCCCGCCCCCCCACCTCCCACCTCCCTCCCGGCCGGGGGCCGGTACGGTCGGTCGTCGGCTGCGGCCAAAGGGCGTGCGGTAGCCGACGCCCTTTTGTGCTCGCCTCCTCCCTCCCACACCTCTTTGTCCTCTTTCATGACGCGTCACCCTGCCTCCACGCTCTGACTTCTGTGACCCGCATGCCGCGTTGAGAGCAAGTCTTCCGTGTGCTGTCACCGAGACCAGGCCACTATCTGCTCTCAGGTTGGTAGCAATGGCCTTTTACCTTATGTCAAGCCCACGTGACAAAGACTCGTGCAGCTGAGGTCCTGGCTGGTCTGTCCTGTTGTCTGGGATCCTGTTCCCCCCCGCACCCCCCCTTCCCACACATGTCTGGTGCGTCGGTCGCGGGTTTGTGGCGCATCGGTCCTTTGGCCTGCCGGGCCTCCCCCCCGCACCCCCCTCCACACGCGAACCGGTCCCCCTTTTTCAATTGCGACCCGGTTCCCGTGTTGTGTCGCGGCCCTCCCCGCCTCGCCTCCGACAGACTCTCCCCACAGTTGACGACGTGGGCAAACGGCGCCGACATCCTCTCATCACTTACCGTATTCTCATCAGGACGGTCGGTTTCCCTGACGCCACGACCACCAATGTGCTCCGATGATTTTTGAAGGAGGTAGTTCATCCCCGACTCAGGCGTTTGCGGGAATGAGCTCGCCCACTTCTCCTGGAGGAGTACGCACCACCCGGTCGTGGCGCACCCGCACCCGCTGCACACCGCACATGACGAGTTGCGGTAGCAGCCGTACCCCACACAGGTTCGAGTGGTTTGCCATGGTCCTGCTCACGACGACCTGCAGGTCACCCGTTCCTGTCGTGCACGGGCAGGCAGTGCCAGGAGGTGGTGGCCTCGTCAATCTGGCAGGGTTTGAGTTTACCGGGGCGAGGCACTCCACTCTGGGTCTGCTGTTTGTGATGTAACAAGCAGGTCTGGCGGGGTGTTCAGGGTTCGGAGTGGCCCTCCTCGTTGGCATCCGTGCAGCAGCGCTATCGCGTCCCGGAATGCCCCGTGTCACACCGGTGGGAACAGGGGCCAGCACCGCCATCTCGAGGAGGACCCGGGCCGTTCTTTGGATTCTTCACAGTCGCAGCCTCCGGCTTGTCGTTGTCCGTCAGCGTAGCGCCCACCCAGCCTGCAGAGATCTTGCACCGTCTTCAACAGCAACTTTTGACCCGACAATTTTTGGGGCATTTTTTCACCAAAAAAAATCACTCTGCGCGCCAAGTCGAAGACTTGTTTGGGGACTTTTGGTGTCCCCAATTTTTCAATTTTCGAAAAATAAGCTCACTTTGCTAAACTGGACCCAACTCCCCACACTCTTTTTTAAGCGAAAAACAGCAAATTTCGGCCGATTTTTTCTCATTTTTTCTCATTTTTTTTCACCGACTTTTCCATACCCCCAATTGACCAAATTAATTTTCGTCACACTTTTTTTATGAGGGATTGCTTGAGATCCGCCTCCTCTACTCAGACTGTGACACAGCTCACAGCAGCGGATTGTGACTGTGCCTGCTGTGCACCCCACCCCAGCCCCACCCCTGCCCCCCTCCGCACGCAACCGAGACCACACTGCAGACCCAGATGTGCCCTCACACACACACCATCTCAGTTCACCGTGAATGTGCCACGCTTCAACACAGCACCACCTTCGAGAGGCAGCTCCGCCGTGTGTGGCAGGTTGTCATTTGCGTTGTCACACTGGGGCTTCCCGACACACCTCACCTCCCCAACCACCCCACCACAGGCAGACTGGACGACCAAAGTATCCACGTGCAAGCGTGCAACAGGAAGAACAAACCAGCAACATGGAAGTGACTGTGCGTCACGGCGAGACCGGTGACAGCTGCGTCGTCGGTGTTCCGGAAGGCGGGACCGTGGTCGGGCTGAAGGCGGATGCGCTTAACGAGATGTTCCCGGGTTCTATCAACCCAGTCCGTGAGGCTGCATGCGTGACAGCACACATTGAAGGGTGTGAGGAGGAGCTGGACGACGCACAGCGTGTTGCCGACGCGGGTCTGGAGGACGGGGGTGCTGTCCAGCTCGTCCCACGCTGGCCCAACCTCAAGGCTCCCGCAGTCTACTCATCGACCCATGGCAGCCACGTTTACCGGATCACACTGTCGAGGTGTGGGACGCTGTGTGCTGTCGGTTGCGTCAACGGACACATCACTGTGTGTGACACCACCACCGCTGCTGTGGTGGCGGACTTAGTACACGGCAACATGCGAATTCAATGCACAGCGTTCTCTGTCTGTGGGACGTGGTTGGCAACGTGCTCTTTTGACAGCACCATCTGCGTGTGGCTGACTTCAACTTGGGAGGAGGTGTGCATGCTGCACCACAACAACACCGATGTGTTCAGTGCAGCGTGGTCACACTGCGGACGTCTGGTGTCCGGAGACGCCTCAGGCACAGTGCGTGTGTGGGACTTGAAGGGCATACCGAGCGCCACAGTGCTGGAGGGTCACAGCGATGCTGTTATGAGCATTGCTGTGTCGGGCACGAGGATCTTCAGCGGGTCATGGGACAACAGCATCCGTGTGTGGGACGTCAGCACCCTCACACACACACACACCCTGATTGGGCACAGTCATGGGGTGACCGGCATCGCCCTGACTCAGGACGAGCAGCACCTGGTGTCGTGCTCTTACGACAAGATACTCAAGGTGTGGTGCACAACCTCCCTCAGCTGCCTGCGTACTGTGCAACTGGACGACTCTCCCTACTCACTTGCTGTGTCACAGCCAGGTGATGTTGTTGCAGTGCAGGTGGTGACTCCTCAGAGGGACACCCCCACCACACTGTACCGCCTCAGCACTGGAGAGTGTCTGGGGAAGGTGGATTCACAGGGTGGTGGTGTTGCACTCAGCCTCTGCGGGAGGTGGGTCCTCACACCAACGAACAACACTTCAGTCTCTGTGTGTGCTGTGCCTTCCGTTTCACCCTGAGTGCAGTCTCATTCCTTGCCTTGCGTCCTTCAAAACTTCAGGCGAAGAGCGGTTGCTGCTGGATGGTGAAGTGACTTTTCTTTGCCTCATGCACATGGATACGGAACGTGCGTGTCGTTTTTCGGACGCGCGTGTCATTTTTTTGAACGCGGGTGTCGTTTTTTCAACGCGCGTGTGGGCTGCCGCGAAGCGGCGCCCCGCGACCGGCAGAGCGACTTTGCAGTGATAGCGGATTCCTCTGCAAGTCGGCAGTATGGCTCTCAATAGAGGGCGGACCCCTAGCCCAGGGTGGAAGCGGCGCAACCGACTACGTCGGGGCGCCCCCACGCGCCCCGCCGTGCCCCTGCACCCCCGACTCCGGGCCCGAGCTCGGGCGTGCCGCCCGCCGCGTTTCCCGAAGTTCTCGAGTGGAAGTCGGACACGCAGGTTGTTTTGTGAGGTTCTGTCCTTGGTGTCCGTAGTGTGTTTGATACCTGTATCCGAACCGCCTGCGCCACAGTCCCCGCACCCCTGCATCCCCCCCCCCCCCCCCGACAAATCGTTCCTGCCCATGGACGTCGGACACGCCTGTTTTATTTGGAGGTTCTGTACCTGTGGCCGTGTCCGTACCGCCTTCGAGGTAGAACCGTTTCCCACCCGCGCCCCCCGACCCCCTGCGTCTGCCGCACTCGCACGTGCGCATGCGTCCTGCCAGGCCGTCGGACCCGTCTGTTTATTTTGCAGGTTCCGTACGTGGGACGTGTCTCTTCCGAGGTGGACTTCGTGTGCGGCGCGTGTCTGCTCGCAGCAACAGCTGCTACACGCGGCCGTGTTCACGCCAGGTGGTCCCCGTTTGCCCCTCGCTGGAAGGCTAGGTTGGAGGCTTCTGTGCTGAGAGTGTTGTGTCTCTGTCTTCTCGGTTAGGTTCCCTGCTGAGAAGTGACTGCCACTTTTTCTTCGAAAATTGCATTGTCTCCAAGTATTTGTTGTTGCCTTTTGATCCAAATTTGCTGAACGGTCCCTCCTCTACGTCGTGCTGGCGTAGAAGTCGCATCCTCCGCCGTCACCTCTTTCTCTCCGGTGCGGCGGGTCACTGTGGCTCTCCGGTGGCGCGGGTGTTGTTGAAGATGGTATGGGTGGTTTTGTTTCGAAGGGGGCAGCACAGGTTTTGTGGATGGCTGCGTTGTGGCAGTGGGGAGGAGTTGCACAAGGGGCCGGGGGGCACACGGTGTCGGCGGGAAGATGATGCGTGGATGTAGCAACTCGAACATGGGGTTTAGAAGGAAGAGGCGGGGGTGGGCGGGGGGGAAGGGAAGGAAAGGGAACAGCACCTGCTGGGTCGGCGGGTCTCGCCGGACGGGACTCGGTGCGAGTCAGTGCCCGCCGGCGTGGCCGTTTCCCGCCTTCCCTCCCCGGAATGGGGCCCCTTTACCGCCGCCCTTGCTCCCCCGATGGCCCCGCGACGCCCCGCCGCCGCCGCCGCCGCCGCCGCCGCCTTTGCTGCCGCGCCCCCGGCTCGTCTGGTCCTCGAGCCCGGCGTACGCGGCCCGGATGGGGCACACCTGCGCTGGAGGTTGCTGGAGGTTGCTCGAGGTTGCTAGGTTGCTAGAGGTTACTTCAGGTTGCTCGAGCGCAGTGGGGCTGGGGTGTGGCCCGTTGGGGCGGGGGGGGTGTTGTGCAGATCAGTTTCCTCGGAGGACCACTCTCGCCACTTTCTGTTGTGTAGCCCAGCTTCCTGGTGGCGCCGGGCGCGAGTGGGATGGCCTGCTCGTGCGCCCCTCTGTGCTGCCCACCGACATCACCAGGGGCGTTGGTCGCCTAACACCCACCCCCACAATCCAACTCCCGCCAGCCCAACCATTTGCACTGCAGGCCTGGATACCCAGTATAACCCTTGCAATTGTCCGCCCCCCCTGCCCACAGTTCAGTTCTCCCTGCTAAAACCTGGGGGGCTTGCCTTTGCCTGCACTCCCGACAATCAACCCCCCCCCCCCTCCCCTGCCATGCATACTTTTCCATTCCCTCTCGACGATCAAACCTCCCCTGCCATGCATAGCTGATGATAAAACACTGGATCTCCGACACAACCTGCGGAATGAAGGGAGATCATTCTTGTGATTCGTTCTACTTCTACCACTAAACCCCCCCTCCCCCCTGCCCCTCACTCATTGTGTTCCCTTCAAATTCGATTTCACTTCCCCCCTGCCCCTCACAGGATGCTCACATCCCACACCCTTCTGAAGCCTGTTCTGTTTTCCTTCCCTGGGATGGGTGGATGACGGTCCCAATCAGATCATTTGCCACCCCTGATCGTCCGTCCCGTTCAGTCAGATGAACTCTCTTTACTTTACGGTTTGCCTTTCCCTCCGGCCACAGCACTTCAATACCCGCCATTCCTTCGGGCCGTCTTTCTGGTGGTCCTGGATCTCTGGAAGGAATAGGGTTGAGTCACAACGCACGGCACACAAAAACCTCCTCAACAGGCACACAAGACCAGCGCGGTTCCTTTAGGTTCGTTGGCCTGTTTTTTTGGTCGGGGTCCTAAGATGGCGTCGCTGGCGCACCAGAAGGCGTCGAGGTATTCTTCGGCCCTTTTCAACTACCGGAAAATCGTGAAGGATGCTACACAAACGGCAAAGGCCGAGCGGGTGTACACGACGCGTGACTCTGAGAAGGCTATTGTGGCACTGTCGACCTTCCGTGGTGGCTTCAAGGACTGGACCCTGAACAGGTGGTACCTCAAGAACAAGGTGCACCCCGACAACAGGCTGCGGTATGGTGTCTGCTGTGTTGTTTTGGAGCGGGTGTTCTCACCTTTGTCCACCTTTGCCACCTCACGCAAACTCTATTTCACTCGGTGGGCCCGTGTGGGAAGCGTGCGAAAAAAGAGAACCGAGCCGCTATGGGAATACTTGCAGTGTGGCACTAACACCCCCACCCTACAGGCTTGAGGGTCTCTACCAGTGCGTGCTGTGCGCGTCGTGCACTTCGAGTTGCCCGTCGTACTGGTGGAACCGTGAGGTCTTCCTTGGTATGTGACGAACTGCTCGTATATCCGCATGCTGATTTACATTCGCCAGTTTGCGATCCTGAATGATGTTCCGTGCAACGGAATTGGGTGAAATTCGGTTCTGCCGTGATAGCTTGGCAGACTGAGTCGTTCAATTGCCAATCGGACTCTTTTCTGCGACTGTGAATTATCTGCCAAACCCCTCTGAGACAATCACTAGTGATCACATGATGCGGTGCCAATATTTCCCTGGACACACCCCTCGTTGAGACCTAAACTGCACTGGGCTTTCATGATCGTTTGCACCCACAATGACTAAAACTGACACCACTTCTTGCTCAGGGCCCTCGGTGCTGCTGCAGGCGTACCGTTGGATCAGCGAGCCGCTGGACTCAGATCTGGACAAGCGCCTTCAGATCCTTGAGAACAGCCCGAAGCTGAACATGTGCCACAATGTTATGAACTGCACGATTGTGTGCCCGAAGTACCTCAACCCGGCGCACGTGATCAAGCAGATCAAGAAGGAGGTATGTTCATTGATCGGATTGGGGCTGCAACCGCCGACAGGCTCGATTGAGTTGTCCACATCACAGACACCTTGAATCAATGCACATTCGCAACCGGCACACACCCTGTTCCTGCAATCTCCACTCCATGACACGCACACGCATATCCAGCACACTTGCGCTTTTTCTCATCCCCCTCCTCTCTACTTTAGGTTCACCCGACCGCGCCTAGCGTCGGGAAGGCGATGGACTAGGTCTGGAACGCCGGCGCTGCTCAAGCAAATCCACAGTTTTTCAAGCCTGGTGAAGGCGAGGCAGCTCGGTCCGGATGAAGACGAGGGGATTGCTTGACGCACAGCGCTGCGTCGAGAGTGTGAATGAGGCGCAGATGAAATTGGCATTCCCTCCGCCTGCCGATCTACGGCCTGAGCAACTGCCGCTGCATGAGAGCGGTCGACCCTCTCAAGTATTGCCGCCACACTTTTCGAGTTGTGAGTTGTGGGTGTGTGCGCTTTGGGGTGGTGGACGCAACAACAAAAAAATACAGCACGCAAGTCTTGAAGAGATGCAACCACACCATCCCACCCCCACCCCGCTGAAGATGAAGGGAGTTCGCGTTTACGCCTTTACTCCTGCATACATACCCCCCCTCCCCCTCCCCCCCCGTGTGCTTTGTTCCTGGCAGCCTCAGGCTGCACGCCCCATGACAGCGCCCCCCCCCCCTCCACCCCCTCGGTGCGATCACCAGGGCTCGTCTGTCTTTTGAGTGGCCTTTCAAGGCAAGCCGTTGTTGTCGTTTCTGCTTACCCCTGCAGACCTACCTACCCCCCCGCCCCTCCAGGCCGTTCTTCTGCGCGCCCTCCTCTGTTCGTGTTTTGATTGGTCGTCGTGGTGTATCTGTTGTGGCAGGACAAACGGCACGTCTCCCCTAGGTTGTGCCCCCCCCTTCATCCGGAAGAGAGGGGATTTGAGTTTGGGATGGCGGGGCAATGTACCTCGACTGATGCCCGCCCCCCCGCCCCCCCATATTATTTTCCACACATCTTGGACTGCCCAATAACAGGCTTCTGTACGAGTGATTGAGGGGTTAAAGTCCACTGTGTGTCAACCATTTGTGGTATTAGACAGGGCGGGCTGCACGTCTGCAATCTGAGTGCAGTGTTGCCATTTCTGATTTTGCTGAGGGGCGGTAGTGGTCAGGGGGACGGGGGGCTTAGTCGGCCAGCTATCGACTGGCGGCTTTGTGCCGCGATCGTGCGGCAGTATTGCCTGAGTGAGGGCAGCTACAGTGGCCAAGTCTGCTGATATGTTTGGGGCACCAGCAGGAAGTCTTGTTTCGTCCCACCCTTCGGAGAAGAGCAGGCAGGTCATTCGGGTCAACCGAGTCGATCCAGTTAGCCGAGCTTTTTTCGCTCAGTGTTGCTGGCATCAAGCAATCCTGCCTGTGGAGGGATGGTACCAACAGCCTGACCAGCAAGTGGGGGAAACTGCCAAAACGCTCTGAGTTCTGACCTGCCCCTGTGCATGTACCGACCGAAACCAGCAGAGAGACGGAGGATGCAAAGAATGGCCTCAGACCCCCCTACCCCCCTATCTGTCTCTCCCGCTTTTCGACAGGTCATGCATTGTTATTTGTATTCATGACGGACATTGCCCACCCCCCCACAAGCAGTCCCTTACACAGCCCTTCGGACAACTCGGAGGGTTTCCCACACGATGAGCGGCAATGGGGAGAAGAAGCCTGAGAAGAAGTGGGAGCCGCCTCCGGCACCCACCGTCGGGAAGAAGTATGTTCCAGCGCGGTGCTCTGTTGGCAGGGGGCGGGATCATGGCGAGGGGGTGGAACGGCGGAAAAATATGTCTGCGCACCCAGGAGAATGATTCCTCACGCTGTGGCACAGCTGAATCGTGAGATGGATCACTTCTTTTATTACGCACACGACTTTCGCGCTGAAAATGTCAGTCAGCTCTACCGTGCTCTATACGCCATCCCCTTCATGAGGCAAGTGGATTTGGAAGCGTCAATGCATCCCATCAAGCAGGAGAAGAGCGGTAGAGTTGAAGTGACACTTTTACACTCTTAGAGCAAATTGCCCAAACACAGTATCAACGGCGCCCTTTGTCTGCCGTGCTACGGTACATTCTGCCGATTGTTGTCCAGCATACTCATCTGCCTACCACACGTTACATCTATTATTTTTTGCCATCCCCACAGGAAGCGGAAGAAGGGGCCCGAGACGGCACACCGCTTGCCGCAGGTGAAGCCTCTGACAAAGTGTAAGCTGCGTCAGCTGCGTCTCGAGCGTGTGAAGGACTTCCTGCTGATGGAAGAGGAGTTCATCCGCGCATGCATGGACCGCCCCAGCCCCCCGAGCACGATTGAGGAGGAGCTGCAGAAGGTGGAGGAGATGCGTGGCATGCCGCTGCAGGTGGGGAAGCTGGAGGAGATGATCGACGACAACCACGCCATTGTGTCGACCCAGAGCGACTACTACGTCCCGGTGCTCTCCTTCGTCGACAAGGAGCAGCTGCAGCCCGGCTGCTCCCTGCTGCTGGGCAACCGCAACCACACTGTTGTCGGTATCCTGCAGAACGAGGCTGACCCCATGGTGAACGTGATGAAGGTCGACAAGGCCCCCCTTGAATCCTACGCCGACATCGGTGGCCTGCAGACCCAGATCCAGGAGATCAAGGAGGCTGTCGAATTCCCCCTGACCCACCCCGAGCTGTACGAGACAATCGGTATCAAGCCGCCGAAGGGTGTCATCCTTTATGGCGAACCCGGTACCGGGAAGACCCTTTTGGCGAAGGCCGTTGCAAACCAGACGTCTGCCACCTTCCTGCGTGTGGTGGGGTCTGAGTTCATCCAGAAGTACCTCGGTGAGGGTCCGAAGCTGGTGCGTGAGGTGTTCCGTGTGGCGGAGGAGTGCTCTCCCAGCATCGTGTTCATCGATGAGATTGACGCTATTGGTTCCAAGCGTTTCGACACGTCGTCGTCGGGGGAAAAGGAAATTCAGCGGACTATGCTTGAACTGCTGACCCAGCTGGATGGTTTCGAGTCGCACTCCGAGGTGAAGGTGATCATGGCGACAAACCGCATCGAATCGCTCGACCCTGCCCTCATCCGTCCTGGGCGTATTGACCGCAAAATCGAGTTCCCCCTTCCCGATGAGAAGACGAAGCGCATGATCTTCGAGATCCACACGGGCAAGATGTCTCTCGCAGAAGACGTCAAGCTCGAGGAGTTCATCCACTCCAAGGATGACATGTCAGGCGCTGATATTAAGGCCATGTGCACGGAGGCTGGTCTGATTGCCCTGCGCGACCGGAGGATGAAGGTATGCATGCGTCAGTGCACCATGTGTCATTCTGTCGTAGTAAACCATAGAAGCTACACTTGCGTAGGACCACAGCTGCTCCCACAGCTCGCCGTGTCACCCTGAGTCCTCACCCAGGTAGAACTCACACGGACACATCGACAGCAGGATTGTGCTTCTGCATGTGAGAGTTCATCTTTGGTCTATAGACCACAGACACTGTTACTACAACCGTACAAATCATATACGACCTCCTCAGCACAGAGGGGCTTCTTAGTGCTCTTGTTCGCTATTGCCATCGCACACCCCCCACACAGGTGTGCCAGAGCGACTTCCTCAAGGGCAAGGAGAATGTGATGTATAAGAAGGACCAAGGGGCACCTGCAGGCCTGTATCTCTAGATGTGAGACAGGCTGTGTGTTGCCAGCGGTCCCACCACCCCGCCTACCCCGCTCCCTAGCCTGGTGCTTATTTTGCACACATCTTCCCTAGCTTCTTGTGCACGCTCTGCCGCACCACCCCCCAAGGCCAAGCGCGTGCACACCCAAGTGTTTGTGCAAAAAAAATAGCTAAAAGTAATGCCACACGAAACATAACCTTGGTAGGCAGAAAGAGGGAGCCCAATTTTGTTCAAACTCAGAACAACGTCTGCCGAACACACAGAACATAACTATGGAGGGAGGGAGAGAGGAGGGGAGGGGGGGCCCTTGCTGTTGCAGTGGGGGGGGGGGGGGAGTATTTTCCGTCGGAAGGCTTCTGTTGTCTTACCTTCACTTTCGACTACCGTACCTCTCCCCCCTCCCCGCCACCCCACCGCCCCACCTCCCCACCTCCCCCCACCACCACCCCCACCGCCACACTCTTCCTGTCACACTTTCTTTAATCGCTGTATACACCGCATGTGTCTCCAACACTGGGGATCTGCTCTCGAGAATCCTGAGCCCCCCACTCGTGGGGGGTCCAGGAGGAGAGGGACAGGGCATCGCTGAGTGTCGTTGATAAGTCACCAGGGCTCCCTGCCTTACCTCAGGGTCCTCTGAGCTGTCGACGGCTCACCACCTCTGACGTTTCCTCTGCTGGAGCGGGTGGGGTTTAATGCATTAACGGGTGGGAGAGGTGCCAGGGTGGAACCGGGGATGTGTGTGTGTGTGTGTGGCAGAGACACTAATTCCTGACACGGAGAAATCCTGGAAAAATACACAAGGGGTGGGGGGGGGGAGCGGGGTTGAGTATTGGGGGCGGGTGGTGGGGGGGGGGTGAGGGATGCCTTCCGCGAGACTCTCTAAAGTGTAGAATGGATAAGTGAGCACGCCACCCCCTAGCGAAGAAATGTGTGCCACGCTCGGTGCAGTTTGACTCGGCGCGAAGGCTCCCTGAGACATATCGGCAGGGGGAGGGGGGGCCTGTGGTGTTTTGTGTACCATTAGGCCCTTGCAAATAAAAGGGCTGCCTTGGCGGCAGTGCCTTTTCGAGGGGGCGGGGACGGAGGGAGGCGGAGGGGGGGGGGGGTAAGAATACGGCAGCGGGTGTCGCTGAGGCTGATGCTCGCCATTTTTTGTGGCCAAGCCCTCCCCCGCCCCGCCCCGCCCCTCCTCCCCCGTTGTCTGAGCCTTCCGTGCGCCTCTTCACCCACCCACCCACCCCCCTGTTGCTGTGTGTGCTGCACACCCTCCCATCGTGCATTGATCCGCCCTGCACAGCATATCTGGTGTGGTGGTTACAGAAAGGACTGACATTGCGGTGCTGGGAGGCTTGCTTTTGCTTTCACTCTCGACAGTCAAACCCCCCCTCTGTTGCTGTCACTCTGCGCCACAGCACCTCTCCCAGGACGGAGGTCTGCGTGAGGTACACGAAGTCACCGCACAGCAAATCAATCGGATTCCGCCTCGTGAGGAGCTCTCAGAGCTCGCGGGGTGTTTAGGGGTGGGTTGGGTGGGATAGGATCCTGCCGCTCCTGACTGTAGCCCGTCGGCGCACGTATAGGGCGGGGTCCCGGGAGTGATAACGAAAATGGTGCGGTGCTCTCCGCGTGGCGCTGGGGGCCTGCTGGTTGCCATGGTGTGCTGTGTGCAGGCGACGGCTGCGCGCTGCCAGGACCGCGACCTGAAAAAATTCTACGATGGGCCAGACGGGAAGTGGCAGTGCAACGAGAAGAAGGATGGCAGTGGGCAGTATCCGGATGACACTGTCTGCCGTGTTGTCGCACGGGATAAGCAGAAGGATGAGTGTCAGCTGACCGTGAGATGCAAGAAGCGTGATGGGTGGACGGTGATTGGCAAGCGCCCCAAGAATGTGTGCACCCGGATCGGGGGTGGTTCCGGCAATACGCCTTCCCCCAACGGGCCTGTCATGTGCAGCGGATTGATCCGACCCGACATCCCTTCCCCGTCGTACGCTACGTGGGATGAACTTGATATTGACTGCTCAATGGCTGTGAATCCCGGTGACAAGTGTCAGCTCACCAGCCGTGCGTTTTTCCTCGCAGACACCCTTACCTGCCAGGGGCAGGTCATCTGCAACCCTTCTGGCAAGTATGAGAACCAAGGGTTCATATGTGGGTGCAACATCCCATCGGTACCTCTCACGTCCGAATTTGGGCTCTGTATCAAGAGACGGTCATTCTCTGGCACCACCATAATGGTCCCCGATACACGGTGTAATGTGTCTGTGGAGGACATGCGGAAGTACGTCCCGAACAACCCGGAGTGCGCCGACGAAGATCGCATTATCACATGCACAAAGGGGCTGGATCTGACATGTGCACGTGCACCGGCACATCCCCCGTACACGTACCTCCCCTCGAGGAAGGCCCTGGTGGACCACATCGACTTCTTCTGCCTGGCATCTCCTTTGATGGCGGGGATGCCCTGCCCCTACGAAGCACGCCCTGGGGTGAAGTGCGCTGGCACTGCGATGGTGTCGGCATTGAATACCATCGACCTGACCGGGGTGGATTGCGGGTGCGATCCTAGCTACGTCCGGGCACATTATGGGGGGTTCGAGCGTGCAGGCGCTGACCTGTGTGAACTGTCGGATGGGTATATCGCAGAAGGCGATGAGTGTGGCGGCAAGCGGGGTTCCTCCGACTGTTCGATCATAAAGTGCGCCGACTTTGCCTTGTCCTCTGAAGACCTGCAGTGTGGCACCCTGAGTGGGACGACTGACGCACCAGACACGCCTGCACCGGCAACCCCGGCACCGTCAAGCGATGCACCTGACACGGATGTCCCCCTCACACAGCCGCCACCAACCGATGCACCCGATACAACTGCGCCCCTGACACCACCGACTGATGCACCCAGCACAGGCATCCCAGAAACTGCTGCACCCGCAACCGATGCGCCTGCGACAGAGGCACCCAAGACTTCTGCACCTACCACTGTGTCAACTGACGCACCCAGCACAGATACGCCAGCCGTAGCCCCTGTCACACCTGCACCAGAGACACCCAATCCTGAGACACCTGCACCCATCACAGATGTCCCATCAACAACAAGCCCAACAGCGCCCGTGTCGCCTGCGCCAGAGACTGCAGAACCCACAACTGCCCCTGTGGCGCCGAAAACAGATGCGCCCGTCACTCTTACCCCAGAGACAGGTGCACCAGCGACAACTTCGCCCCCTACTGATGCACCCACGACCGCGTCGCCCGGTCTGCCTGTCACCACAGCACCAACACAATCTCCTCAGACAGATGTGCCTACAACAGCAACCACTGTCTCCCCGTCTACACTGACACCTGCCACTGTTGCTCCTGGGGCCGTCAGCCCAACCTCTAGTCCTACCGTGCCTTCGCCGGCCTGCACTGATGCGTGTGAGTGCTCTGGCCTGAAATGCTTGGCCAAACAGACGTGCGCAGTGCGGCGCTACGAACCACAGTGCGTCAAACCGCGCCCCCCTGTTGACAGATGTGCCACCAAAGTGTGCCCCGCCCTCAGGGAGTGCAAGGTGGTCAACATGAAGGCGGTCTGCGTGGATGCGCCTTCACCGCCACAGACATGCACCAACCCGAAGCGGTATGACTTTTGTGCTGTACATTACGCATGCATATCAGTCGGGCCGACACCCGATTTTCCCGATCCGGCTCAGGCCCGGCGTCGGAGCTTGCCAGAAATTTCGCCCGAGTCGGGCCGATTACTTGGATGGTTATGAGTGTATTGTTTTCAAGGCATGTGGCTGACCGGACGTGTATACGAGTGCCTGGCGGCTTGTTCCCTTGCAGCCCCAACACCAACACCCCAATACCTCAACAGGATCTGCGAAGCCGACACTTGCGAGCCAACGGAGCGGTGCGTGCCGGACCATACCTGCGGTGCGCGCTGTGTCCCTGACAAATGCCAAGAGTTTGTGTGGCCCCCAGAAGAGGGTGTGTGCCACACATCCGCTGACTGCAACGATGGGGAGACATGTCCCGTGCAGGGGGCTTCATCGCTCTCCGGCGCCCTTTCGCAGTGGTGTGAGTGCAACCCCAAGACAGGCGCTGCTGGCCGGTGCAGCAAGTCGGTATTCCCCGACCTGCGCCGCTGCATCCCCAAGAAATGGGACTGTGTTGGCAACAGCTCGTCGTCCATCGTCACCCTGACGCCTGCTGACGCCCTGATGCGCGACCTGTGGTGCTGTGAACACCTGCAGATGAACTGCAGGGGCACGGGTGCCGGTCTCCAGTACAACTGCGAGGCTGTGGGCACAGAGGGCCCTGAGTCTTGGAGCGACGAGAAGAAAGCTTTCTGCTGCACCACCGCTGGGATCGGGTGTGTGACGCTCGGAGGCTACGACTGCGGGTCGGCTGAGCGGTGGTCGTATCCCAAGCGCAGATACTGCTGCGAGCAGGAGCAGATCGGGTGCCCCATCGACCCCTACTCCTGCGACGGCACACCGGCGGACCGCTCTCAGTGGTCAGCCCAGCAAAGCGAGTTCTGCTGCTCGACACGCTCTATCGGGTGCAAAGCCGCACCCGCCGTATTCGATTGCTCTTCCGGCGGCCTCTGGACACATGAGAAGCGCGACTACTGCTGCTGGCGGTACGGCCTGCAGTGCCGTGACAACAAGCCCCGCTACGACTGCTGGTCTTCGAGCAGTATCGGCAACTGGACAGCCCAGCAATCACAGTACTGCTGCAGAACCGCTTCGCGTGGGTGCCGCCCTGACTCCGACCTGGAGGGCCCCTTCAACTGCATGGACATGGTTGCACGTCCAGACCATGTCCGTGAGTGGTGCTGCCAGAATGAGGATGAGGGGTGCGTGAGCACCCTCCCCACACAGACTAAGTGCAACACGAAGCCTACCGACGCCGCAGCACAGGACGAGTGCTGTGAGGCGGAGGAGAAGTTCTGCCGCTACCAGTGCCACCTGCCAGACACCTTCCTGGAGCGCAGTGGGTGGGGCACTGCGCAGCTCGAGTTCTGCTGCCGCCTCAAGGGCGTGGGATGCGTGCTGCGCAACGACAACACGATGAAGGTCGACCCGTCCTCCGACAAACTCACCTTCGGGGGGCGGCAGTGGGAGCAGTTCGAGATCGCCTACCGCGGGGTGTGGGAGGACATCGAGGAGAACCCCCGCAGATACGTCACCATCCTCCTCACAACACTGAAGTACGCCCTGCGCACCAAATTCCCTGCGGACTCCGAATTCGAATTCTTCCTGCAGCTGCTGGGGCCCATCGAGCTGCTTGCCAACGCAAGCGGGCTGACCCCCCTCTACCCCGCAGCAGGGTCCGACATCAGCAAGCAGGCCATGCTCATCCCACGCGACTGGCACCCCACCACCACCACCGGCACCACCACACGCCGCACTGCTGCCGCCTCTCGCACCGGCATTACGCTGGGAAGCGACAGCGACGGCGACAGCAACAGCGACCTCCCGACCGACCGCGGCGTGATGGCTCGGTTCACCCTCGACGGCGACAGCGAGAACTTCGTTGAGTACCGGGATGCGCTGCGCTCTCTGCTGGAGGAGAGCGAGAGCCACAACGGCGCGCTCGCCTCCAACAACATGGGGGAGACATACCGTGTGAGCTCGCTGGGGCCCATGCGCTCGACAGGGCTGGTCAGCAGTGCGGCACCCCCTGCAGGCGAGGAGGAGGCGTCCAGCATGCTGCCTGTCATCCTGGGGAGCCTCGGCGGGCTCTGCATCGGTGCTGTTGCCGCAGGCTATATCGTGTCGGTGCACAGGAAGCGGAATGACCGGACCTTCGATTCCGCGGGTGGCCTCGAGGCTGAGCTGACCGAGTGGCACCCGCAGGATTATGACATGACCTCGCATTACAACGCAGGGAATGCTCAGCAGGATGACGAGTCCCGCAAGGTTATCGAAACCGGCACAATCTGATCTTCCTGAGGGAGGGGCGGTGCTGGCCGGAAGGAGGCGGGTTCTGAGGGATTCCCCCCCCACCCCCCCACCCCCCCCCACCCTTGCGGTCACTCGATGCTATTTCCTGAGAAAATCACGGCAGCGGTTATCAATACCCCCTCCCCATTGCGATCAGGCATACTATGCAGTCACACCATTCTTGCTTCTCATACCACCTCTGTTGTTGCCTGGCTCAGTATCGTAAGGTGCCGTTAGTCGCCAAAACAGCAGTGAGGGGGGGGTATGCAGAGCGGACCGAACTGATTCCATAGCTTTCCTCGCCTGGTGAAGGGGTGTACGGGAGGGGGCGGGAGGGGTGGGTGTGTGGGGGGCGTGCGTTCTGCAGAGTGTGTAGGCAACCTCTCCACGGCCCGGGTGAACGAAAATATAACAAAGCGCTCTCTCAGTCACGCGAAAGAAAGGAAGAAAGGCTCCTCGCAGCATAGTCTTCGGGCCCATCATAGAGCAGGTTCCACTGCCAGGGTAATAGGGAAGAGGGGTGTGTGATGTGTATTCGTTCTTATGTAGTCAGCAGTGTGCAATGGTGGGTGGGTGGGTGGGGTGGGCGAGGGGAGTCCGGTCCGAGAGAGAGAGGTTTATTAGTTGAATATTACTGCGTTTTGCACAGTGCTCTCGCGGTGGCGAAAAAGTGGTTTTTTTCGCCTTTTTTTTTCACGGCAATTTTTTGCGTGGCGAATTTCGCCTTTTTTTTCCCCGGAATTTTTTTCACGTGCACGGTGGACTCCAGCGGGGGTAGGGTAACCCTTTTCGGGAGTCTCAACTAGGGGGAGTCCAACTCCCGCTAGCGGGAGTCTATACTCCCGCTAGCGGGAGTCTGACTCCCCCTAGCGGGAGTCTTTTCACCTATTTTCACTCATTTTTCCCATGATACCTATGCAATGTGGCACTCGTCACTGAAGTACAGCCACACACACACACACCAAACGGACGTTTCCACCCATCCCAGCTCGCAGACCTGATTCACAAAAATGGGGAAGACGACAACGAAGCCGGCAGTGAAGGTGGCAGCGAAGCCGGCGGCGAAGTCGAGTAAGAAGAAGAAGAGCGCAGAGAGTCCCGAGGCTGCGGAGGCGACGAACATTGTGGCTGATTTTTGCACGGCCTTCCTCGTTAAAAAAGGGGGAAGTGTGCTGACACTGGGATCCATTAGAAGGCTCCTAGCAACGGTGTTGACCGGCAAGGAGATCAACAAGCACAGCCCCCAGGTGGCCAACGCCATCACCGCCGTATTCCCTGACATGGACAAGCTCGCTGTGAGGGAGGTCGAGATGATGCAGAAGGACGGCACCCTCCCCGCCACCTACAGGGTTGAGGTGAAGCGCGGGAAGGTGCAAGACACCAAGTTGGTGGGTGTCACCCTCAAGCCAAAGATGCCCTTGGCTTGGGCGGAGGAGGGCCACAAGAAGAATCCGCTGTACCAGCGGGTCCTTGCTGCGCTTGCCCCGGCCTACAAGGAGGTCGAGATGAACAACGTGTACACTGCCGTGCAGCAGGAGGAGGATACTACGACGAAGAATGTGATGCAGCACTTCCCGGTGGTCACCCCGTTGCCTGGGGCAGCCAACGTGCATGTGGTGATGCTCGAGGGGCTGTTGACCCGGGTTGAGTTTTCAGTGACAGGCCTGCAGGTGTCGCTGACGTGTCTTCGCGTGGTCCACGAGGGTTCGACAATCCCCAGCGGCACATACACCGCCACCTATTTCCTCCCCAGGAGCCCTGCCGATGGCGAGCCCATCACCTGCGAGCAGGTGGAGGGGCAGTTGGCCCTGTGGAAGGTCACCGTTCCTTTGGAACAGCCCCGCGCCACGGTGACCGGCTCAGGCCAGGCCAACACCTCCACCGTGGGGAGGTACAAGGACCTGCTGGGGATCGACCTCGCACAGCCTGAGGTCCCCGACACAGAGGAAGAAGCCCCTCCGAGCATCCCGCAGGCCATCACAGTGGAGGAGGACGACATGGACACCCTCTGAGGGAAGCTGGCTGTGCATCAGCCTGCGGAAGTTGAATGATCAGACTGTCATGGAAGCCACAAACCCCACACTCCAAAACATCGACAGTTTTTTCGCTTGGCTACATCTGACGTGGTGTGTGTGTTGCAACCTTATTCGGCTCCACTCACACTCGCTCTCACAGGTGTCACAGGGGGTATTTTCAAGACCCATGCCATCGAACCATGTCGAATGCAAATGAAGCGAAGAGTGTCGGGGAGACTCTTGCTGCCAACCGGCATGCCCTTCGGATGTCTCAACGGACACTCGCCAAGGTCAACCAGCTTCATAAGGAGCGTGTTGGTGAGAACCTGGGTGTGTCACGAAAGCGACTCCGCGAAATGGAGAAGCCTGCCTGCGAACGTGTTGAATGGCGCCTTTCCCGTGGTTTGCTCGGGGCATTTGAGTTCCTCGAAGAAGAGGCGGGAGAATCATCGACAATGCAGTGTAGCGTGCCACTTCTCGGCGTCATGTACACGGACGGATACACGCCACGTAATTCATTACGTTCCGATAACGCACGTGTCCGTCTGTCTCTCGGGGTCATCAATCCCGAAAACACGATGACTGCGCCGGGTATTACTTTCTCAGACCTTCCGAAAGGTGATCACAAGCTGTTCCAAAATCACGCGTTGCTGCAACAGATCATGAGGCTGCACAAAGCGAAAATCTTCCGAGGGGTGCATGTCGCGAGTGTGTCCATAGCAAGAATAACCGCCGACCATGCTGAGCAGTGGGCAACAATGAGGCGATGCGGGGGGCGAGGGCACCGATGCTCACTGTGCGACATCCCAGAAGAACGCTGGTATCAACAGGTGCATCGATACCCGCACCTGACTCTCTCTGAGATGAAAGAGGCTGGCTACCCCTCCCTCTTGGCAGGTGTGCTTCCCAATGCCCGCTACGTCACCCCAGCACTCCATGACTGCAAGGGGCTCGCCATGCGGCTGATCAGGGTACTGGATGAGACAACAAAAAAAATATTCGACAAGACCTGTACAAACCTTGCACTGAATGTGTCGCAGAATGGGACAGGTGCTCAGTTCCGGAAGGTCGTGCTTGCCATGTCACAGGACACCACCTACAAGGGCTTGTTCCGCTACCTCTTTGTCTCCCTTGCAGACCTCATGCATTTCCGGTATGCAGACATCCCCTGGCGCTTCTGGGGATGCAAGGATGAGTCAGCCCGGATTCCCTTCTTGCGTGCTCGGATCTCAGGGCATATATTTCACTGGTTGATGGAGCATGCCGAAAAGGGATCAACGCGCAATGCCTACGTACACAGTCTCCATCATTGGTGGGCTCCAGAAGATGCAGTGCCTCTGCAGAACAACGACGAATTTGAAGAAGCAGAGAACGGACATCGCAAGAAAGATGCCGTTACAATCGCCAGCTCCGCAACTTACGAGAGAGATCTTGCAATGGCAGAAGAGAAGCGGCGCGAATCGGGCATGCCTTGGAAGGTTGCGCACCTGTCGCAGGACGGGATCCTCGGGTATAGAGAAGTCATTCTGTGTCCGTGTCTGCACACCCGACACGCTCATAGATTGGCTGTGTATGTTCTTTGCACACAGTTGACACAGCTGCAGAAGGGGTTTGTGCACTGCAACACACAGGACTTCGTTGAACCCAGCAGCGCGCCCTACTTCCTGTTCCGGTTCCCCGAAGGACACCGCAAATTATCGCTCTGCTTGTGCAAAATGCCAATCCCGCTGGGGGCGACTTTCACACCATTCGTGTCATCCGAGGCGACTTTGAGCACGCTTGACCAACGCGCACAGCAGGAGGGGGATGACAGTTCTGACGAAGAAGATGAGGAAAGCCTGCAGGATGGTTTGTCTTGCCCAAGGTGTAACACAACTACGACAGGCGACGGCCGCACTTTGACACCTCAAATTCTAACCGCTCACCTCCGCAGGTGCAGCCGCTACCAGGAGGATAGGTAGGTAGTCCAGAGTCCGGGGAAACTGACAGAAGCAAAACAAGCCCCTCCCCATCCCTCTTCCACCTTCCCCCCGCATGATTTTACCCCCCACGCCAGTAGACTGTAACTATATCATGGGAAAAATGGATGAAAATAGGTGAAAAGACTCCCGCTAGGGGGAGTCAGACTCCCCCTAGCGGGAGTCTTTGACACCCTCTCAGACTCCCGCTCCCAGACTCCCGCTAGGGCCGCTGGAGTCCACCGTGTGGCGGATTTCTCCGCACTTGAAGGAGTGTATTGTCCTCACAGGGGCCAAAATTGCTGGTGGAGCCCGGAAAAGGACGGTCTCCCATATTTCTCCTCGGGAGATGGGTGAAATACCCAGTGCTGTGTAGTACGGTGCAACATCGCGTACTCCCTGAGCCCTCGGTGGCTGAACGTGCGTTCAGCCCTACGACTATGGATACAATTGAGAAACTGTGCGCCCACAATGAACAGATGCTCACTACCGTGGCCTCCGGCGGCTGGGGGGCACCGCCCCCCAGACCCCCCTGTTTGAAACCTCCAGAAGGTCCTCAAGACGGCGAGGGAACTGCCTGTCGGATGAGTCTCTCACCACCGTCCATGCACTGCATGGCTGCGGCACACGATGTCTGCCGGACGATGAAGCCCACATCAGTGTGGGGCAGGTTATATGCTGTCCACTCAGTGTGTCACGTGTCGACGTGATCGACGCCGCAGGCGCGAAGCGCCTGCGAAATTTTTTTTCCGCCTCTTTTTTTCGACCTCAAAATTCGCCATGCCGTTTGTCAGATCGTGGCGACCAGCGAGAGCACTGGTTTTGCAGTTTTTTGCATTGTTTTTTGAGCGGGGGGGGGGGGGGGGCGGAAAAACATGCAAGCTTTTAGCTGTTCCATCATCCGATGGGGAATCAAAAAAACAGTCTTATCGTGTGAGTGTGAGTCATGGTGTGATTGTGTGCGTGTGAGCTGTCCAACTGATTTTTATTTGGATGGAATGCACCGCCTCCCAGCTGCAATATCTTTCACACGTCGAATCTCTTAAAAAAATATCACTCAACGAATGAATCTGGTCTTTCTTCATGGGGTTTCTTGTGACCTCTCCTTGCCACCCACCGCCACAACAACAGTATTCACTGCACCCAGGAACCACCCCCCTCCCCACTCATCATCGGGCCACTGAAATTGAATGAAAAGGTCTTCTTGCTATTATCCAAATACCCCCCCCCCCCCACCCGTCTGCCTTCATATGTTCTGTTGTGATTTTCCTTCCCCGGCCGCGTTGTTCGGAGGGCTTCGTTCGAGGATGGACTCTTTACTGTCTCTCTCTCTCTCTTGGATGCAAAAGCAAAGTGTTGCGAGAACTTGTTTTGTGTCACGGCAATTGTACACACATGCGGCGCACAACTGCCCACGCAGGTCGTGTCGGAGGTGCTATATCTTTTTATATTCGGAAGTCTCACTGCTTTCCGTCGTGATACAGGCCATTCGGTGGGCGTGGGGTTCGGAAGGAACGTGCTTTCCTGCCGCACCCCCCCCGCATGGAAGAACATGAAGAAACAACCAAAACTCGTGGAGTAATTGACAAATTACAGCCACGGGGAGGATCCTGCAGCCGTGCCCCCATGTGTGTGGGCTGCAAATGTTCAGCATGGGTCAGGTATCTGCCGATTTACGACTTCACCGTCGTGACACACACAGTTTGTGACAGGGTCCGGGTGAGGAGTGCGCTACATGCCACCCATGTGTGGTGCACACCCCGCCTCTACAAGAAAGGAACTCGGCGCACTGGCGAAGGCAGCCCGGGGTGTTGCGGGGCGGTGGGAGACGGATCGCAGTGCGTGCCTGCATGGAGGCCGGCTGCCCAGAGCAGCGCAGCCCGAACGCAACGGCACCAACACGCAAGCCTGCCCCCCACCTCTACCCCCCCCCCCACCCCCTCCCACCCCGGGCCTCTCTTTCTGCAGGGCACCAGAACATAGCAAAGAAACACTGTCGGGGGGTCACTGTGCCCTCGCCCCCCCCCCCCTCCCCTCCCTCACCCCTCACCCCCCACCCCCCAAGTTTTGCCAAGCAACCTTGCAAAACTAGCGAAGGCTCTGTGGGGTATTGGCCACCCTCGGTGGCCTGGCCTTTCGGCGGCCTGAGGGTGAGGAGCGAAAGCATCACCCGAAGGAATCTTTATGATTGCCACCTTGGGTGGTTTGGCCTGGCAGCGAAAATGAGTGCGATTTCCTCGCATGCCCGATATCGCCTTCTTTAAGAAGGGGTGTGCACGCCACAGTCTGATTGTACCGTATCTTACGCACACAGTCTGTTGGCTGTTGATACACAAAACACCACCTTGTGCTTTTTCCAGCGCCAGAGGCCCCAGAGTGAGGGCTGGCTCCCTTGCTCTCCCACGGTGAACGTCGCCTTCTTAGGATCAGAAGGCCCCACATCCCCCACCCCACTATCCGAGAATGACCCGACAGTGTTTCTTTGCCTTCCTTCGTATTGTTCATGTTGTTCTTCTTCCACTTGGTCTTTGATGTGATGATTTTTGCCCTCCACCCCCGGTTTTTCTATCGAGTGTGCTCCCATCCTGCCCCTGTTGCGATCGATAGCGCTCGGATGCCCGCGTGTGTGCACAAGTCTTATCGTGGTATCCTATGGAGTGTGGCAAAAGAATAACGAAGAGCAGGCCAACTGGCCCCTCGGGATGTGGCACAGATACATCGGAGGCCAGCAGCACACTGTAGCGCCCGCTGCCGGACCTTTTGTCTTTTCTCTTCTCGACATGTTCGCTACTCCCTTCGGAACTTCGCAAAAGGCCTGTGCCATGTCTGCACTGTATCCAAGTTTTTCCACCGTGTTTCGTATCCCCGCCCCCCTGATGTTTTGTTTCAGATGGATGCTCGCGTCCTTCTTCACCATAATTTTCTACATCAACAAGATCTTGTCAAGGCAACGCAACAAAATATCGCCAGGTCGTTTGGGAGTGGAGCCGAACTTTCTTTGGATCGGTGCCTTGTTCTGCCCTGCTGCAGGTGGGGGGTGTGTGATGCACCCCATCTTCATCAGACTGACACATGTGGCCCGACACCACATTCCGGCTTTGCGCACAAAACAACCAACCAGCCCAATATTCTGCACCTCGTTGCTGTGTGAGTTTTTCAGAGGGAACCCCCCTCTCGAGCGTCTTGTCGGGCCAAACCTGGGTCAGCTGTATCGCATTCACCTATGTGATTCTAAAATAGTGATGCCAAGTCGCCTGACAATACGTCACCGCACTCGGGATGGTCATCGAACCCCATCCACCGTTGGAAGAATTGTGGGTGATATTGTAGTGGTAGTCTTGTGTTTGACCAGTCTCCTGGTATCGCAAAGAAGACATCCGAAGGCAAAGAGTTGCTTCGTGGACACCTCACACCTCACAAGGCTACAATCCTACAAGCCAGTGCAGAACCAAATATCCCCCAGACCCTGCCCCCCTATCTGCTGCTGAGCAGAGGATTTGCGTCGTATTGTCCGTGATTCCCCTCTCGGCATCAGAACGGGCACTCACAGAGCACCCCACCCCACCCTCCTCCCCTGCACCGACGAGTGTTGGGAGAACCGTGCACATCCACACACACGCAACGAAATGCCATACAGCATACCCTCCACCACGACCGGCGTTTTGCAGTGAAGCTGCAGAGCTGCTCGGCCTATGAGGTGTGCATCTGCTGTGTATATTGTGGCCTGTCTCGCAGACACACTTGTCTGCCAAGGAAACAGGCCGAGAGTGAATCACATTGTGAAGCCAGAAGACCCCCCCGCACCGCACCCTTGTGGAACAGCAGCCACTTTCTATTTTCACCCCCCCCCCCCTGGAAACCCCCCTCCGGAAAGAAATCAAACCCACAATAGACATGGTGTTTGTCAGAATTCCTCTGCTTGCAGGAGTGATAAGAAAATCGGAAACTTACAGACACATTTTAGGGATTTCAAGCAGGGCTACCCGGCGGGCTATCCCCATCTCTCTCTCTCTCCCCCCCCCCCAATCGCGCGGCAATCCTCACCCAGAGGCCTTGCCACCCCAGCCGCAAACCCGAATGAAAAATTGAATGGTTTCAACACCCGTTTGCTTCAGCCATGACGGACAACCAGGGATCTCAGTTCCTCAGATGAGGGTGTCTTCAGGTTTTATGACAGCCCAACCGGGTGGGAGTTGCTGCTGCACTCGAAATCCATAAGTGAATGTGTGGAATGAGTTTTGAGTAAGCCCATGGCAGTGCGGAGCGTGGCCCGAGCACAGGGTGACTCTCCCTCTCTGTGGTCCACAGACAGAGACTCAGGGCACCCAACCACAGTTATCTTTTCTGGGAGGGGCGGGGCGGGGTGGGGGGTCATTGCACTCTGACCCTCTCCTGCACCCACCCATCCGCTCATCCATCCATCCTCTTATGCCTCGCCGGAAAAAAACAATCCCCGCACCACTTGCCTTCATTTCAGTTCGCTACTTTTTGTTTCGGTGAGTATTGTCCTTGTGTCTTGTTTCATGCATGCAACTATTTCTCTGCTCTCTAGGTGTGCGTCTGTGTGTGTGCGGTGTTTCGCAGGATTGGCCATCGTGATACGAACCGCCGCCGTTCAATCTTTCATCCCCACCAGCCCCCCCACAACATGTGAATCTGCACGGTTTCTATAGCCCCCTGCCTTGCTGATTGAAGAGATGAAATGATGCTCCCGCGATTCTTGTTGAATGCTTCGAAGATTCCCTACAGGGGGGGGGGGGGGCGAATAGAATTACTAAGTAATACTATTCAAAATGGCATGTTTGAAAAATTCCCAAATTTTGGGTTGGGCGCATTCCCCAGTAAGTGGTATTCCACTCCACCGAAATCGAAAAAAAAGTTGATCGTGAACTGCGCTGGTTCAGGCCAGTTCACGATCAACTTTTTTTTCGATTTCGGTGGAGTGGAATACCACTTACTGGGGAATGCGCCCAACCCAAAATTTGGGAATTTTTCAAACATGCCGTTTTGAATAGTATTACTTAGTAATTCTATTCGCCCCCCCCCCTGTAGCTGTCTACAGACATCGAATCTCAGAGACAAGTCGCAAACGGAAAGGCGAGGCTTTTGTGATCCCGCCTTCTGAAACGATCAAATTGTGCACATACATACGACCAGCTTACGGCTGGCGCTACGACAACAAGGCCGCTTCAACAACCGGGTGAAGAGGCAAAGCCAATACCCCTCCCCATAAATGCCTTGAGTTGCACATCTCTCTCCAGATGCTCACGAGGGATATGATTACCCCCCTATCCAACCACAGCATCGTCAAATCCGCACACTTCCCCGAGTTCTGTGTTCGTATGCGTCTGGTATTTTTGTTGTGTGCAACTGCGTCTGAGTTTCGGCCTTTCCTACCTTATTTCTTATGACTGATTGTTGCAGAAGCGGTGCGATGCCCAAGACAATAAACGGGCAACCGGGAGGGGGGGGGGGTCGGGGGCCGGGAAGGGGGGGGCCGGGAAGGTGGGGGCCGGGAAGGGGGGGGGGGCGGCAAGGATGGGAATAATCCAACAACCCTGGAATATAATCCATTTAGTCCATTTAATCCATTTAATCCAGGATTTAATCCAGCATTTAATCCCACTGCAGGTGCTTCCAGGCCCTACCACCAGGTCGGTGCCGGTGGATCGTGGTCAACTTATGGACCTTCTCTGGCTGGAGCCTGTTGCGCCTCTTCTCAGACTGCCAGCCCGCACAGCTGAAGATACGCTCCTGTGCGGCTGTTCTTGCTGGACAGCGGCCCGGGCTGCACCCCACCCCTGCGAGGGTGGACTCCGGCACAAGGCGACTGAGTGTCAGCCACCACTGCTCAGGCGGATCCACACACGGGACCACAGTTCCTCCACTCGTCGTGGTCGGACCTGACTGTGCCGGGGATGAAGATGTTGAACACATGCAATGTCAACATGTCAACCGAAGCACGTCAAGGGGCATTTGCGCTTCGGTATTACGGCAACCTTCGTCATTAGTCGGCGAGCCTAGCTGGAAATGCACCCAAAATGCCCTCGCTGGCACCCCGCAGCACAAACCCCCAAAGGCGTGGATTAAATAGTAAAATCCAGGCGAATAAAATCCATTTAATCCATTTATTACCGGTCCTGAAACCATTATTACCGGTTTCCTGCAGAAAGTCCATAAGCCAAGAGGTAATAATAAACCACTTTACGAGACTTAAAGGCGATATTATTGACCATTCGGTAATTAAAAAGTTTTTATCAAAACTAGGAAATAAAGCAGTCACAGGAATATAGCCTGGGTTTAGTGACTTCATCCATTATTTACACTCAGCTTTCTTATTACCGCAATATTGAGGGCAATAATGGAAATCTTTATTTCCTGGAAAAAGCGGCTGGGGGCAGGGGCGGTGTGGGGGCGAGGTCCTGGCCAGTTTGCTTGATCCACATTGCTCCTACTCGCTACAACACTTCACAGGGGCTAGAGGGCATCACCTCGGCAGGTTGACGTTCAGATCCACAGTCACCCTGCTCTGGCTTGGCGCTCCCGTCGTCGTCCCCTGTGCAGGCTGGCTTGACATCATGTGCGCGACGTTCCGCTGGTGTGTCGTGGATGCATCAAGGTAGAGCTGCGGCGTCGATTCTCCGCGCCAGCCGAAATGCCTGCGGAGATCCATGGTGGACGCGCCGCCATTGGCCGCTGCCAGCGCGGCGGAGCGTCTCATGCTGTGCCCGGTGTATCCCTCCGGGTCCTTTTCCAGGCACAGCGCAATCTTCCGTGGCAGCCCGTAGAATTGGTTTCGCCCGATGGGCGAAGCGAGGAACGCGCTGCCGGCCTTGTTGATGCGTCTTGCGACAGGCCCCGTCACGAGGTCCGACAGAGAGAGGTGGGCCAGATGGGCCTTGAGGACGTCGTAGAACACAGCTTCTTCGTTCAGCATCTTGGGGACCACAAACGACCGTTCAATCGCGACGCTTCCCTGCTTTGCACCGTAGAACTTCACGCTGATCTGCTCATCTTGGACGGTGATGTTTTCGATCGACAGGTTGCGGAGTTCAACGCAGCGCATCCCACCGAAGAAGGCCAGCACCACAAGCGCACGATCCTGCTTGCTCGCCAGCGACCCGGTGCCCTTGTCCATGTAGTCCTGCAGTTCTTGAAAAGAGAAGGTTTTGGCTTGTTTGGTGGTGTAGCCCTTTGTTTGATTCTTCACGTACTGGTGGAGGCGTGGCATCTTTGTCTTGATCATGTTCCCGTGGACAATCTTGACCTTGAAGTTGATGATGGAGTAGTAGTTCCAGATTGACGATGCGGCAGAACCCCCCTGCAGCTTGGCCTTGAGATAGCCCTTGATGTGCTTCTCGGAGTAGATTGTCTTCATGGAACGAACCCGGGGAGCCTCCTCAGCGACGTACGCCTCGAAGTCAGTCAGTCGATCGGTGTATGCCTTCCTGCTGCGGACTGGCATGAGGTCACCGTCACTTGATGTGCTGCTGCTGCTGTCGCTGTCATGATCGGCGGCGCGGGGCATGATGTGTGTGATGTTGCGTGATCTGTGGAGGTTGTGGCTCTGGTACTACGGAGGCTTTCTGCAGGTAACCGATTATAATGGTTTCAGGACCGTTAACAAACTACCATATAACCGGTCCTAATTGAGTACTTTCTGGATTTCGGGAAATTACGTCCCCTCAGCAAGGTACTCGGGTGTTTTTGTTCCCCTCGGGAAGGCCCTCGGGCTTCGCCCTCGGGCCTTCCCTCGGGGAACAAAACACCCTCGGACCTTGCTTCGGGGACGTAATTACCCTCAATCCATAAAGTACTTTATTATTACCGGTAATAAATAGCTATTAATCCACGAGTTTAATCCATGAATATAATCCAGGGGTGCCATCCTTGGGGGGCGGGGGGTAGCAGTGGCGGCAACTCATTGGATGTGCCCTCTGTGCCCTGTTGGGCTGTTCCCGCCACACGCACACCACTCCTCAGTCCCCACCCCCAATGTGCACATCGTAGCCTTGCAGAGCGTTGTCCTCTCCGCACAACACCTCCAGGCTTCAAACTGCTGCGACAAACGCCCTGCAGGAAGGCGGCATGCAGTGGTGATGGGGTTTCTCAGACAGTCCCTCTCCCATCAGCATTCCTTTCCTTTGAGGATGCATGTGGCCTGAATGTGAGAGAGGCAGTCGGTGGGGGTGGGGTGGTTCCGAGCGGGTTCGAGTGGTGCCTGCATGTGCGGGAGATACTGAGAAGATTGCAAGGGACCTTCCCCTCCTACCCCCTCTACCCCCCCCCCCTCTTATCAGGAGACTTACTTTTCCATTCACTCTCGACGATCAAACCCCCCCCTCTTATCAGCCTCCTTCGATCGATACTGTATTGCGGTCCAGCCACCAAGCCACTGACAGACAACTGCTACACACCCTCCCGTTGTGCATTGATCTGCCTTGTACAACATATCTGGTGTAGTGACTACAAAAAGGACTAACATTGCGAGAAGGTGCTGGGAGATTTACTTTTCCATTCCCTCTCGACGATCAAACCCCCCCTCTTATCAGCCTCCTTCGCGACCCCACCTCACCAACAAGCCGACAAGTAGCGTCTGCTTCTCTGGTTCTTCTGAGTGAAGTGTTCTTCGCATTCCCCCGGCGTTCACAATACATACGCAAGCCTTGCGCATCCTCCCCGCCACACGCCTCCCTTGCAGGTAGTCAGGCTGAGGCCTTTCCTGGCTGAGGGTTTCTTTGTTGGACCACACATACACACAACTGCTCCGCCCCACCCACCCCTGTGCCACCAGTGCTGCGGCAACTGCTGACCGTGAGAGCAGCCAGCGACTGGTGCAGAGGAAAGTAGAGGGGTCGAGAAGGGGGAGGGGGGGGGGGTTTGCAGCCGCGATGGCCGGCAGCCAGATTGCTACCGACAGCCGACAACATCTTCGGGTCGATGTTGTGGTGGCGTATGATGGCGCTACGGAGGATCTGGCGAAGTGGGTCGGGGAGTCGCTTGTGCAGGGGGTGAATAGCAACAACAACGACCCGGGTGGCGAGGTGCAGCTGGGGTACACTGCGGGGGAGCATGTCTCCTATGTGCATGTGGGGGAGGGGGGCGACTACGTCGCGCACTGCAGCAAGGCTGTTAACGATCTGCGCAGCCGACAACACGATGCTGCGGTGGACCAGAAGTACCTCTGCGTGTCATGCTTCACGGAGGGGACATGTGGCTACGGCAAGCAGCAGTTCGGAGCGCTGAAGGACTGGGCGAAGCAGGAGCCGGACGTCGTGTTGCAGGCCGTCAACGGGAAGAACGGGCAGCACAACTTCTGGACCCGCCGCATCTGCATGGACACGGTGCAGTCCAACCTGGTGCTGACCGTCTCCCGCAAGATCAACCCTGCGCTGGAGGACATCAACATCGCGGAGCGCATGGCCACCACCTCCCCTGACGGGAAGAAGGCCTGCCCAGCGGCGAGCAAGACGCCTGTTTCGACCCCCGAGTCGACCCCCCCGACTGTGGCCCTGGTGCCTCGCGGGAATGGGTCCAACGGGCACTGCGACCCCAACCTGCTGCAGGACGATGACGACGAGGAGAGCGGCGACACATCCCTCGATGCGGCGCAGAGCGCGGCTGCGGCTCTGATGCATTTCAATGCCTCGCTGCACACGCAGCTGTTGCCCTTTTCTTATGCTTCCCTTGGGGACGGCGATGCGTATAAAACGCTGCTCCTGCAGCTGCAGGCGCGATTGAAGCAGAATGGGCAGCGCGAAATCATCATCAAACTGGGGGTTCGTGACGACCACATTGATATCGTCGACGGTGAGATCAAGCCGGCCAAGGGAGGGGACGGGTTGGTGCCTGAGGAGTTTGCCGCCAGCCTGGGCTGCCTGCGGGACAGGGTCTGCCGTGACATCTGCTGCGGGTTCAAGATAGTCGCGGAGAAGCAGGTTGACAAGAGTGGGAAGGTGTGTGCAGAGGTGCTCCTCCGCCAGGACAGTGAGGACGGCTACCTCGACATGCGTGTGGCGGTGTGTGGTAACGTCGACAGCGGCAAGAGCACTCTCGTGGGGGTCCTGACTCGTGGGATGTATGACGACGGCCGAGGGCTTGTCCGCTCCAAGGTGTTCAACCACAAGCACGAGCTGGAGACAGGCCGCACCTCCTCTGTGTCGGAGCGGCATCTCGGCTTTGACTCCAACGGGCGCACTGTGAACTACGCAGAGCTGGGGCTGTCGCCTGAGTCGGCACACCGCATCAGCGCAAAAGAGATTTCCGGGAAATCCGCCAAGGTTGCAACACTGTACGACCTGGCAGGGCACGAGAAGTATCTCAAGACGACTGTCACGGGCATGACGGGTTCCATCCCTGACTATGCCTGTATCGTGATTTCTGCAAACAACGGCATCCAGCGCATGACCAAGGAGCACCTTGGGCTGTGCCTTGCCCTGAAGATCCCCTTCTTCGTTGTCATCACACGAATGGACTCCACACCGGAGCCAGTCATAAAGGCGACGATCGACTCAGTCAACAAGCTGCTCAAGATGCCCTCGGTGAAGAAGCTGCCCTACCCTGTGAAGAAAGCGGAGGATGTGGTCATCTGCGCGAAGAACATCATGAACGACAGGATCACCCCCGTGTTCCACGTGTCGAACGTGACAGGGCACAACCTCAACCTGCTTGTGGACTTCCTCAACTACGTCCCGATCCGTAAGGACTGGGGGAAGCTCTCTTCGCTGCCGAAGGAGCTGATCATCGATTCCACGTTTTTCGTGTCTGGAGTTGGTACGGTGGTCGGTGGGATCATCACACAGGGCGTCTTCAAGGTGAACGACACTGTCTACCTGGGTCCGAATGGCAACGGGCTGTACCGTTCGGCGCAGATCAAGAGCATCCAGCTGAAGGGGATGGATGTGCCGCAGGTCAGCGCAGGGCACGACGCGGCCCTGGCTCTCAAGAAGGAGAAGCGCAACGCCATCCGCAAGGGCAACGTCCTCCTTGACTACGACCCGAAGAACCCCCCCAAGGCATACAGGGAGTTTGCGGCAGATGTGATCGTCCTCTACCACTCCACAACAATCAAGAGCCAGTATGAGCCAGTGATCCACTGTTCCAACGTCAGGCAGAGTGCCAAGATTACCCTTGTGGGAACAGAGCTGCTGCGCACAGGAGACAAGTCGCGTGTGCACTTCCGTTTCCTCTACCGGCCGGAGTACATGAAGCTCGGTGCAAAGCTAGTGTTCCGTGAGGGCAGGACTAAGGTATGCCAGAAGAGGCGCTTCCTCACCGGGCGAAGGAGCCACCGTCACATGAGCGTACTGCACAGCACGACACAACACGCCACCACTCTGAGCGTATGTGTATTCATTCAGTTGTGCCGAACCCTACACAACCGACCCTGCCAAACCGTCTCAATGTGAGTCAGTCTCAGTGTGTCCTCTCCACCACAACGCTTCCCACCACAGGGGCTTGGGACGGTAATTGACCTGCGCGATCCGGCAACAGGCAAGTGGATGCACTCGGAAGGGCAGTTCGACGAGCTCTCTGCGAGCGAGGATGCCAAGCGCAAGAAGGACAAGGGCGGGCCCCCCAAGGAGGCTGTGCATGCCCCCCGCAGCTAGCAGTAGCAGGGCCAGGGCTGCTAGCCACACACCCGCGTTGTGTTGGTTTTGGTGATCCAGTGTCCTGCCGAAGGAGACCCCTTTGGATGATGTGATGTGCTCACCACCAGGCACGAGGGGTTGTGTGTCATTGTGTGCCCTGGAGCGGAGAGTGGAGCGGGAGCGGCCCTCTTGGGAAGAGCGGCATTGCCTCTGGCGCATAATCTTAGCCTAGCCATCGAGCTGTGCCCCACCCACACCATGTTGTCACAACACAGGCAGACCGCCCCTCACCAGGCCTCGGACAGTGCCTGCAGTTTTGGGTTTGAGTTTGAGTGAAGGGATAGAGCGTCTGCCTTGATTTTATTCGCCGCACCCCAAGCCCCCGGGGTGTCGTAAAAAAGTGCATGTATGGACACTCATACGCACGTAAATGCGCACAGGCATAACCCTTTCCCCCCCAACCCCTGGTTGTTATCCACTCTTTTACTTTTTCCGCTGCGCCTCGGAGCGTTGGCTATCCGCCTGCGGTTGGCCTGATGCCGCCCAGCACCGTCTCTCTGCCCCCCTCCCCGCCTGTCCTTATGGACACCAAGCCAGCGCCGACTGTGAACATGCCACTCCCTCATTATGGAGTGGATGCCTGTGTTGGAGCGGCCTTCACTCAGAAACGCAGAAAGGTGACAACAGGCGAGCTGTGTGTGTGCGTGTGGGCCCCACAATACTGGCTGTAGAGTGGCACAGTTTGCCCTGCAGTGGCAACAGAGCGGAAAGCACTCCCCTCGTTAACTTTTTTTTACCTCTTGTCGGGTCGGTATTATCCGTGTGGTGCCAACGCGCCACATGGCAGGAACATATCTAAAATCTCAGGCGGTGTGACGTGGGTTGTGCGGCGTGCTGTGTTGGCGATGGATTGTGTGTTGAATTCTCATGTCATGTGTGGTGTTTTGGGATCACCCCGAAGACGAGTCGGAACCGCCTCACATGCCGGGGGGCCTCAAGATGGACGAGATAAAGATTGGGCTCAGGCAGAGAGGGCGAGGTACTGCTAGCGATGCTGGGTGGCTGTGTGCCCCGAGGAGACATTCTATTCGCAGGAAGAAATCAGAACCGGCATCCCGAGCACGAGCGGGTTTATGACTGGCAGCGTGGGAGCACACCTCGCTGTGCCCCCAGGAGCTCTGCCCTTCTATTGCTCCGCGCAAGTGCGTGTTTTTTTTTGCTTGAAATGCTGTTTTCTGTCGGTCTCCACCCCTCCCCCTGGCTCGGCGCTTGCCTGCGTGTGTGGATTAGGCCATTTCCTAACCTTACCGGCCTTGACCCTGTCGCTGTGGCAGCACGAGTTCCAGCTTCCCCCACTCTCTCGCTCTCTTTGTCTCTCTTTGGTCGCAACAGCGATGCGTTGCAAAAGACCTCAACGCAACAACCACATCCAAAAACAAGTTGATCCACCTGACGGATACTAAAAACAAGTTATCCCCCACACTCCTCTCTCTCTCCCTCTCTGGGCGCAACAGCGAAGCGTTGATAAAGGAAACTCATGACGTCACGGCACTCACACCACTGCGCACGCAGGAGTTTCCACAGCCAGACTGTCCCCTTTCTCCTGTGCCTACCCCCATCTTTTCGCACTGCACTCCTGGTAACTTTACATTGCACCAGTGCAGTGCGACTGGCTACGCTAAGTGTGGTTTGTCGTGCGTGGGACGTGCCAGTCTTGTAAGAGCGCCACATGCACAACAAACCCTGCCTGCCTGGCCTCGGCCCCAACTGTTGTTTGCAGCTCCCCTCCTTGTGTTTGAACCACAAAGGAACGTATCGTCAAGTGTTCCATTTTTTGCTATTTTACACAAAACAGGCTTCTCAAATTCAGCAAAAAAGCCCTCCTGGATTGAGAGGCAACTGCAGGGTAAGTCTCAGGACAGGTCGCAACCGACCCCCCCCCCCACACTTACAGAGCACCTCTGACCAGGTCTCGGACACCACCTGCATTAACGGTGAAGGGAGAGAGAGAGAGGTCGACTCTGTGCCTTACTTTTCTCGACATCGATCCCCCTCCTCCACCTTTACTGCGATCGCTATTCAGGCACAACGCGGGGAGGGTGGCAATCCACACAGGATGATATTTCATTAAAGTTGAGAGAGGAAGGTAGCAAGGGGCAGAAGCGGAGGAGGGGGGGGGGGCTTTCCAAAGAAAAACCGAATATAAAAATGGGCGTGTGTTTTCTGCCGAGCTTGTGCAGCGCCAATAGCTGGCTGTGGTATTGTTTGTTTGTCCACCGAGCTTTATTGCCGATGCAGTCCGGCAGGATTCACTCCCCACACATCTCCTCTAACCAGCCAGCGCTGCTGGGGAACGTTGGCCTGGTGTTTCGAACACAACACCTGAATTACCAATGAATGAAGGAAGCCCGTGTGTCATAGTATTAAACAGTAGGGGATGTGCAAGAAGCAGTGCATACATGACAATATGACGGCAATGCGTCGGGGGTAGAATTAGCTAATGGGCAGGTGGCAGCCAGACAACGATGGAAGAATGGGAACGGGTGGCAGGTACTGCAAGCCAACACGATGAGAATGGGGTGTGAGCTGCGAGTCGGCAAGATGATTTGTCAGTTTGATGACCTTGTGATGTTGTGCTCGGTTGGTTGTCCGCAACTCGCCTTTCTGCCAGGCCCAGTGTTGTCTTGAGATCCAATACCCACCACCGTGACAGGTAGCTATCACCCTCGTACACTGAGGGTATCACTTTCTGGATTCCGGGAAGTCTTTTGAGTCCAGAAGAGGCATCAGAGTTGGCATCAATACAAGATGCAGGAGTCACGCTACAACCCGTCGCTTGATATCTTGAAGGTATGTGCTGTTGGCTGGGGCTGCGGGACTGTTGGCCACCATATGCCGTTCCTCTTGCTGTGTACTGTGTGCCTTGCTTATGACCGGTGCTGCCAACACCACCCTCCACAGTATGGGGCGATGGAGCAGAAGGGTGAGGAGTGCCGCCTCAGCAACTTCATGGGCGCGATTGCGGTATGTGAAATAAGAGGACAAATTGTGCAATACACACCTGCGAACTTTGGGGCGTGATGAGAACATGTGTCTGCATGCGTGTGCCATACTGTGCCAATGCGGCAGACATACTGCAAACTCGAGAGGCTGCTTTTTTCCAGAGTGAAACCGCCGCCTACTTTTTGTTGTGTTGCTGCATCACCTTTCCTGTTCGTGACACATCGCTATCATCACCCCTGCACAGCTGTCCGACCTGGTGAAGACCACGCTGGGGCCGAAGGGGATGGACAAGATCCTGCAGAGCAGCGGGCGCACTGGCCACAAGGCTGTGAGCGTGACCAACGACGGTGCGACGATCCTCAAGAGCATCGTGGTGGACAACCCGGCGGCAAAGATCCTGATCGACATCTCGAAGACGCAGGACGAGGAGGTGGGTGACGGTACCACCACGGTGTGCGTGCTGGCCGGTGAGCTTCTGCGTCAGGCCGAGAAGCTGATCCTGATCGAGCAGCTGCACCCTCAGTCCATCATCGACGGGTGGCGCGAGGCTGTGAAGATTGCGCGCAAGGCTCTGGAGGACAGCGCTGTGAACCACTTCTCTGACATGTCGCGCTTCAAGCAGGACCTGATCCAGATCGCCAGCACCACGCTGTCGTCCAAGGTGCTCTCCATCGACAAGGATCACTTCGCCAACCTCGCCGTCGAGGCGGTGCTGCGTCTCGGTCTGTCCCCCGAGCAGGAGGCCTCGGAGAAGCACACCAACCTCGAGCTGATCTCCGTCATCAAGAAGCTCGGTGGCACCATGCACGACTCCTACCTGGAGGACGGCTTCCTGCTGGACAAGAAGATCGGTATCGGTCAGCCCAAGACCATGAAGAACGCTACCATCCTCGTGGCAAACACCCCCATGGACACTGACAAGATCAAGATTTTCGGGGCACGCGTCAAGGTATAGCTCTTGTCAAGAGGGGTGAGGGTGGCAGGCTTGGGTAGCTACGTAGTGTGGTGTGAGTTGTGTTGTCCATGCCACTAAGTCTCTCTGTATGACGTAATGACGATTTATCTTCTCCACACAGGTCGACAACGTCGAGGCGGTGGCAAAGATCGAGCGTGCCGAGAAGGAAAAAATGAAGGCCAAGGTATGGACCGTGCTTGCTGGGGCGGCGGAAAATGATACTGCGGCGCCATGCCGTACCAACCAAATCCAATACACCGTGCCTTGGATCCACGGGTCGAATGCCTCCTGCGCACTGCAAGGTTGTGCCGAGACACTTCTATTTTATGCCATCGCCTTTGAAGCAACCCCTCCTGCTCACTCCTTGCTCTGCACACAGGTGGAGAAGATCATGAAGTTCAACACGAACGTGTTCATCAACCGTCAGCTCATCTACAACTACCCGGAGGAGCTGTTCGCGAGCGCAGGGATGATGGCCATTGAGCACGCCGACTTCGACGGCATCGAGCGCCTCGCCTTCGCCCTGGGCGGTGAGGTTGTGTCGCAGTTCGACGACCCGGAGGGCGTCAAGCTGGGTGGCTGCGACCTGATCGATGAGGTGATGGTGGGTGAGGACACGCTGATCCGCTTCAGCGGGCTCAAGGGCGGCAAGGCGTGCACGGTGGTGCTGCGTGGGTCGTCGCAGCAGCTGCTCGACGAGGCGGAGCGGTCGCTGCGCGACGCGCTCTGCATTGTGGCCTCGACGGTGCGCGACTCCCGCGTGGTGTTCGGCGCGGGCTGCTCTGAGTGCCTGATGTCCGCTGCCATCAGCAAGGAGGCAAAGCGCCTGCGCTCGATCGAGGACCTGAAGAGCGTCGACTCCAAGTCCTACGCCAAGGTGAAGGCCATGGAGGCCTTTGCACAGGCCCTTGTCCAGCTGCCTCTCATCATCGGCGAGTCCGCAGGCATGTCTGCGCAGTACGCCCAGGACCTTGCGGAGATCCACGCACGCGAGGAGTTCCCCTGCCGCACGGGGCTCGACCTCTTCAACAACGGCTTCTGCGACGCAGAGAAGGCGGGCATCACCGAGTCCTTCCTCTCGAAGTCCTCCTCGCTGGAGTACGCCGCAGAGGCTGCGGAGATGATCCTGCGTGTGGATGACATCATCCGTTGCGCCCCCCGCCAACGCAAGTAGACCCGCCGCTGCGTTCCCGCACCCCCCTGCCCCACGCCCCCCCCCTGCCCCCCTCCAAAACAGCAATAAAAATACGGTCATGCGGCAAAGTGTTCAACGCAGGACAGGCCGCCAGTGAAGTAGTCCACAGCACATCCTGCCCGAGAGAGCCTGAAGTTCCCCCGACCTCCCACTGAAGGTGTTTGAGCAATGTTCATTCAGCACGTTTTTTGGACAAAAAAACTCATCTCGGTTTGGGTTTTGGTGGGTGGCTTTTCCTGGGGGAGGGGGGGGGGGTTTTTCTCTGGGTTCTGTCGATGTGGCAGTCAGCAAAAAAATCTAATTCTGTAAAACTGCTTGGCCCAATATCAAGACCTGGTCTGCATGTGCAAACTTATGCACGGCTTGAAGGGGGGAGGCCGAGTTAGGGGGGGGGGGAGACTGAGTCTGGAGAATAAATGGCAACATCATACCCACTCCCCTCTCCCCCCCTTGGTTGTTCGGAACGATTGCCTGAACATTTATTCTCGTCTCTGTTATTTTTTCACCCCACCCCCCCCCCCTACCCCCCTAACCCCCTCTGTCTCTCAGCTTCCTCCAGTGCAAACGATGAGCATCTCACAATACCCCCCCCTCCCCCCCTCTTACCTGGGCAAAAGTCTCCTCAGCAGCGCTATATATTTTTTTCTCTTTTCGATTTCATCCCCCCCCCCTCCCTCCTTACCACCAGCTGATGGAGCCGACTGGATTTGTGCTCACCCCCCCCCTCAATTTCCCAAAGGGCCCGTAGATTATATTTGCCTTCCCCTCCCCCCATCTCACCCCCCCACCACCCTTGCCATCCCCCCCACCACCCCCCCCCCTTCCAACTGAGGTGCTCGTGGTTCCCACTTGCTTCCCTGTTCACATTGCAGCTTATGCGTTACATGCCCTTCTTCGGCCTACCCATAGTTTTTTAGTTTCATGAGACATGTTTTTTGTTCCTGCTGTTGATGAAGGCGGGTGGGGGTGGGTTGGGGGGTGGGGGAGCAGGGAGGAGAAGGGGCCCAAGAGGTCAAACCAAAGGAGAGGAGGTCAACGTGCAGTGTGGGTGTTGTCCCCGCTTGTGCTGTGGCATCGTCTCTCTTCTTGCTATCCTGACCTTACGTCGCAGCCATGGTGTGTATGTATGTTTGTGATTGGGTGTGTACGGATCTCACATCATGAGTGAGGTACTCTTGGTGTGAGATCTGCGCTATAAAAATATTCACGGGGTGTGTGTTTGTGTGTGTGCTGAACATGCACATTGCATAGTATTCTCAAGACGTCGTCGCAACATAGTGGGTTTTGTGATCCCGCCCCTTCGGTCTCTCGTGTCAAATGGTTGAGCGGGAGTCTAAAGCCACAACCTGAACCGACGCGGCATCATTGTGGTCAAACAAGTTTCTTCTGGGGTACTGCTTTCTTGGCAGGGGACGAGGAGTTGAGGTGGGGCAGAGAGCGTGGCGTGTGGCGTTCCGTCTTAACGGAACAGCACCGCATCAGTCAAGGAAACGGCTTAACGTGTTGGTGACATTGGAACCTCTCTTTTTCCCGGAGTTCCCCCCTGCCGAGGCGGACCCCCACTTCCCTACTCCCCCCCCACCCCCACCCCCCCGGCAAAATCGCAGCAAGGGCAGACGTTGAGCTGCCGAGAGAGAAGAACAAAAAAGGGAAAAAAAGCAAAGATGGGGTTATTTTGGGAAAAGATACAGTCAATGGGAGCGAAGGTTGCAGTGAGAGAATCCCCCCCCCCCTCCCCCCTCGTCCCCCAATCCCCCCTCGCCCTCCCGAGAACTGAAGACAACTGGAAAAGTGGAAGAAAAAAGTGAAAGAGAAACAGCTGAAGAAGACGAAGATGAGCAAAACAAGGGATATGAGGGGGAGGGGGGAGGAAGAGTCGGTCAGCAAGCAGGGATTGGAAACAGTAACCACAACGAAGGGCGGCGGCGGTGCAGATGCCATTCCACTCATCACTCCTTGTAGATTCGTGCCAGCACTGTGCCGTGTTTTTGAACATTTGAAATGCCCTGGTTTTTTACAGCACACCATCTCCCTTCCTGATTTTCCGCGGGACACAGCTTTGCGGCGAGTATGCACGTGTAGGAGACGAGCCAGGTTGCAGTTTCCCTGCTGATATGTTTTGTGTCGATTGTCGTTTTTGCTCGTTTCTGCTGCAGGTGTGATGGGCGGCGCTTCTTCTGCACATGATGACACTCAATACAATTTGGCAATTTGCGTATGATGCGGGGCACAGCCTCACAGCGATTACACACGTATAGAAGACGAGACTGACATGCAGAGATGTGGCGGACTTCCAATGGAGGCGGAAGCGCGCGGTCTTCTCCTCACCGAAGGCGATTTCGAGGGCCTTGGCGCGTCCCACCGCAGCTTCCCCCGACACATCCGTGGTGTAGACCTGGGAGAAGAAGCGGAGGTCGTCGTCGGATGCCAGGCGCTCGAAGGTAGTCTGCAGGGCCTTGATGATCCCCCATCCGTAGCCGTAGTTCTTCTCCTTCCCTGTTGGCTCAGAGAGGCTTGCCGCCGGGTTTGCGTCCGCGCTTCTTTGCGGGCTCTTGTGCCTGTGTCCCGCCCTGCGTGGTCGGTGTCGAGTAGTCGAGGAGCAGGTCTAGGCTCTGCACCTGGGTCCTGTGCTCCCCACTGCGATCCTTCCTTCGTTTCGCAGGCATGTTGCTTGTTGTTCAGGGGCTGGTGTCCACAGGCACATGGCTAGAACCCCCAGCTCTACACTTCACCCAGACACCCCACCCAGGCATTTGACAGAACTGCCAGTTCGACGATGGCTGCATTGTTGCTGATGGGGCTGACTGCAGCTGCGTCAGCATCTTACCCCGATTGCATGAAGTACACAGTGTCGACGACAGATGACTACGTGGTGTGCTGGGACATGAAGGCAGCCAAAGACCCACAGGCCACCAAGCTCCAGTTCCGTCTGCAGGTGAAGACGCTGGGGTGGATCGGGTTCGGCATCCCCGAGCAGTCCGTGGGCGGCATGGCTGGGGCAGACATCCTGGCAGTGGAGTACACGGCTGGGGAGGCCGTCGCGCGCGACTACTACACAGTCGGGGAGGTGTTCCCTACGCTTGACACATGCTCGCAGGACTGGGAGCTGCTGCGGTCATCGCAGGACAACGGGATGACCACGGTGGAAGTGGCGCGTGCCTTTGACATGCAGGCTGCACATGAGGACCGCAGCATCCCCCGCGGAGACGTGCCCATGAAGCTCATCCTGGCGTACGGCAACAGCCCCACCATGGCGTACCACGGGGCGGTGCGCCGCCCTGCTGGGATCTCCTTCGTGGGTGATGTGGAGCCTGCCCTGCCTGCAGATGCCTACAACGTCAAGCTGATGATGAAAAACTACACAGTCCAGAAGCAGCGCACGACCTATGCCTGCCAGGCCTTCGACATGACGGACTACGCCGACATCTACCCAACCCAATGGGCCGTGCGGTTTGAGATGCTGGACACGGCGAAGCCGCGTGGGGCTAAACACATTGTGCACCACGCAGGGCTCTACTCCTGCCGGTATCAGAGTGACCAGTGGAAGAAGTACACCACCCCTGGGCAGTGCGGCACCGACGCGGGTGTGGAGTGCGGGGAGGTGGTGTTCGCATGGGCGCTGGGCATGGGCCCCCTGAGCATGCCGCTGGAGGCGGGGTTCAAGGTGGACCACTGGGTGAACCGCTTCCTGATCATGGAGATCCACTACGACAACCCGGAGGGTGTGGTGGAGGTGGACGACAGCGGGGTGCTGATGACGCTGTCGCCCACAGCCCGGCAGCATGAGGCGGGTGTGATGCACCTCGGGGACCCCTTCGTAGGCCTCGATGGGCGCGTCATCCCTGCGGGGGCACCCTACACCGTGCAGACGGAGTGCAGGTCAGAGTGCACCAAGACGATGCCGACCCCTGTCACCATCTTCGCATCACACCTGCACATGCACAATATCGGAACGCGCATCCGCATCACTCAGGTGCGGGATGGGAAGCTGATTACAACGATTGATTCCATCGACTACTGGGACTTCGACTTCCAGGGGACAAACCGCGTGGACCACATCAAGCTGCTGCCAGGAGATGAGTTGCACACCACATGCGAATGGAAGAATACGCGGTCTACAGATGCCTACTTTGGTCTTGCGACGGAGGAGGAAATGTGTATGGGATACCTCTACACGTATCCCGCCCATATCTCGTACTGTGGGTGGTACAACGAGTCGGTCTATGCCACGGCGTGTGGGCGGAACAGCACGCCGCAGGCATATGTCGTGACTGACACAGAGGTGCGGGACCCCACTGTGCTGACCGACCCCCCCGTGCCGGTGGTGTTCGGCAGGCCGGGGACGTGCCCTGCCATCCCGTCACCCACACTTGCGACGCCTGCACCGCCCACAGTCACGCCTCCAACCCCTGTATCCGTCCCCTCTGCCGCACCTGCTTCGACGCCTTCGCCACTCTCGCCCCCTTCACCTCCACCTTCGACACCCTCCCCGACATCCGACTCGGCGAATGTCACAGTAACCCTCGCTGTTGACACCCCGGCACCACTGTCAGGTGCAGGGCCTGACGATGATGATGGGAGCCTGTTGTGGCTGTGGGTGCTGATTCCCTCCCTGTTGGCCGTGGGTGTCGCTGTCATTATCGTGTACGTCATGAAGGGCGCAGGCAAGGGCGCGACCTCCTTTAGCGATCCCCATAAGAATGACTCCGACCTCCTGGATGGGACAGAGATGACCAATAACAAGTAAAATCATCTCAGGGACCTCGGCCGTTCGGCTGTGCTGCACTCCACAGCGCAACTGCTACCGCTACCCCCTCACCCTACGCCTGTCCTTCCCCCCACCCCCAGACCCACCCTGGCCCGGGAGCTGCATCAGCTGCTTCGTAGCTTCTTTCCTGTGCCGCCCACCACTCTGCCCCCCCTGCCCCCCGCTACCCACAGCGGACCTCTTGCAAGTCTGTGCGGCAGCATGCTGCCATTCCCTCGTGGGACGGGCCTTGATATCATGTTGCCAACACACAGAAAATTCCCGGTGATATTTTTTTTACCTGTGCTCGAGGTGCTGCCCCATCCTAACAGATGGCCGGGTAGAATCATCTGCCCTCCCAAATCATGCCCCGTCCCCCCCCCCCTCAGCCTCTGGCAGTTGCGAGGAATGCGCGTTTGGCGGGACCCCACCTGCCTTCTTCCACTGCCATCCACCTTGTTTCGTCCTCCACCATCCATTTCATATGTGTCATCCTACTTTCCGACTCACCCCAAGCCCAGGTGTGCGAGATGCATTGCTGTGCTTTAATGCATGGCATGCGGGGAGGGGGTGGCGTGTGTGTCTGTGTGTGGCTGTGGCGGGGCTCTCACGCTCAACGCTCCCCCACACACACACCCACCCCCCCCTCACTCTCCCGCGGCAAGCAAACACACTGGTGTCGATGCAGCGTGAGCTCCTGAGAAGCCCTAGCCAGAGCGAGGGTCTTTGGACACTGCCTGCAAAGTTGAGCGTGTATAGGTCATTTCCATTGGATGCCCTTCAGCTCTGCCATAAAGCTGTGTCGGTGTGGCGCCCTGCCTTGTCGTTGTGGTTGGTAGGGCGGTAACACCCTTCTGTACTTTAGAACCGAAAAGGCCCCGCCCCCCCCCCCCCTTTGGAGGCGACCAACCTCACAACGAGTGAGGGGAGATCATTCTCGTGCTCCCTTCTACTTCTATTTCACTACCCCCACCCCCCTTTGGAGGCGATGGGGGCCGTCTCTCTGGATTCTCTCAGAATTGAGAACTGAAGCTAAACCAGCTTCTCCCCTGCAGTGCCTCCTGCCCGCCTCCTGTGAGGCGGCTCGCTTTGCTGCACTTCTGAGAGAAGGCCCCTCGCCGTTGGGCTCTTCTTCCCAAGAATGCCCTCCCCCCACATCCCATCCCATCCCGTGCGAGGGGGATGTGTGCACTACCCACGTCACCCGCGCTGGTGGCAAACTTTCTATTAGCTAAAGCGCTTGTGCTGGCATGTCGGGTTTTCATCGGGGCTTTTTCGCCATGGTGCCTTTTGTCTCACCTGGCGAGTTTATATATTTTTTTGGCGAGCCAGACCGGCATCGCGCTTTCGCAGAAAAATTGCCGGTCGCAAACACACACACACACACACACACACACCCCGCCCCCCCCTTTGGTGCCCCACATGCCAGCAAAACCATTTGCCCCACCCCCTCCCTCTCTCCTTACCCTGCCCGCAAAGGCGGCAAGGCAGTGGTGAATCAGTGGAACCCCACCCATCCCACCCTCTCCCTGCACCTGATAATTTCTTCCTGTTTCGCTCGTGTGATAGTACAGTACGAAAAATTTAAGATCCAGCCAGACGTGCATCGTTCCTGGCTGTGGTTCCTAGCCCCTCTCGTGGTGGTACCGGCGAGACCTCGCCCCCATAACCCCCCACCCCCTTCTGCAAGGGCAGAGCTCGGAGGGGGGGGGAAAGGGGGGGGGGGTCTGGATATCTGGAGATGAATCTGGTTGCGGCAACGGCAGCAGCAATAAAATTGGACCACTCCCCCCTCCGCCCCCTCTCGAGAGAACGCAAGCCTCAGCCCCCACCCAAACCCCCCCCCCCTCCCCTCCCCTAAGCTGGCAACGACATGCTGCCTTGCCTTGCCTTGGGAGCTGGGCTCTGGGTATATATTCCCCTTCAGCCGACACCGGAGCATGCGTGTCATCCTGTGCCTCTCCCACACACCGACCGGAGTGTTGTGTCCTTTCAAATGTGTAACTGCCGCCGCGCAATGTCTTGTGTTTCAGTCATGCCTATGCGACGCTACGTTGTCAGGCGGCAGATGAGACTCCTGCTATTTCAGAGGAGCAGTGCACCGCACCGTCCCTCCGTCGCGGGGGTACCCCGAGTGACACACAGCAACGGGGGGTCCACAGGCACTGCTTGGGGCAGGAGATGGCTTTCAAGAATGTCGGGCGGGCCCTGTGGGAGCGGTTTGCTGGTGGGCCCAGGTTGGTGCGCCCACAGAATCCGAGCAATCCGATTGTGTCCCTGACGATGGCATCGACGAGCATCCGTGGTGGATCGGGAGTGGTCGAGGTGGAGCTGTTTGCTGATGTATACCCCAACAGCACACGCGAGTTTCTGAGGTTTATCGAGCTGCTCGGCAAACGTCTGGCGGACGAATCCCGCAGCCACCAGGGCGAGTTCTTATTGGACTTGCCCCCTGGATCTGACGCCACCCTGATCACAAAATTCCACCAACGATACCTTGCTGAGGGGCCGTTGGAAATCCCGTCTGAAGTTCTGCGCAACTCAGCTCAGGATCTTGTCCCTCCGCTGCCTACTGCAGTGTACTGGACCGGCCCCCCCAAGACTCTCAATTTTGGAATCATGATAAACGAGCCGGTGCATGTCAACCCCACCGATCACCTGGTGTTTGGGCAGGTTGTGACCGGGTTCCCATTCCTGAGGAAGTTCTCGCAGAATGAATCGAGCCATGCCGCAAGGATGATTGTGGACAAGGCAGGGCTTGCGGAGACATATGCCATCCCTGGGTCCTGGCAGGATCAGCTGTCACAGAAGTACCCCGACCACCCCAAATTCGGGCGCCCGGGGCAGGGTCCTCAGAATGTCAGGCAGGCCCCAAAACACGCCAAGTCCACCTTCGGTGTTGAGTTGAAGGCGCCCCGCTTTGAAGAAGCTGACAGCCCACAGCAGCAGAAGTGATGGCTGCCTTTCTGAAGCTGCCTGCAGTTGGCCTGCAGGGCGAACAGGGGCGAGAGGGGCGGGGCGGGGGGCCGCTGGGCTCTATCCCCTTCTTATTCTCTCTGCAATGTTGCGATCCCATCCCACCCCACCCCACCCCACCACCCCTTCGGGGCGTCGTAGAGCCAAAGGCGTGGGTGCTGCTGTCCCCATCCGCAAAGGCCAATCTGTAAGCTGGAGGCTGGAGAGCGTAGGCTGGCCCACACCGATCCCACGCGCGCCCCCCGCCCCACCCCCACCTCCTCCCCCCTCCGCATTTGCCAGGACGTTCTTGCTCTTTATCATTGTCACCACCACCACCACCACCACCACCACCGCAATGTGATCTGCTCATGCAGATCACTTGGCAACGCCGGGTCTGCCGTACTTCCTTCCCCCACTGCCAACATCACTGAATCAAGGAAGGTTCATCACCACCTCCGCCACCACCACCTCTCCTACCACGACGGCCACACCCGGCGGTGCGCGCAGCGGTTGTTCTGTCAGAGGGCATGCCTCTGGCGCGGGGAGGGTAGGATTGGTTCTGGCTGTAGCGGCGCTGGATGTAGAGACGGACGTGGGGGTGGGTCGGGTCGAGACGTCGCCGGGGTGGGGTTGGGGGGGGGGGGGTACGTAGGGGGTCCACAACCCCCCTCCAGTGGCAGGAGCGCATCCCCGCGGTCGCTCCCAGAGTGACGGCATAGGGATTGCCTCCCGTGGATAATTCCCGCTTTTTTGTATCTGCGAGCATCGGGTCGTTGGCTTTATGCTGATGACGCGGTTTGCTCGCGTGTCGCCTCCAAGCAACACACCACCTCGCGGATGGCCACGCCACTGGGGGGGGGGGGGTCGGAAGGGCCGCGACGCGCCGGAAGACGGGGTGGGGGGTGGGGGGGGTCGACGTACGCTGCTCGACGGGGTGGGTGGGTGGGGGGGCACCGCCGCAACAACAACAACGACGACGACGGCGACGGCGACGGCGAAATACAGCAGAGTGGGAGGGTGGGCTGGGGGTGGCGGGGTTTGAATTTGCTCGCGACATAGCAAGGAAAGACGAGTTCGAAAACGAAGACGACGATGACGACGACGACAACGACAAGCGGTGGGGGTGGGTGGGGCGGGGCGGGGAACTGAGCTGCCGGTAGCGATACCACAATGCGTTCCTCCGACAGCGTCGGAGGAACGAGGATGTAGCTGAGATGTGGGTCGGGTGGGGGGGGTTTTTTTTAAGGCCGAAACTCCGACGAAAGCTGCACCACACCTCCATGCGGTTTGCGTTGGAGCTTGAGGGGGGGGGGGCAGCAGCTGTGACGAGCGAGAGGGCAAGGCGGCGACATTGGGGATCCCACATCACCCGCACCACACCCACCACTGCAGCCCCACACCGAAGTCTCCGGGAGCCAGGGAGGGGGTGGGGAGAGGCCCGGGGGCGGGTGGGAGGGGGTTGCACAATGCCTGCAGGCCCGTGGCAGCCCTTTGTCGACAACATTCTCCTGGGAAGTGGGAAGTGTTCGGCAGGTATGGCGCAGCAGGCCGCAAAGCGTGGCATATTATCCCCTGTGTAAGTGGTGGAGCAGAAAAGGGGGTTTTTGACTACGAATGTATTACGAATTATAGGGGCTTCTGCTCTCCCAGTAAGGGTTTTTTGTTGGTTGCCGTACGGTGCACAACGTACCTTTGTGGGTTGTCATAAGGGTACTCATGCGTAGGAGTCGGAGTTGGGCCCACTCTTCCCCTACTCCTCCCTGACTTGGGAAAAGCGGCGCCCGTGTCGGGAAAACTCCGCCTACGCCCGAGTTTTCCCGGGTCGTGCGTAGGTCAGCAAGGGAATCAGTGATCTGTCATCTTGTGGGAGAGCGTGTGCTGTACCGTGCCCGCTGGTCGTCTGTCATCCTCAGTGCAGTCACTCGAGGACACAGGACCCCGGAGGCTACGCTCGCCGTAACGAGGCACTCTGTGTCTGCTCTGGATGTAGTGTCACGCGCATCTTTTCCGAAGCTCCCCGACGTCTCCTCGGTTAGGATCATCGCAGAGACAGAGACAGGGATCACAACGTCAATTCCCCGTTGCACTGACAGGATTCCACAGGAAGCCGCTCTCCTGGGGTTTGTCGAACACCGGCGTTCTTCAGCCTTGTCACTGTGCCTCGTTCTTGTTGTCAGTGTCTCGCTTGTGAGGCGGTCACTGGGTTTCAGAACAAGAGAGGTGAAGGCTCCCTAGTAGGTGAAAGCAGTGCCCTGAAGCTCCTGGAATGAAACTCCAGACGGGCAGCCCAGACCACGACCTTGCAGGTCCTGCCGGACCTGCAACTGATGGTCCAGATCCTGTCCTGCTGGAATTGCCCGTCTCCTGTATGTGGAGAGACGACGACTCGTGAAGGCTAGAGGCCTTTCCCGTGCACGCGAAACGTACCCGTTTCGGACGGTGCACTGCACAGGTTATCCACCTCAGGTCAGCACGTTCTGTGCACAGGCCCCGCCTGTCTGTCACGCAAACCACAGATGTCCACGGTGAGACCCACCGTGGCATTTGCAGCTGTCGGCTGGCCACCGTACCCTGGTTGTCTTGCCTTGTCCTGCCACTGCTCACTGCACGTCACCGTTGCGGTGCAGCAGTGCAGCTGCCGGTCCCCCTCAGCACAGGCGCCACGTTGCACGCCTGCGCACATCCGATGTCCTCAGCACCAGCCTCCTGGACACCCCACTTCGTTGCAGATGCGAAGCAGTCGGGCGCACTGGCAGGGCACTAGACATGCCCAAAGGACACTCTTCGAAGGTGGCAGACACGCGTGGATATGGAGGCTTTCAACAGGCCCGGAAGCCTGCCACGCTGTAACCACGCGCGAGGAGAATTGGCACAGGACCTCGGAGGGTCGCGTCGACGGCCCGTCGAAGGGAGATGGGCCATCAGGTGGGGCGGGGCGGCGGCCCAGGGTCACTGTTAGTGTCAGAGTCAGAGTCAGTCAACCCTGTGCCGAAGGGCAGGCAGCCCCAGTGCCGTATCGGAATGCGCCTCGAAGGCGGTACGGTTCACCCCCCAGTGAGGACGGGCGCCGTCGGGTCAGCGCGAGGCTTCATCAGGCGGCAGTGGGGAGCCCGGGGAGCTCACGGAATGGGCCACCTCTTGGGATTGACACGGAGAGGGGGTTAAAGCCGCCTGACGCCTCCACGTGGCGTCCCTGCTAATCCCCTCGCATTACACTGCGCGGGGGGTAGAGTCAGCGGTGGGGTGGCGACATCGGTGCTGAAATGTCTTATACATGGAGCCGGAATAGACGGGGTGGTGACCTATGAAGGGGGAATGCTGAGCCCAAAGAACCGAGGTCCCAAGAGAACAAGTCCAGTGGGGGCCGGGCGTCCCCTCGTCCTGTCTTCTGCAGCGACCGCCCGCCACGGAAACTCACCTTGAGCCACCGGGTCTCCCCACACTTAAGTGGGCACCCCAGGTTGCTAACCAGCGGCAGGTTTTTCCAGAGACGCTGCAGTGTCTCTTCTCCTCACCGCAGACAACCGTGTGTGGGAATCGTGGCATCGTGGCAGGCACTGCTTGGGTTCAGTGTTTGTGCACGCGTGGCGCCCGGTGGCCGTCACCACCGCTGCTGACCACGTAACAACCGACTCAGGCCACCCCCTTCGGATTGACACCTCACCGAAGGGCAGAGCGCTCAGCGTCACCTGGCACCGACCGTGGTGCCGGGGGTCGGCTTCGGGCAGGGTGCCGCTGTTCGCTGCTCGCTCTTCTTACCCCGGTCGGGCACTCCGGCGTACAACGGCACGCGGTCCAGGCTTCAGAACTTGCTCTTAGCCGTGTAGACCGCGCGTGGGATCTGCTCGAGGATGCGGATGGCGAAACGTGGCGGGGAGGTTCAAGACTTCCTTCTCCCCAGCCGCGTGGAGAGGTAGGGGCGCGCGACGGTTTACCGCATCACTGGGTGACAGTGTACTTCAGCATCCTCCCCATCACACGTCTGCGTTATGCGGGCAGGCAGGATCCCCCCGGGTGTCAGCCTCAACGGGCAGATGTCGAGACCAGAGGACCAGAGGATCTCGAAGTTAGTGTCGGTATGGTCCAGAGGAGAAGCCAGGCCCGGCAAAGTGCAACGGTACGGAAGTGGTTGATTCCTGGTTAGCTCTCGTTTGTCGGGGAACTTGGGGGAGGTCGAGGAATACTGCTCGAACCGCAGCCCAGCCAGTGTTCTCCCAGTGGCGATTGCACTATTTTTACGTGGCCCCTGTTCAGTCTGAAAGCGACAGTGGGGCATTTTTGGGCAACAAAGACAGCCACCTTATCAAGCTGCGGTGATGTTGGCTTTGTTTTGCCCGGTTTTTCGTGCGCAAGCAAGAAGCCCTAGATTTTCCTTGTGGCAATGCGGTACTGTTGTACCGGTAGCGGCACAACCCGATCTTCTTTGCGTGTACCGTCGCGATTGCATCCTGCATCTGCCGAAGCGGTACAAGCGTGACTTCTTCTGGTTCCCGCACCCAGACGCTCGCTGTTGCTGGAAAGTTGCGCGTCTCCCTGGCGCGGCTCGCACGTCGCCCACGTCGACACCTCGAGATCCTCCCACAATCCTAGGACACCGCCGCCTCCACACCCGAGGAGACGATCTGCAAATCTCAACTTGAGCGCTTCGAGCAGCACAGAGAGGCACCCGGGGGCACCCCGTCCGCTCGTGAAACCATGCCCGGTTCCGCTGCTGGGACACCTATCGAAAGCGTCGCTTCATTAAACTAAGGCGCGCACTTGCATGTTCAGAGCGAGCAGGCAAGCTGTGCAATACCATTTAAATGGATGGGTCCTTTTATTTGCACGACCACCACCACCCCCTTCACAGGTATCATCCTTGCGCTGAGCCCACCAGGGCAGGTGTTGGCATACAGCCCATGCCTCAGCATCACGCAGGACGAGATGAACAAGATAGCGAATGTCATATCGTCACAAGATGAGAAGCCGTTCCTTTCAGAGGGCATTTTCATCAGCGGCCAGAAGTACGTCTGCCTTCGTGCGATGATGGACGAGGGCCTGGTGTACGCTAAGCTAGGCCCTGCCGGTGCGTGTATCGCCAAAAGCGAATACTGCATTGTCATCGGGATATACAGCAAGGGCATGGCCGGCGGGGAGTGTAACGTTGCCACAGAAGGTCTGTGCACATACCTCTCCGAACAAGGCTATTAGAGGATACACCCCAGACCGCGCTGCGGGTGGGTGGTGGGGGCTTTCTAGAGTCCGGTGTGTTGTGAGATGGATGTGAGTGCCTGTGTTTTGTCCAGGAGGTGTGGTTCCAGATCTGCTCGCCCCAGGCAAGGAACGCCCCACCCCCCTAGGTTTTTTATTCGAGAAAGGAAACCGTCGGCGGCAAATGGCTCAGATCAGGCCCCGCGCAGCTAACCAGGCGCTCATTTTTTTTGCGCTTCGGATTGTCACACACCAACAAGAATCATGGCGTTCAGATGGTGTTGTCGTCAAACCGGTTATGCTATGATGCGTCGGGATTTATTAAACAAAGTTCAGATTGAAACCGTATGATGGCTTATTGCATCGAATCTAATTCTTCCAACTCACACAAGCTGGCTGGGGGTGGTGGTTGCCCCCCTTTTTTTTGCCAGGGATAACTCGATCCTCCTCCCCTGTTCCACCACGGGGCTTACTCCCCGCATGCCTTTGGTTCACCCCACACCAATCGAATCGCTTCGTGGGCCTCTGTGACATTGATGGCTGGGTTCCCAAGGGAACGGGGTTTTCCCCTCCTCTGAAGAACACCTCCAATCATCCTGTGTGTCGGATGTGTGCCGGTGCTGTTTATATTCGTCGAATCAGAAGCGAAAATATGTATGCAGCATCGCCTCACCCATGCACACCTCTTCGCGCCTTCGCCTCGTGTGGTGCGCTCGTGCCTCTGCCTCTCCGCTCAAAGCAAGCTAGGCGTGTCATCTCACCAGGCATCGGGCACAACCCGCAGTGAAGTGAGATTGACTTTACGCCTTTGATTTTTCAGGGGAAGTGGGCCCAGATGGGACAGAACAGGTCTGTTGGAGCCATCGGTCTGTTTCATAAAACCGGGGCTTCTTCAGATTTGACACCACTCACACTCCAATCCCCCCCCTCTCTTCAAGCAAGCCAGCCCATGGGATCATCGCTTCATTTCCTGACCCCACCCCGCATAACGAGATGACGGAGGTCAACACTGTGCTTCTGTGTTTGTATCCCGCGGGGACACATTGCGACCCTCCCTCCAGCTCACTTTACCTCCCTGGGGTCTGGCAGGGCAGGGAGTGTAAAGTGCAGGGCGGGGAGTGTAAAGTACTTTACACTCCCCGCGGGTCACTTTACACTCCCTCCAGCTCACTTTACACACCCTGCGGGTCTACTTTACACTCCCCGGGAGTTACTTTACACTCCCTGCGGCTACTTTACACTCCCCGGGGCTGACACGCTGAAAATGGCCAAAAATCGCTAAGGGCCCAGGACCCCTATACACACACCATAACCCCTTCTGGGACCAAAAAGTCCACGAAAGGGGTTAAAACGGCTTAATTCGTTGATTCGTTGCATTTCCCTGCATTTTTCAGCAAAAAATCGGATTTTGGCTGGGCGAGGACAATGCGAAAATCGCGAAAAAATGCCAAAAATTCGATTTTTCACAGAGGCCCAACAACGGGTTTCTGGGTGAAAAATGGGCCCAAAACCCGTTTTTGGGCGATTTTTGGCCGAGAATCGCCGTTTTTTCGCGTTTCTGGGGTATTTCTGGTGCAGAAGCCAGTCGGAGGCCCAGAAGCGATGACAATTGCGGTATTTCTGCTCAACATGCCTGGGAAGCGCAAAATTTCGCATTTTTGGGTGATTTTTTAGGTGTGGACCCGATTTCCCGGGGCTCCCCGGGGTCAAAATGTGGCCAAAAAGCCCGGGCAGAGGGTCCCACTGCAGGCAATTTCCAGAGGCTCGGGAGGGCCCGCAAAGGTGTCCCCTTGGGAAACAAACCGAACTACGTCCCTCCCGGGCCCCGCGGGACCCTCTCGGGAGCGTAAAATGCCCCTCGGGCGCTTCGCGCCCTCGGGTCATTTTACGCTCCCTCGAGGGTCCCTTGGGGCCTCCCCGGGAGGGACGTAAATACTCATTCCTCTACTTCGCCACTCCCACCGCGCGCCAGTGGTTTTGCTCTTATTTTAATACGCACGCAATGGCCACGCGGAGAGTGTCACTCAGCTCTGATAGCCCTGCTATCAGAGCATCATCACACCACTCCCTCCAGACGAGAGGGTCTGGGAAGTGTGTGTGGAAGCGCCAGCGCATCAAATGAATTGCAAATAGTACAGGAAGACCGGAAAAAAAGGGCGATACTTTACTCTGCAGCACTCTGAAACAGCCGCCTGAGTCTGTGGAGGCAAAATTGTTGTGCGGCGTCCTGCGTGCCCCGCTCGACATAATGGCAGGAACCCCTCCAGTGTTAAATATTGTGTATCCAGTGCGGTGCCCGTTTCGCCTTGCCCTGCAAAACAGGGAGATCACCCGATCAAGCCAAGATAGAAAGGATCACACTGGCACAGCTGAGTTGGCATAAAGCGAAGGCTCTACTGACGGCTCCCGATTTATTTATTACCTGGGACCCCCCGTGTTTAAGTCCCCCCCCTGGAGGCGATTTTCGGCCGGGGGGGACTTAAACACGGGGGGGGCGGACCTAAACACAGGGGGGGCTTAAACACGGGGGTGGCACAGTGGAGACCAAGAAGACCTCTTCCTCTGCTGTCGTAGGGGGGTAATTCCGGTCTGGATGGACTTTTGGCACCCCACTTTTCGACTCTGACAGCACCTGGAGGGCCTAGGGGCCACCTGATGACCCTCCAGACCAGCTCACCCCCGTGTTTAGGTCCCCCTGTGTTTAAGTCCCCCCCCTGCCAGACCCCCAGGGGGGGACTTAAACACGGGGGTAAGGGGGGGGGACTTATACACGGGGGGTCCCAGGTATTGATTTAGAATCAAACCGAGGGGGGTGGGTAGGTGGGTGGGGTAGTTAGGCTCTGCCCTCCGCAACCCACCCGTCTCGAGAGAGATGTGTGTGGGGCAGATCTTCACACAGTGCGAAGGGGCGGGGGTGGAGGAAGCAGTCGTTGGTAGGGGGGGTCGTTGTTGCGTTCTATTTTGTCGTCACACTTCACGTTCCAGCGTGTTGGTGTGGGGTGTGGTGTGTCAGGCCCAGATCGTTTTCTCACCCAAACCCTCTGAACCCCCAACCCCGGCTCTTCTCCGGCTTGAAGTTGACTCAAAAAGGAACCGAATTCCTCGCCAGCCAGGCTCTCTCGAAGCGTTCTCAGATGCCATTCAGATGGAGTGCACGGAGGGGGTGGTGGGGTGGGGTGGGGGTGGGGCCAATAAACGAACGAAATCTGAACCCCTCACGGCAGCACCTTCGAGGGGTGTGCCTGTGCCGAGGGCATGCGTGATAATTATTGGCGTTCCCCTCCCCAAAGAATAGCAACCATCGGGGGTGCCCCCCCCCCCCACCCACCTAACCATTATCCCGTTCTTCAAAGCCAGATCTCTTCAGTTTTGGTTGTCAAAAAAAGTGCACACTTGCAATGTGCAAACAAGAGCCATCCAGAATCTAACTTTACGAAAAAGGTACCACCCACTACCTCCCCCCCCCCCCATCACCTGCCTGGGTTAGGGTTTGCTATGAATATCACCGACCCCCCACCCCTCGCTTCCCAGGTGGCAAATGACTAGCATTGCATGAAGGCGCTGGGAGACTTGCTATTCCATTAACTCTTGATCAATCAACCCCAACCCCCCACCCCTCACCACCCAACCATCTCCCTGGCCCTCTCCCCTGTCACGGAAGTGACCGGGGAGGGCAAATCGCATTGGGAGAGGGTTGTGGTGTGGCGGTGGTGGTCGGTGATGTTCCTTCCCCTCCCCCGTGCAAAACTACTGGGGAAATAACGGCCCATCTCACCGGGGGGCTGAGAGAGACGAACAGAATTCTTTCAAAAATAGTGGGGTTGCCGGGCGGGTTATTTTTGTCTTCAGGACATGCCAAGTGGATCTCTGCGAACTCCAGGAGTGTCTCAGACTCTCAGACCAGTGGTCGCGCTAAATATTGGAAAAATCTCCCAAAATTTGGAAATCGGGAGCGAAAAAACGTACCTGAAAAAGGGGCTCGTTTTTGGGCGGGGAAACCGCGTTTCGTTGCATTTCCGAGCCTCGCCCGGATCGTAGTGGGGTCATTTTGAAAAAATGGGCTTGTTTGAAGACACTCAAATTTTCCGTCCTGGTTGTCTCTACAGCATGTGATCAGTAACAACCCGGGCTAGGGGTCAGGCACCTGCTCGGAAAGCAGGGACGGGAATTCCCCACTCAGCTCAACTGCCAACAACGCCACCAAGTAGGCAAACATGTGCCAGCTTGAGTGCCACCCCTGATACGGCGAGGGTGTAGCCTGTTCAAGACACTGATGCCAGCACTGGACGTGGGGACCCCACGAAGCATGTTGTATGTGAAACCTTGTGCACACGCTATACAGGGGGGTCTGGGGGGCGGAGCCCCCCAGCCGCCGGAGGCCACGGTAGTGAGTATCTGTTCCTTGCGCCGTAGTGGGAGCGCGTGGGAGTTGCGGGCGTACAGATTCTGTGTGAGTTGGATGCGTCCTCCTGAGGCTACTGAGAGTGGTCTGGGTCCCATTCGCTGATGTGAACCCAAAGGACTTGGCTACAAGACAGGCACACGCTGCAGCCTAGTGATACAGGGGGGTCTGGGGGGCGGAGCCCCCCAGCCGCCGGAGGCCACGGTAGTGAACATCTGTTCCGAGCTGAACTCGTGTGGTCGGAGCCCAGTGCTGCGCGGGAAGCAGTCACTCGGTAGGGAAGGCAAAAGGGGTGCTGAGAGTTTCATGTAAAGCGATGCTTGTGGAAGTTTGGGGAACGGCGAAAGTCAGGGCGTGAAGAGCAGCAGCCATCAAGGCCACCCACCCACCCCCGCCCCGCGGGGCCCATTTTTTTCTCTCCCCGTCTCTGCCTTCTTTTGAATATTTGAGATCCGTGCGAAACGCCATGGGGTCACTTGCATTTTTTTGGTGCACTTTTTTCATACTGAATTGGGGTACCAAAACGTTTCGAGTTGTGGACAAATCCCTGTTTGCAAATAAAAAACGTACCTCAAAAAATCGTCGAAAATGCCGGGAGTAGGGAGTGAAGTTAGCGCGACCACTGTCTCAGACTCTCAGGCAGATTTTTTTTTGCATACACGTTAAGTGTTCTAAGAAACCAGACATAACCAGAAGACCAACATCATGTTCGTGCTAGCACTTTTCCCTTTTGTCATCACACCCGTGCGCCAAAACAGGTTAGGCCTTATATTTGGCTGCGTTCAACGAAAAAAGACACTTCTTTGCGGAGTTTAGCTAGCACGATTCAGTTGGGCGATTCATTTGTCTGGTTTTAGCCTGAGTCCTTCAAACGGGAGTGCATTTTTGTCGGGAGGGGTCAAACTGGCAGGTGTCTCTACACAGTCACACCCCAACACCGCACAGAGATAGAGAGATGTAACCCCAGCCCCAGCCCCCCAACCCCCCTCGCTGCAATAAAACACTTGGATCTCAGACACAACCTGCATAACGAGTGAAGGGAAGATCATTCTTGTGCCTCCTTCTACTTCTATTTTACTACCCCTCGCTGCAGGGTGTCGGGAGAGTTGCCTTTACCTTCACTCTCGACAACTGTCCTCCTTCCGCTGCAAGGCCGAGCCTCCCCCCCCCCGCTCTGTATAGACGTGTGAAGCCCATGGGTTGCATGCATGCCTCAGACTGACGAGAGAACCATAGAGAAAACTGAGGTGGCCACTAAAGGGACCACGTCTCCCCTGGCAAATCGGTTTTTCTCTCATTTGGCCCCAGAGTGCGATATGGGAAGGGTGTGGTGGTGGTGGCGGTGGTGGTGGTCTCGTTTGGTGCGCGTTTGCGTAACGCCCCCCTTCTCCGACTGATGCCAAGCCTCTCCACCCTCTTCCTCTGGATATTATCCCCACCCTCGCCCCTGTGCAGCGCTCGGACTGTGCAGCCTGCATGTCATGTGAAGAGAGAGAGCGAGAGGAGAGAGGTCATTCCGATTTTACCTTTTCTTCGACTTCACTACCCCCGCCGCGCAGGCGGTTTGCGGGGTCGGGTGCGAAATAGAGAGAGGTGTCAGTCAACACAAAGCAGGGGTGAATGCCATTTGTGAGCTGAGGCTGGTGACTCCATTGTTTTTTTCCAACGTGTTTGGAATCGTTCAGGAGGAGGCGGTGGGGCGGAAAAAATTCTGGCTGAGAGTGGAATATGATCATGTCTTCCATGCCTTGCCGGGGGGTCTGGCCATGCCCGTCTTCACGCCTTCATCACCTTTCGGCACCACATCCCTGATGCCTTTTTTTTTTGCGCAAGCAAACAACGGAGCGAGAGTGTTTCCCCATCGTTATGTGGCAGTTAATCTGATGCCCCCCTGCCCCCACCAACGAGTGAAGGGTGATCATTCTTGTGCTCCCTTCTACTTCTATTTCACGACCCCCCGCCCTCCTGCCCCCTCTCTCGCGCTCGGACTGTACAGCCTGCATGTGTACTGCGTGAGAGAGAGAGAGGTCATCCCTAGTTTGCCTTTTTCTTCTATTTCACCGCCCCCTCTCGCGCCCTCTTCATCCCTTCTTCAACTACCCTGGATTTCACAACACACTCGCGGGTCTCAGACTGGAGTGGCTGCCCAACATCCCACGAGCCCTCTATACATCCCCCCTCCCCTCTTTGTATGTGGTTGGATAGGTTGGCTACTGTTTCGAGCCGCTGCGCTGTGTTGATTGGAGGCTCGTGTTTGCCCGTGTGACCCCCCCCCCCTCTCAGCCGTGTTTGCATATTGAGTGAAGGGAGAGGTTGTCTCTGTGCCTTACTTTTCTTGACATCACCCCTGCTGTGTTGGCATGCCGTGTGGGGTGGCCCTTGTGGTTGCCAGGGTTATTTCACTGTGTGAAGTTATTCTTACGTGTTTTGATTGTTTCTCAAGTGTATTCACCGCAGTCTGCCTGATCTGGAAGAATATCGGGGCCAGAGGCCATCGCCACAAACGTGTTTGTGTCTTCTGGAAACTTCGAAAGTGATCTAGTCTGGCCCAGGCTAGCTGCAAATGTGTATGCGGATTGATGTTCTATGTTCAGCTTCTTGGTCGTCTGTCGGGGCTGGGTGGGAAATACGTTCCTGTTCTGTGGCATGGCATGCGAGACTGCATGGTTTCGAGGAAGAAGGATTCCCTTCTGCTACTGCAGGGCTACGCCTTGCGCAGGCTATTTCTACCCACCGCCACAGCTTATCTTCTGCACAGCTGCGGCGGGTGAAGATATTGCATCTCTTATCGGGCGTATTCCACGTATATTTTTTACCAAATTTTGTGAGTTCGGCGAGCCAACTGGGGGAAACTTTCTGTGTTTCTAGCTGGATCTTGCGACCCCACTCACACCACTTCATCAGACTGGGGAGTGGTGTACACAAAGAGTTGGGTCTGCGTTCCAACCAACGTTCGGCAGGAATTGGTTTGCTGCCTCGTTTTTCTGTCACTTCACGATCCAGCGGGGGCACAGATAGTTTTTGCCACGTTCATGCTCTACCGTTCCCTGTGCCTATGGTCATCATTCAGACCGACAATATTCATGATGATTGAGGCTTTGAGGATCATGGCAGATTCCTGCCAGTTTGTATGAACAGGCCAACGAAGGCGCAACCCCATAGACATGACACCAGGCGTGGCAGCCAGCCCAACTCTTCCTTCTGGCCAGAATAGCACAACGCGTTGCCATATTGTTCGAATCTTTCACTTTTAAAAATCACCGCTCCTCATCAGGAATCTGGTGGGGCGTGGTGCGATCCTGGCAGGCCGTTTCCTGGGAGACAAAACGGGAGCGGCTGTCGCCTTTTTTTTCAGAGAGCTCACAGAGCAGAGTCGCCCAGAAAGCTAGCATGGCGGCAGTGGTGTTCGGCTCTGTTGGATGTGTGGAGGCAGACAGTCTATCCACAGTAGATTTGAGACGTGTAAAGCCGCGCTTGCCGAGGTGGGGCGGAGGCCCGCAATATGCATCTGGCTCCCAAAGGCATTGGAGAGTGGCCCCGCAAAGGGGCGAGTTTTACTCTGATGTTTCCAGTCTGGTGGATCACAACACCGTGCTCGTGGGAAACGCTTATTGTTTTCTTCGGTTCACAAAATAATGTGTGTGGGGTGGCGGTGCCGGGAGTTTGAGTATCTCGTTGCGTCGTGCCACTCGTTTCCGTCCGATGCCCCACAAGAGTTTTTCCAGCAGTCCTTTGTTGATTCCTTGGATGACGTGTGTCTTCCTTCTGGTTGATTATGAGGCGGGTGTGTGGTGACACACTTCCGCACCACTTCACGAGAAGAACCCTGGGGGCCTTTGCCCCGTGTCACTTTGCAGCCGATTATGTGAGACAGCTCACGTTTTCACACGTTTGCATTTCTGAGCGAAGGCCCCGTGGTTGTCTTCAAGGTAGGCGAACGGTTGCATCAGCAAAACGCACAGCGGGCGTGGCGCCTTTGGCTCCGCCCGTCATCCGAAGGTTGGGTCCATACCAGGAATTCAGCGCGCACTTGTCTTTCCTGTTACAATCAAGCTGCGCCTTGCTGCCTGAGTGTGTCGCGTTTAGTTCTGTTGTGGTTATTTCACCCGCATTCCCTTTGCCGGGAGGGCGCTAGTAGAAAGAACAAGACACAAGTCGACAAACAACTGTTGTGACAGAGCCGCCGCCCCACTCCCACCCCCCACTTGTCCATGGAGCGCTTCAAGGTGCCGTAGAAGGCAGCACCGTCGTGAGACCATACCAGGGACAGGAAAATCTCCGTGCTCATTGCGGATACACGTTGTGCGACTTCCGTCTCAATTGCCTTGACACAGATGTCAGGGGAAGAAGGCCATGACGAAGTGATGCGCACCACTTTTGTTGGGGAGAGTACCCGGCTATTTTGGGGTTTATTACCGGGTTTGCGTCGGTTATGCATAACTTAGCCCTGTCAGCGTGCCATTTGCTGCCCAGCTTGCGTACAAAGCTGGTCCTCCTGCGGGTCGGCCACCTCAGCGCATTGCTTTTCGGACAACAGCCACACCGCCTCCTGATTATCTCCCCCCTCCTCACCCAGCACCATTTCCTGCCACCCTTCCATTGGGGCTTTTAAGTTGACCCCATACCTACAGACTAAACGCTTGACACACACCCCCTCCACCCCCCTCCCCCCCACGGGGGAATCACACATGTCGGAACCGGAGGCAGCTGCAACGCCAGCGAATGAGGTCGACCCGACGAAGCTTACACCGCAGCCACCGCCGCGACAAGCCGGCCCCCGCACCACGCGCAGGGTGAAGTACAGCACCAGTGGTGTGGCACGGCCGCCGCTGTTTGAGAATGTGCTGAGCACGAAATGCGCAGCACCTGCTGCCTCCCTCGGGGCGAAGTACCGCCCCATCCCCCAGTCGACGAAGACGCCTGGGCCTGGGGCTTATAATGTGGGTGGCCAGCACACCTCCGTCTGCCCGCGGTTTGCCAAGCCTTTGATGCCGCCTGCAAGGCAGCAGCATGCTCCGGGGCCCGGCACATACAACCCTGTCTATCCACACTGCGGGATCAGCACAGGCATGGGTGCGATGGTGCCCGGGTGCTCGCTGTCGCCACGCCTTGCCGATCGCGAGGTGCGCGAGACAGGCCCCCCGCCAGGGGCGTATTCCCTGCCGCCGTGTCTGGCTAACCAGGGCTTCTCCTTCTCCCGCAGCGACCGTGGCAAGGCGCCGAGTGGGGTGCTCGTCACGCCCGGCCCAGGCACCTACACCACAGACGCCACCCGCCGCAAGCGGGCGGGCTTCTCCCTCGGAGGGAAGTGGAAAGCGAACCGTCCGAATGAGACGCCTGGCCCTGGGACCTATGACAGCGACTCCCTCACCCTGGCGCGGTCGAAGGGAAAGATTACCCTCAAGGTATGCGTGGGGAAGGGGAGGGGAAAGGGCGGCGGTGGTGGTGGTGGTCGATCTTGTAGTGTTGCTCCTCGGGGTTGCCGTCAGGTCAAAATGGGTGGTAGGCGCCTGCCCCACCCCCTCTCCTGCAGCAAGCCACTCCACGCATGCACGCACCCATTGTCCCCCACAGGGGAGGTTCCCAGCAATACAGGCAAGGTTGGGCCAGGGGCCTGCACCATCCTACAACGTGCGTCCCCCAGCATACGGCCCAGCCGTGCCTCCCGACTAGCCCCAGTAGGGGTCTATCGGGAGGCAGGGGGCATGGGGGCCTGGCCTGGCACAGGTGTTGATTTTGTCATGTCAGCTGTGCCTGCGCTCATCTGTAGGTCTGTAGGTGCGGTCGTTTGGCCCTGTGGGGTGGGTTCAAGGAGTGTGGGCTGTGTTGTTGTGCGACGGCACGTGGTGTGTCGTATGTTCTGATATTTTTTTTGCTATATCCTTATCCCGGTCTGGGAAAAGGGCTGCCGCAATGACGAATCATCCACCCCCCACGCAAATACGATGAGAACCGCATCCCTTTGCGTCCTGTCATGTGACATCCGGACCCCAGGATGCCTTCGACGTGCCACTTCTTTCCCAGATTTATTTTGCATTGTCATGTTAGGATTCTGTTGCTGTTCACAGGTGCATACCCGGTGTCTCCTATGCAGCGTCATTTCCCCCCTGGCCTTGGGTGGGGTAGCCTCTTCATAGGGTCTCCGGGTTTGCCTGTGTGTAACCCAGATCTTCCGCCTCCAAAAGCCGTGGCATATCACACCGCTCACTCGGTGTGCAGGCAACGTGCACAGATCAAATCACGGCTCGATTTCCCATCAGATCGACCGAGACAGAAAAAATGCGCGCTCGGTGCCAGGCGTGTATCTATTTCACGGAATGAAAATAGGAATTTGGGGAAAAAATATTTTTTTGCACTATTTTTTTTGCACTTTTTTCCTTTGGATTTTATAGTGACCCTACTTGGTATTGGCCGAAAATTTTTATGTTCCCGGTCTTGGATGTGCTCAAACAGTCAAAAGAACACATTTTCCGGATGCAAAAAAAATTTGCACCTGGGGGTGGAGAGGGGGGTCGGAGGGCGGTGGTGTGAGAGGCTTGCTCTCGAGCTCAAACCAACAGATGTTCACTACCGTGGCCTCCGGCGGCTGGGGGGCGGAACCCCCCAGACCCCCCCATGCGACATGTGCTATCTGTCAGTTGTGTTGTACTTGAGCGTATGCGACTATGGAGCCAGGCCAACAGACGTTCGCTACCGTGGCCTCCGGCGGCTGGGGGGCTCCGCCCCCCAGACCCCTGTGGCTTGTGCCTGGTCTTGGAGCCAAGCTTGCGCGTACGGGGCTGGGCATATCGGTTCACACCTCGCGGGAGGCTGGGCCGAGCCTAATCTCTCAGAGACGAACACCTTGCGAATGCGATCGGGTTTGCGGGCTTGCGGCTATGACATCTCGAAAGGGTCGTCGGGGCCCGTGATATGTTTCGGGTTCACTTGGTGGGCATCCGTGGCGAGGAACCACGTGTATGTGTGCGAGGAAGCAAAGAGATACCACACCGGAGCCACACAGCACCAGGTCGACCTGGATCTGGTCGAGCTCAGGGGGAAGGAAGCACAGTCACCAAAGTGAGTCACCACCGCCGGCCTCAACCACCAAACTGCAACGCAGAGGTTCTGCTATTCTCACAAGGAAGGCGCCCTGGGATGTACAGTGATTTGTGTGTAGCATCAAGAGGCACTGACCGCCTTGAACAGAGAGGTAGTGTACAGGTGGCGAGCAGTGGGAGGGCGTGCTGTGTCCTTCCACTTCCCCATCTACCTCCATTCGTTCACCGTTGTTGATAGCGATTTTTTCGCCATTTTTTCGAATCGTATGCATCGGTGAGGCCGAGTGAATCAAAATAGCGCAAAACTCACACCAAAATCTGTGTCTGAGGCACAGAAATCGTGCAAAAAAGCACCCAAAAAAAAGTGCAAAAAAACCAAAATAGGATTTCGAAAATCGGCCAAAATACCCCCAAAATAGAGCCACACCTGCTCGGTGCTCGCTTTCCAGCGATGCCCGGGAAGCGGCGGGCCTGTGTCCAGCCTTTTCTTGTCTCACAAATCGACCTTCCTGTGTTGCTCCCAAGCACCTGTCATGCTAGCTCTCCAGCTGAAGCGGGCAGGTGTTGGTTTCATCCACCTCGGTTGGCGAGGTGTCCAGTTGGGGCAGTGCGCAGCAGCCCCAGGGGCAGTGAACCAAAAGAAGTTGGCGCTTCGATGTGCCTTCGCCAGTTTGAGTGTGAACCTTTCCCCGCGTTAGCACTGCTGCAGGTGTCTCAAGAAGTCTCGCACAACAATGCCCGAACCCTCTCCCCGCCCCGCCCTCGCTTGCGCATTCTTGTGAACATACGATGATGCCGTTGCCTTCCCACCCCCAGTTGCGGGTCGGTTGTATGATTCCCAATCCCAGACCCTCTTGCATTGCCACCACCCTGCCTGCAGGTTGCATTGTTTGCACTACTCTTACTCTCTTCAGCATGGGCGGCTACGACGACGTGTGGGGCATGTCTCCCGAGCACCGCCCGACCATCCGCGAATGCCCGGGGGCACCCAAGAAGCCGACACGCTCCCGGGTGGTCGGGTCACCGATTCGTCCGCGCGTTCTGTTCTAAAGCCCGACGTTTTGTATGAAGCCTTTGTGGCGTCGGAAGGAAATGCACCCAATCCTGCGATGTGGTTTGGCAACCCTGTGTGATGCGATGATCTCGAACATGAATGCAGTACAGAATGACACCACCTGTTCGATTCTTAGCTGCAAACCCAAGAATCTGCAAGACTGCAGGACACATCTGAGGCAAGCAGTATGGAAACAGCAGACGGATGGTCTACGTCCGCTGTCGAGTCGTCATACCAGCCGCGAGAAGAACCTATGCCATCAATCATCGTTGAGGACGCCAAAGGGTGGCTTTCACCCCAGCCATTGCTCGTCGAAAGTAAAGATCACCGAACCATCAAACCTACACTCTATTTCCATAACCCCCATCACCGACGCTCTCCCAGCCACCTCCAACAACCCCGCAACGTTTGCGCTCGCCCATCTCTGCGAGCTGCAGATAAAGTGACCGAACAAAGAAAAAGAAAAATCAACCAAACCCCCCCAGTAAGTGTATTGTACAACATTGATCCGTTTCATCACCCCATCCCCCCACCCCCACCCATCCACCCCACCGAACTTGCCCCAGTTATATTTACCCCACACGCACACACCTGCTTCTGGAAGCCCTCATTTTTATTGTATCCGTTCCTTCCGTGGGTGTGGGGTGGTCTCCGTCTGAGCGAGGCCTCTTCCCTGCATGAGAGAGGTTGCTTGCTGAGACCAGCACGCTGTGCTGACGTTGGAGGAGTCTCCGTGTAAGGAGGGAGTGTATATTTTCGGGTTCTTTCAGATTTTTTCAACACGGCGAGAAAACGGGGCTCGCGGCGCTGCGCAAAACCCGTTGCTTCGCCGTATTGCAACCTGGGATTTTTCCGGGAGAGAAGTATCTGAAACACCACGTCCAACACCCCGCCTCCTTCATCTTGCGGTATGATTCAGGTGTGCAGTGTGCCATAGCCCTTCTGTCACCCCACTCCATCCCGGCTTGCTTAGGGGCAGTTCTCCCTCAGAAGCTACCCGCCTTCGTGGGATCCCCCTTTGCCGTCTGGAAGAGCAAGCCAGATACGTGGGCCTCACTGGCCTCCGTTAAAAAAGTCACGAAAGGGCGGTGGGTGTGGGTGGGAGGGAGGGGGGGGAGGTGCGGGTATTCTTTTGTACTGAATCCATCGATATTTTTTCCAACACCAGGGTAACACCGTCCAGTATTCAGTACTCAGTACCCACTCAAAGTGGGCTGGGGGGGGGGGGGGGGAGGGGGTGGGGGGGTTTACATGTGTGCCGGTTGCTTCACGATTGCCAAGGGCCTGTGTCGCTTGGGTGGGGTCACAGCGATGCGGGGGTGGGCGAATTCCAGCACGTGATGTGTCGACTAGTTAAGTAGACACCGCCACCTGTGGGGTTTGCGGCCCATTTGCTATCCCGCGGTGTTTGTGTTGTCGAGTTGAGTCTCTTTGACTTGACTGGAGTTTTCAGGCCAGTGGGGCATATCGCCAAGCACACATGCACTAAACAGTGGGTGCTGTATCAGGCTCATGCACTTGATGCGGCTGACACGGGTATGCAAGTACTCATGGGTGGTGTCTGTACAGAATCCAGCAAGAGAGTAGAGCTACTGCAGTGAAGCACAACGCTGTACCCTCTGTGCCATGCCGTCGATTGTTGGTGCTGCGTGTGCAGCAAGCTCTTGCCTCTCCTTGGTGATGATGTATTGCCTTCCCCTACCGCAGTGCACGCCACTGTCCCTTCTGTCTTGTACTGTACATAGATGAAGTGATGCGAAAGAAAATCAAGTCCAGAAACGAAGTCATTTCTTGAACCTCCCGCGTTCCTCCCATCCCACCCCTGCACTGCTGCAATAAGAAACCGTGAGTTAGGCGATGACGGTTGGCAATGACGGTTTTGGATGCTGTACACGGCACACCCCCGGAATCGGGCGGATTTTGAAGACTGCCAAGGTTGTCGGTGCCTCTGGAGTTTGCCTCGTGAGGTGCGCCCTCACCCTGGCGACAGGCACCTGTGGCCTCGACATGTCCACTGATGTCCACCCCAGCCCTGCGATGCCGTCTACTGGCACATACAGCAGTGGGCAAGTCCGAAGGGGGTCTGTCATAGCAGCAGAGCAGGCTGGTGGATGGGTGGGGTTGTTCCGGAAAGATCCCGATGCAAGGGAAGGGTGGGGGGGCAGATACCGCCGCCCACCATGATCATGCATACGTCTAGCAGCTTCGTGTTGGCTGACACGCCCCACCACCACCTCCCCTTGAGTGAAGCCGTCACGTTGCGCAAAGTTATTTTTGCTGTGCATGTTACTACCGTCCACCGCCCTCTGCACACTCAACACCACACTCAACGCCAGAATCAAAACGCCACCTTGGCTGAAACAACGCCCCGGTGAATTGTTTGACTACACCCTGCGTCCCACCGCCTGGAGGCGAACGGGCGGGCCGCGCGTGGTGGTGGAAGCGCGGGGCTGAGGAAGCCCCAACATGACGGAGGTCATGGCACAGCAGCAGCAGGGGCTGCCAGGCGACGACCCGACTGCACAGAGCCGCCTCCCCCTGGATGTCACGGACGAACATGAGGACGTTCTCGCGGGTTTGAATGACGAGGACCTGAAGCTGGACAACTGGGCGGGGTACACCGAACTGGCCTCCACCGCTGACGGCACCCTGGACCCCGCAGCCCAGGAGGAGGGGGACGAGTCGCTGGACCAGGCCCTGCGCCACGTGAAGCTGCAGAAGGAGAAGGAGATTCCGCCAGAGGTGCGCCCCACCATCACGAAACAGCCGGAGGTGATCGACGACTTCATCCGGAATTTCCTGATGAGCAAAGGCCTGTCGGAGACGCTCCGGACCTTCGAAACCGAGTGGTACGAGCTGAAGGCGAGGGAGGAGGCGGAGGGGACAGCCTCGGAGCCAGCAATGGTCCCCGACACATACATCCACAACTCCAACCTGGTCGAGCAGGTCTCCGCGCTGACGGAGGAGGGGAAGGAATCGCAGGTGAAGCTCACCTCCCTGCAAGACCAGCATGAATCCCTCCGGAAGCAGCGGGATTTCCACAAGCTCTCTCACAGCCGCGTGGTTCAGGAGAAGTCGAAGCTGGTCAAGGACATCAAGCGGCTGCACACACACAACCAGACGCTCGAGCCCATGCTTGCGGAGCTGCGTCTGAAGAATGAGTCTGTCATGAAGGAGCGCATGTTGATCCGTCTGGAGAAGGAGAAGCTGGCTGCGAAGGTCAAGACGCTCGAGGATGTTGTCAGCAAGCTCGAGGGTGCCCCCAAGGGCGGCGTGGCGCAGCCCGCTGCGGAGAAGAAGACCAAGCGGAGGGAGGGCGCGGCGTGGCCTCCGGATGACCGGACAGTCAGCCTGAAACCGGTGCCGCCGCCAACCAATCTCGCAGGCATGTCGTGCCGCACGACGCTGAAGGGGCACTCGATGTCCGTGACTTCTGTGTCGATACATCCGAAGAAGCCTGTGGTGGCGACAAGCTCTGACGATACGACGTGGCGTGTTTGGGCAGTGCCCAGTGGCGAGCTGATCATGAGCGGCGATGGCCATCGCAACTGGGTGTCGGGTGTGACGTTCAACCCGCGTGGGACGCACGTTGCCACCTGCTGCGGCGATGGTGCTGTCAAAATATGGGACATTATGAAGGCATCGTGCACGCAGACGTTTTCAGACCACACACAGAGCGTGTGGTCTGTGGCATGGCATGACCAGGGGGACTTCCTGGCGTCCGCATCACTGGATCACACGGCGCGTATTTGGGATGTCACAGTCGGCAAGCAGCGGCAGACCCTCCGCGGCCATGTGGATTCAGTAAACTCTGTCATGTTTAAGAACGGCTCTAACATGGTGGCAACGTCATCCGGTGACAAGACGGTGTCCCTTTGGGACCCCCGGACAGGGTTCTGTGTCCACACCTTTTACGGGCACACCAATGCGGTGAACCAGGCGACTTTCTCCAACTCTGGCAACATGCTGGCATCAGTCGATGCGGACGGAATGGTGGTATGTATATTGCCGTTGGTGCAGGTAGGCGTCAGGAGGGAAGACGACGGGATTGTGTTCTTTGTCAGATCCAGCAATTTCCATTCCTAATTTCCTGAAGACTATGTGTTGGAGTGTACGTGTGTGTGTTTACTTCAATCAACGCCAAACGGCTGCAAAAATACCAAATCACTGCCCGAGTTTCCCACGTGACAAACCCCCCACCACCACCCCCTCTTCCCCCCAGCTTGTGTGGGACATGCGCAACATCTCTGAGCTCGCGAAGGAGTCCTGCGGGCCACACCCTGCCAGCGACATCGCATTCGACATGAGCGACCGCAACATCGCCATCGCTTCGGACGACAGCATGATCTACCTCTACCAGCTGGAGGAACGGAAGATCAGCACACTGCGCGGGCACGAGGATGCTGTGCAGTCCGTCGCATTCTCTCACGACAACGGCTTCCTCATGTCTGCATCGTCAGATGGAACAGCCCGGTACTGGGCGTGAGTCAAGCTCGCACAATCCTAGCATGGCTGCAGCAGCAGCAGGGCGAACCCCTCCATCTGGGCCGAACCGAAAGGGATGATGTTCAGGCTCAGGTGGAAACTAGCCGGCACACACACAGCGGGCAACCTCCACCTCTCCATGCAGGGAAATCAGAAGTCGGCACGAAGCACCCTTCTTCTTTCACAAGAACGGGGATCATTCAGGGCTCATTCAGGTGGTGATTTCCCTGCTTCCAAATTTGAGTGATGGGGGCAGGGGATGGGGGATCGCTGTGCCTTACTGTTGTCTGCAGTGCTGCCCTCTCATCCGCTCGCTCTTGTGGGGCCTGACTCTCAGCTCGCCGCTCCATGTTGAGGGGGAGGTGGGGCGGGTGGCTGGGCTGCTGTGCGCGTATTTACACGTGTTGCGATGTATTTTTGGTCGGCATTCCCCTCGCCCACACAACACTACACTTTTCCCGTTCTGCTGACTAGTGCCACCCCCGACCCCACCCCTTGGCTCTTCCCTCCCCGATCCCCCAGCCCACCCTGCTTCTGCAGCGGTGTAAGGGGGGGGGGGGATTGGAACGGGAGAATTAGTTATATTTTCTGAGTCAAAAAAGCTCGCCCCCCCTGCCCTAGCCCCCCACCCCTCTTTTTTTGCGTTAACCACGCGGCCCCTGGTCTCCCGCACAGAAGACCGTTGGCAGCGTATGTGTCCACCCGGTGTTTACCCCCGCACATGCAACGAATCAGACAAAACATGCCCCCCCACACCACCCATGCGTGCAAAGTGTGGTGATGCAACAAGCAACATACCAGCATTTTTTGTGTCCCTCAGAAACCAACACGCCACACCTACCCACAGTACACACCTCTGTCCGCCGGCACCCCCCCCCCCCCCCAAAGCAAAATGCGTCGGACGACACGCCTCTGCGTGCAGCAGGCGTTCACACATAAAGACCCGTCGACGCAGCACATGCAGGGAGCGAACGTTGTGGACAAGAAGTTCTCCCGACGCTCGCAGTCCATGCTGTCGAAGCTCTTCCGGGAAGGGCTGCGGCAGGGGGTCGAGCGGAAGCGGGATTGGAGCGAAATCCTCATTGAGGAGCGGCGCAGGCAGGGGGAGCAGTTTGATCTCACCGCAACCCTCTGCCTGTGGGTTCTCGGGGAGCGTGGGGGGAGCAAGAGGGAGCGGCTGTTCGCCCTGGACGCGCTGTTCCATGCCGTTGCAGGTGGGGGCGACTATGTCTTCGAGACAGAGTCAGTTCTTGAGAACCCCTCCTTCCAAGAGGCTGTGGGGGATGTGCATAAGTCGCCTGAGAGCAAACGCTGCGCTGCTGTGCTGCTCTCGCGCATCGCGACTCACCTTGAGACCTCGGGCGAGTCGGACATCACACAGAACCGGGGGAATGCCTTTTCCCTGCGCAGGCAGGCAGTGATCATCAACGATGACCCTGACCTGGACCCGCTCCTCCGGATTACCCTCGCAAAGACATGCCTCTCTGCGAAGCGTGGCGAAGCTGCGCTGGAGCAGCTGGATCTTGCCGAGGCATACTTTCAGGAGAAAAATGTGCCGGTGCCGGTGCCACTTGCCGTCAACAAGGCGCTTGCGTTGAGCAGCCTGCGCCGCTTTGCCGAATGCCACGACTACATCCAGAAGGTGAAGGAGAACCTGCCTGCAGAAACGATGCGCCTTATCGATCCTCTCGCGAAGAAGGCCGCAGAGGTCTTGCAGCGCAGCCAGCTCCTCTGCGGTACGGAGGCGGAGCTGAAGACCTACAAGCACCTCGTTGTCGACTTTCACAGCCTCATCGCATTCGCTGTGAAGGGAAACATCCTGCAGGGGGCCATCTGGAAGACTGACCTCAAGCTGGTGGTCCTGTGTGCCCTGCAGGAGTTAGCAGCGGAGTCGGACATCGAGCAGATCTCAGTGGTGCAGCGCGTGGGGCAGGAGTTGCCGCTCGAAAGCTCGGGCGATGCGATGCATGAGTCACTGCCGGCGTTGCGCAACCATACCAGCATGCTGAGTGTGCTGGATGCGCGGCAGGGTGAATCGATGGTGTTGGTCACAGCCCAGTCGTCCACCGCCTTCCAGGCAGAGGAGCGGAAGATCCCGCATGCGCTGTGCAAAACCCTCCTCGATGCCCTCATGCCTCATATGATTGACGAGACCGCTGCTGATGCTGGTGCTGTGTCGCAGTCTGGCTATGATGATCAACTGATAGTGGCATTTGGGAATGATAGTATTACAGGAAACATGCGCCGCCCACACGCCACTTTCGCGACGGCCGAGGCCCCGGTATGTAATCTGTTCTCTTTCGGGATCTGTGATTTTTTTTGCTTTTGGTGCTGCCATCACTGGGGCGAGGGCTAATCGTAACCACAAGGTGTTGCTTTATGATCAAGCAGAGATGCATTTGTGATTTATTCCTTAGCACCCTTTGTCGCTTTCAGCTTGTTTGTAGCTGACATTCCCTGATTTCACTCTTTCATCTTTTCGCCCGATCCGCTCTCATGTAAAGCCTTTGTTGTTAACCCACCCACCGCCTCGCAGAGCTTGAGGAAGCTGGAGATGAAACGGGAGCGCTTGCTAAACAAGATGTATCTGAAGGAGGGGCTGGTCCGCCACCTGGAGCGGATGGCTCCGACCCACGTGGAGTACCTGCTCAACATGAAGGCAAACTAGGCAGGCCCCTTCCTTCTCTTGCGTGGGGCTCGTGCCTTCCTTGGTGCTCTGTAGAGCTGCCTGTATTCAGTATCGTAGCCGATTCTCATCGTGTGACAACAGGGGTCACGTGCCCTTTGGCACCCCTTGGCGCTCCATGGGGAGCTGGAGAGGGGAGTGGGGTGGTTGGGCTGGTGCACCAGGGGTGGGGGAACCATCAGGTGCGCTTCGTGGTGCTCACCGAATCTGAAAGAAATGCTTCTTCGGTGTGGTTTCTCAAAACATACCTTGCAACAAAGGAGGCGCTCTGGCACGCGCGCAAAGTGATGCAATGCGTGGGCGCAGTAATCATTCTGAGACAGTCGAACCGACAGCCACAATAAGCTGTTTGCGGAGGGATTTCTGAGACACGACGAAGCCATTGCGCTGCTATATGACCCGCCCCACTCTCCCCTCCCCACCCCCAACCGATTCCGGGAGTGGTGCAAAAAAAACGCACAGGGTTGGAGACATTCGTTCTTCACAAAACGATGAAAACCAACTTTGCGCAGACAGGGCTTAGATGATATCCCGAACCACCACACCACAACCCCCCTACCTCCCCCCCCCTCCCCCCGCCACCTTCTCCTCCACAGCCAATGGTGGGATACGCCTTGCTGCCCTGCGCTCTGCCTCAATCCTGTTGTTGGCACCGTCACCGCCCCTCCCCTGCACAGGACACACACACACACAATGCGTAGCACTGCCACCGCCCTGCTGTGGGCTTCGGCCCTGATGTGTGCCTCGGGGAAGAAGACACCGACACCCCCGCAGGACAAGATCAAGCACGTTGTGCTGCTTATGGAGGAGAACCGCTCCTTCGACCACATGTGTGGGTTCTTCGAGGGCGTCGACGGGCTGAAGGGGAACGAGTTCAACCTGCTGAACACGTCGGACCCCAACAGCAAGCGTTTCTACGTCAACAACACCAGCCCCTACGTGGGGCCGTTTGACCCCAACCACGGGGTCCCCGCCACAACTGACAAGATCTTCGGGGTGCTGAACGGCATGCAGCCTTCTGCGGGCGCCGTCCCTGACATGAGCGGGTTTGTTCAGTTTGAGGGGCGCCACCACAAGGACCCCTCGTCTGTCATGAACATGTTCACGCCTGACCGCCTCCCCATCATGCACTCCCTCTTCCAGGAGTTCAACCTGTTCGACCGGTTCTACTGCAGCGTTCCCGGGCCGACGTGGCCCAACCGTCTGTTCCAGGTGCTGGGGACTTCCAAGGGTGACACCTCCACCAGCCACTGGAATGAGAAGGGTGTTCTGTACGGCGGGCGTACCCTGTTCGACATGTTTGAGGAGGCTGGCTACGACTGGAAGTTCTACTATGCGGACGTGCCCCTGGAGCTTGCCATCGTGGAGCACCTTGTGGAGCACCCCCTGAAGTTCCACGACATGGAGAAGTTTAAGAAGGACGCGAAGGAGGGGAAGCTGCCCACTTTCTCTTACGTCAACCCCCGCTGGTTCGTCGACCCGCTCAACGGGAAGGGGGCGAACGACCAGCACCCCGACCACAACGTCGCGCTGGGTGAGGAGCTGATGAAGGACATGTACGAGACCCTGCGTGCCTCCCCGCAGTGGAACAACACCCTGTTCATCGTGACCTACGACGAGCACGGCGGGTTCTACGACCACGTCCCCCCTCCGGCGAACGTGCCTGCCCCGGATGACAGCAAGTCCTTCCCTGACGAGTTTGCCTTCAACAGGTCTGGTCTGCGGATCCCGACGCTGCTGATCTCCCCTTGGGTGGAGAAGGGGCGCGTCATCCACGAGCCCGTTGGCCAGGGGGACACACACTTCGAGCTGACCTCTATCATCAAGACCCTGGGCGAGCTGTTCGGGCTGGAGGGCAACCTGACCCGCCGTGACGCATGGTCTGCGTCGTTCGCCGACGTCTTCACGCGTGACACACCCCGTTCGGACTGCCCGGAGACCCTGCCCGATGCACCGAAGGTGGATGCCGACTACTACAAGGAGGAGGCGGCGCTGCCGCTGAACCACCTGCAGCAGGACATCATCGAGGCTGTGGCCCGCCTGCGTGGCGAGTCGCTCCTGACGCAGGACGATGCGATGCCCAAGCTGCAGGGGGAGGGCAAGGAGTGGTCCAACCGCATCGTCAGCGAGATCCTGGACGGGAACCACATTCTCAGCAAGAAGGGCAAGCTGTGATGACCTTTAGGTGGAGAGGGGGGGAAAAACAACTCTGTGATGTTGCACCCCCACGCGAGTTTTCTGACAGATCTCCCTTGTTTTTGATCTCAGTGTATATTTTTTGCGAGTGGCTGTGCAAAATGATGACCACCGTGTGTGATGACGTGTCAGAAGGGGGGAAAACTCATAGGTGAGGGGGACAGCGATGGTGGGGGGAAAATACTCGTTTTGTTTTGATCCGCTCTTGTGGCTTGCCTCCCCGCGCCCCCCCCTCCCCCCTCTCTCCGTGTTTCAGCGTCGCGTGCCATGTGGCTTTATTTGTGGCGTTTTATTGCTCTGGCGTTGTGGCGGTTGCCCTGGAAAAACTATAGGTGGGTGTAGTCTGCGAGCGATGCAACCCCGTTTTCGGGAAAGTGCCTGGCCGACCACCCCACCTCTCCAAAGACTGCGTTCACCCCTCCCGCCGTGTGTTGCAGCCTTGGCAGTGGCTGCGTCGCGATGCCAGGATTCGTGCCTTTCGTGCAGCATCAAGGCTGCATGACGGTGGCTGTATCTGGCAGAACGACGTTTGCCATGACGACCACCTTCACGACGCCCAATCGTTTCTGCTTTGCGTTTTGCGAAACCCCCCCTGCCACTTCCCCTCCCCTTCTTTGGCACCCTTGTCGTGCCGTGTTCGCAAACGTGTCCCAGCTGGTAGATTGGGATCAGACGGAGATATATGGTGGTGTGCTAAATCGTAACGTTTTTTTTCTGCTGTGTGCATGGTTTCGCAGAATTCTGACAGAAAAATGCCCAGAATTTTCAGATTTTTAAATTCTGCAGAATCTGAGAAATTCTGTAGAATTCTGCAGATTCTGAGAATTCTGACAGAATTCTGCAGAATTCTGTCAGATTCTGGGGAATTCTGAGAATTCTGAGAATTCTGCCAGTGGGGCTTGTGGCCAACTAGCAGCAGCCTGGTATGACAGGGTAGTCATACACAGGCTATGTACAGGGTCGGCCTCGTCCTGGACCAGTCGTAGGCTTATGCTACTGTTGGTTCTCAGGACTGGCCACCACTGCGCGGGTCAAATTTTTGGAAAGGGGGCCTTGACCAAAGGCAAACAGTTGTTGAGTTCTTGCACCACTTCATCTCGGGACTACTCTGATTGGATTCCTCGGATTCGTCGACACACTGTTTCAGAACTGTGCACTTCTCCATCCACACCGGCATCGGGTCACCCGCTGAATGCCGTGAGGGCCGAAGCCCAGGGTCAGATTTCGGTACAAGGCGATTAACAGGTCGTTGAGAGGTTCGCAAGTTTAAATGTACCTACAAAAGCTTCATGTACCCATGATAGGGATTTAGTCATTGCTATAGGTGAAGATCAGAGCCCAGGCGGGATGTAAGACAGGGTGTCGCAGATGCAACAATATCTCCAGAGCCACTTTGTATGCCTTTGTTCGGGATGCCCCTTCACCTGTCGCGCTTAGGTTCCGTCCAAGTTCGCCGATTCCAGTGCTTCAAGAGAGCACACAGTTCCTTCCCAGTAGTCTTCATCCTCGGTTCCGAATCATCGCAGTCCCTCGAATCCATGGTGCAGAACTAAATTCTCGAAAGGTGGTCAATGTTTTGAAAGGGCCCGTGACCAGCGGAAATTGGAATTTTTGACCCAAACCTGCAAGTGTACTGTTGTTTAACGTTGTCCAAAGCCCCTTGCGGTGTGACAGTACATTCGTTATGTGAATATCTGTCACATGGCTATGGCAACACAGACACAGGCAAGCTGGGGAGGCGTCGCGTCCGTCGAAAAGATCATTTCTGCACAACTACCGGCATCGCAGCTACGGTAGAAGTGACTGACCCTGTTCTTGTAATCTTGACGCTGGAAAATTCCATTCGGAAATACCAAACACATCCACTGAAAGTGGATGGAATGGGCGTCAAGACCGTGATTTTTGGGGGAGTGGACTGCCCTGTATCGTGAACCCGCTGAGGGTACAAAATACAGAACAGGGAGGCACAGGTGCAGCACAACACAGGCAGGCAGGCAGGAAACAATGGGTGCAGGTCAGACAAAATGTTCGGTGTCAATCGGCTTGGTTTGATTTGTAGGGATGATGCGGAACACACAACCCGCACCCAACCTCCAGATTCAGCCACTGTACCCATTTTCACCAGTTATATCCGCTCACTCAGAGCAAAACCGAAAAATACTACGAGAAACACTTGGCCTCGATGCTGTGAGTGTTGCATTGGACGTTTCAAAGACAAGTCGTTGTGTGTGCGCCAAACCCGGATGAACAAACCTCACGTGGTTTGGCTGATGAAGGTTGGTGTGAATGTGCGCACAGTCATAACAACAAGGCAAGGTAGATTGTGTTTGTCACCCAAAGCGCTGCCAACTATCTTTTTCACTGTGGGGGTCTTCGCTACCGGATGGTCGTCAGTGCATCTTGGTGTATTTGCTGTTGAAATAGTGAAAACTGACGAAGATTGACGAAGAATAACGACCAGCGAAGACCCCCTGTGACAACCTTCTTGTTGTGTGTGGTCTTGTCCCAAAAAGAGAACTCGTCCAGCCAGTGGGTCGTAACAAGCGACACTCACACCTTGCCATTTTGTAAGTTCGGCGTAGCCAACTCAGGAAACTTTTCACCGTGCGGATCCTTGCGAACACTTCACACGCCCGGCAGGTTGGTGGGGTGTTCTGTGTTCGAAGAAGTTCGACTGTCGTTGCACCGTCACACCCCACTCACCCATCCCACCCCGCCACCAGAGATCACACTCCAGAAGATGGGTTGTTCTTTTGCGGTGGTTTGATGGTGGTGTCGAAAGCAATTCGCGCAAGATACTGAACGACGCACAACACTTTTCACCCAGAAAAGGGGGGGTTTGGCCCTTCAATGAAAACCTGCCACACAGCCGCTCAGGCCTTGCGATGCTCAAGTGCCGGTTGGACCCCTATGTCCTTCAGGCCCCAAAGCAGGCAACGATATGGGATCAACCTCACAGGGGTGAACAACAGGGTGAACAAGGCACGGGTTTACACTGCAACCTCAAGGACTGGCGACACCTCTCCCACAGTCTGCGGCACTCTGCCGTGGCGACAAGGCTTCCTGTCACGGGAGATCGCTGCGTGGATCAACGTGGCACCACCCGTGTGCTCGGCAGGTTGTTTCGGCACCTGCTTTCTCCGTGTCATGCTTTTCGTGAGCGTGTCAGGGATTGTTGGCACACGCTGGGGAGGGTTTCACATGATGACATAACATACATCAGAAGCACACACCCACGTGGCGCTATCCTTGGCAGGACTTTGAAGTGCCGCCTTGATATCCTTGTTGGATAGAACCCTCATATCACACCCTCAATCAGCTGACGAAAACCTAGGAAAAAACGAGTGTAGGATAGCGGGCCCGGTTACTCACGGTATGGACCCTCGGGGCCAGGCTGCGATACCAGCACGCGAACCCAAATTGCAATACGAAAACCTGAGATTTCTGGCTGATTTGGCCATGTACCCAGGTCCTCAGCAGGAGCTAGATATTCGCGGTCCCATTTTAGGGCAACGAATGGGCTCAAAATTCATAAATTCCTTTGAAAACGGACCCAAATGTCCAAAATAGGCCCACCCCAAAAAAAAATTTCGAAAAGGTCCCCCCACAGAATTTCTCAGAATTTTCCAGATTTCTCAGATTTTCCAGAATTCCGACAGAATTCTCAGAATTTTCCAGATTTTCTCAGATTTTTCAGATTTTGGCATTCTGGCCCGGATTTTTGCAGAAATATTTCGATGAGCCATTTTAGGGCTCAAAATGGGCTCAAAATTCAAAAATTCCTTTGAAAATGGGTCCAAATGTCCAAAATAGGCCCACCCCAAAAAAAAATTTTGAAAAGGTCCCCCCCACAGATTTTCCAGAATTCTGACAGAATTTCTCAGAATTTTCCAGATTTCTCAGATTTTCCAGAATTCTGAGAAATCTGGAAAAATCTGTCCAGAATCTGGCCAGATTTTTTCCAGAATTCTCAGATTTTTCCAGATTTCTCAGAATTTCCAGAATTCTGAAAAATCTGGAAAAATCTGTCCAGAATCTGGACAGATTTTCTCAGATTTTGAAAATTCTGAAAAATCTGGAATCCCCAGAATCTGCCAGAATCTGTGAAATTCTGGCAGAAATCTGTCAAACCATGTGTGTGGCAGGATGGTCGCTTCGCCCGCCTTTTTTTGGTTTTCTTTGTTCGTTTGTTTTGAGGGTTTGTGATGGCGCCACGCAGGAAACTGTGCATGCCACTGCAAACCAAACAGAGCATAACGATATTTGGCAGGTATTGGTGACGATCCAGCCCCTCTCTCTAGAGAGGCACACACACACACACATGCTGCTACGCTACGACGCACCACAGGGCGAAAGGCCTCTCAACAGAGCCCCGTACAGGCTATTTGCTTTTTATTTGCCCTGATTTTGGGAAAACGCTTTTGTGATATTTTCGGCGTAACCAACTGGGAAACTTTCTGTGCCCTGTTGCTGGATCTTGTGACCCCCCCCTCCCCCACTTCACAAGGGGCATGGGGGAAGGCGGGGGGTCTGCGTTTCGCAACCAAAAACAACTGCGGGGGTCGTTGGTTGTTTTGTTTTGCTGTCACGCTATTGCTTTCACTTCGCGATCCAGCATAGAGTCACAGCGAGTCTTCACAGATGCAGAGCCACGTCACGAGAACACTGCCCCTCCTGCCAATGTCTGTCCCCCACCCCCACTCTCCTCGATACACCTGGCACAACGTCAACGGAGCATCTCCACTGCAGGACTCTGCCCTGCTGAGCGGATGAAGTTCGTGTTCACGCTTTTATCCTCTTGTTGCCAGTTCTACATCTTCTCCCCCTCCCCCACTCCCCGCTCGCCGCCATGCCATCTAGCGATTCGCATTTCACTGCCAATTGAACTGCAGGGGAAGTGGGAACTGCACGCCGTGCTTCGGTGGCGCAGATCCGCTTGCCTGCTGAAGGTGCGTGGCGCTGGTCTCTCCCTGGCCCAGACCGGTTGCCTGGCTACCCCCCTGGGCTGGGCAAACAATAGGGAAACAAAACGTACGGACCACCGGAGTGTTTTCTAGCAAATTCATCACATAAAGGGGCTCCGCTATGGGCGGGAGGGTCTGAAACAAGTAAATATACCTGTGTTTGGTCCTGGTGTCCCCCGCAATTGTTATGCGCGAGCCTCTCTCATCTCCTTTGAACACTGGCAATCTTATCTGGGATATCGTACATCCGATGACCAGACTGGGTCCACCTGCCACAGCTGGCTGGCTGTGGGCGTAGATTGCACCACTCCAAAACGTCATTCCGGGTCAGTGGGGGCACACCACCACGCCACATCTGGAAGGCGAACGTGTTATGGTGATTGTTTCTTGATTTATATTTGTTCTTCTTCCCCCCTTGTCAGAAAAAGAGAACTGGCAGAACCATTATGGAGAGCCCTTCGTTCTGTGCCACGCTGTGTGTGTCAAACTGTGCCACTTTGCAGCCAAGTCGTGTTGTGAGGCGGCTCCTCTTTTTCTCACTTCAGTGCACTTCTTCGAGCGAAGGCCCCCTGATTGGAATACATACAGACCAACATCACCCCACCCCCTGCTCCGGGGAACACATCGGGTGTATCCGGCAATATTCACCACCACCTGGCCTGGTTACGGACTCTCCATATCACACCCACCCACCCCCACTCCCCCCCACCCATGCACACGCAAATATTTTGTGTGTGTTTTGTATCGAAACACACCCCCCACCCCCCCCTCCCGCACGGTGGCCAGGATTCTGTGGGATATGAAAACGGGATATGCCGGTGGGATATCCCACGTCTCAAAGTGACATATCCCGCGTTTTGGAAAAACCATATCCCGCCGGGTAGGGGGTCATATCCCCCCCGGGAGATGGGGGCATCTCCCGCGGGATATGGGGTCATCTCCCGTGGGATATGGGGTCATCTCCCGCGGGAGATGGGGTCATCTCCCGTGGGACATGGAGTCATCTCCCCCCCGGGAGATGCCCACATCTCCCGCGGGAGATGCCCCCATCTCCCGGGGGGGAGATGACCCCCCACCCTGGCGGGATATCAAACCCGCGAGGGAGACCTCCCCCGCGGGATATCCCACCGGGATATCCCGTTTCCATATCCCACAAAATCCTGGCCACCGTGCGCATCTCTTGATGATTGTATCGTCTCCGCTGCCGCCGCCCCCATGCACCCTCCCTCCCAGGTGGTCCCCCAGGGAACCATGCAGATTATCTGCGGAGACACTCAGTAGCCAACTCTGTGCCTTTCTCTTCTGCCGCCTCACGGCGGCTGGCGCCAGGGGACCCTGCATGGCGCCCACAGCCAGACGAGCGTGGCGCTGGCCGCAGCTGCTGTTCATACTGGCGCTGACCCCGGCTGGAGGATGCGGGGTGCTCCTGATGCCGGAGGGGATGCTGAGCGTCGGCGACAACATCACAGGGGCGCTCTTCGCCCCGCAGTGTGGGTCGGGGATTGATTGCCCCCCGGGTCTGACGGGGTTCTGCTGTGAGAAAATATGTGAGAACATGTGCCTCAACAACGGGACGTCTGGCCCAAACTGCATCAACACCTGGTCTGCTAATGGGACCGGAGAATGCGACTGCCAACCGGGTTTCTTCGGCGTCCTCTGCGAGAACAACTACGATAAGGTTGCGCTGCAGGGTGCGGCCATCGCTGAGAAGCACCGTGAGAAGGGCCAGGTCCCGGCCAGCATCCGCATCATGATGTTCTTCAGCGTGGTGGCCTTCTTCCTGTTTGTGCTGTTCTTGTGGGTCTTCCATGTGTACCGTTTGTTGCGGGACACGCCTGTCGACCACCTGCTGGATAAGGATGTTGATAAGGAAGAGGAAGACGAAGCCCCTGAATCGCATGCCTCCCAGGCCACAGCCGCGTGGGAGGGGGGGCCGGCCCCAGAGGAGCCGGCGCCGGCGGATATTCCGACAACGGCTCGCCGGACGCACTTCGCAGCCGAAGAGGATGCGTACATACAACCGGAACCCCCCCCGGGCACAGTCAACAAAGGGCATCTCCTTTGGAGCGATGACCCTTGGGGGAATAACAGCAACACCGACGAGGTACAGGTTGACCCTGCAGACTACGTCGTCACCCTTGCCGCAGTTGTTGCGCTGAAGGTGACGGAGGACTCCTACGCGACCCAGACAGACCCGATGATGTTTGCCGACTGGGTGATATGCCGCTATGGGGGGTGCCTCAACACGCATCACACGGTTGATGAAATTGACGCGCATCCGCTGAGCGCACAGGATGTCCTCTTCGTGCTGCACTTCCACTCCATGGCGTATGAGCTTGCCCAGAGGACGATCACAGGCCGAGTCGACTCACTCTCTTTCAACAGCGAACGATTCAGCAACCCGGCGAGAACGCCCCGCTCGAACCTAGATAGGGAGCGGCATGGGGGTACGCCTGCAGGTGCAAGTGTTGTTGGGCAGGAAGATGAAGGCGCAGCAGACCCGCAGGAAGGTCAGCCGCCTCCCAATATGGACACGCCCTCCGTGAGGGCTGTGTACCCTATCTCGCCCAAGCGCATATCGCAGAAGTCTCCGAAGCTGACGAACCCCCTGGTCCCTTCATCTGACGCGAGCTAACTCCGGCTGGCGGGAGAATTGAGAAGAGAAAGACTGAAACAAGAAGGCAAGGGGTAAGTATCGGATGGGGGGGGGAGAGAGAGAGAGGTGGGGGGAGGAGGGGGGTGTGTGGCGGCGCCGGTTGTTCTCCTATTTTTGTCCTTTCGCCGCGCGTCCACAATCACCTTTGACATGTTACCTTTGACCCCTTCCTGTGGGCACCAGGGTGTGCGTCTGAAACGCGTCTCAAGGAAAGCTAACCACTTGTGGAGGCGCACCGGGGGAGGGGGGGGTAAGGAATGGTTTTTTATCGAGTCTTCGAGTGGTCTCCCCCTGACCCTGGTTGCAGCGCACCAGGGCGCCCTTACGATACACCCTGCACAGATGGCAGATGGTGCTATTCAGCGATACCTGATGCAGTAGGCTTGAGTTATGTTTAAGCAGGCCTCAGAGGCTTTGACAGGGATGGGTGGGGATCCTGGCCATGGCTATAATCACAATGAGGCTTCGGGAGTTAGGCAAGAGATGACTGTACGTGGATTTACTGATTATTTGATTCTTCACCAAGGGGCAGGGATGGAGCTTGCTTGATGTGGCTGGCGCAGCCGTCAATGATACATGCATTTCTTCATGCCCAGCAGACGAAGCGCGCTCGGCGGGAACTCTTCACCCTTGTCTGCGTGCGCCTGGGGGTGCTTGCGGAGCGTCTCCTTGGAAGAATACGGTGTATGTCGGTGGAGGGCCGAGCCTGCACAGGCCGTGAGGGGGCAGTATCAGCGGCGACGCACATCCCCCAGGCCCGCCCCCTCTGTCTCCTGGGCACATCCAGATCGCAGTCCCCAACTGCTTCTCGGCAGGACTGCTCGACTCGTTCGAAACCCAAGGGCGTTTCGTATTCTTGAGAGCACGTGCGTCATCGTTCGGGCCCCTTGCTGGTGGAAAACCCATCTCGTAAATCCGAGGGAATTGTCAACTCGCACCAATTCCCGAACACTCCGTTCTCGCGTCAGGTGAGTTTGATCTCTTCATCAAGAGTCACGATGTTTTGTACTTGGACGTCCCCTGTCAAGCGGCCGGAAAGTGTCCCGCAAGAGGTTGCACGTCGTGATGAAGGGGTGAGAAGAAGCCACTTTTCTACATTGTAGACCGAGGCACAGCAGATCCATCTCCAATTCCGCAAATCACCGCAGGCGGCACAGTACAGGCTGATCAGCTCACCCCTGTCTAATTTATCCCCTCCCCACTGAGCTTGTCTCCCACATGTGTATCATCTTTGTTGCACGAACCGCTGGATGATTTCTAGAGTTCTAGAGTCGCCGGATCCTGCTGGGTGAATGGGAATTTTTGGTCCCTGGGTGCCATTTCTAAGATATCACCAGGCTGCACCGGAGTGTTTTTTCAAACCCGCCCCTCCCCCTCACTGTGCACTACATCGTCGTGTGGCCCACTTGTTCTTCTTTCCAGGGATGGTGCCGTTAATTGCTGTCCCCACCCGCAATGCGGTGGGCCGTGAGTGGACGCAGATCTCCCCATGCTGGTCAAAAGGTTGTTGAGGCGTGTCCCTGGAACATGTGAGGTTGTCACTACCCTGGGTATCGCCAGCACTCATCAGTGCTGTAAAGGTACGCCTACCTTGGTAGCATAATGTGAAGTGGGAGTCTCTGGGTGGGTACACGAGCCCAACCTCTATTCCCGATTCCGCAGTCACACAGAAACAGCGGTGTTCGTACCCTTTGTATTCCGAGTTAGCCGTAGCGCCCCAGCATTCTGATTGCATCTTGTTTGTGCAATATTCGAGCGAAGCTCCGCGGGCGCCTTCTGGGTGGGGTTTGTGTTTCAAAAAAGGGTGCCAACGGAGAGCGGCAACACTTGGACGGCGCTGTATTTTTTTTTGGGGGGGGGGGGCAGGGCGTTCGCTATCGCCCACCGATCCCGTGGGGTGGGCGAAGTTTTATTTAGGGTTTTGGGAATTCGGGGAATTTTTTTATCCGCCGGGAGGCGCCCCCTCGGGAGGTACACATTGGCTACCTCTCCTTGAGAGGGCAGATCACTGCACTTCTGGCAAGGCTGTTAGTACCTCCGGAGGCACTAATAGCCTTGCTGATGAAACGCGTGGATCGGCAGGGACCGGGTGGGGGGTCAGAATTTTCGGGAAAATCTCGGGGGGGGAGGGGTCATTGACCCCCCCCCCCCCCCGACCCCCCTGGAAAAACCCCTGCTTCGCCCCCTTGGGCGAAGTTGTCGGGCGAAGTTGGGGCGAAGTAAATCCGAACATTTATTTATTTGGCCCAACTTCGCCCAGTAGCGAACGCCCTGGGGGGGGGGTATTTGTGGATGAAGGCATCAACACACACAGCGCTCCTTCCTGGGATTGGATTTGTTTCCACAAATCGAACCCCCTCTTCAGGATTTCCACTTTTCTGGACCGTTTGGCATCGGTTTGGTGTGGTGACGGAACCAAAATCTGTCCCCGAGTGCTCAAAGCAAGGCACCCCCTGCCCCTCCCCTCCCCTCCCCTGCTCGAGTGAATGAGGGAGAGGAGGTGACGCCTTCACCACCCTCAATACTGGAAGAGCCCTTGACCGAATGTGCGGCATTCTCCTTTTCAGGCATTTGCCGTTTTGCCTCAGCCCCCCTCATCCCCGCTGCCGCGGAGAAGGGTGGTGGTGGAGGATGGGTGTGTCTCTGCAGACAGGTGCGTCTGTGGTCTGTCCGTCTGTCTGTGCGTCTCTGCAGACCGGTGTGTGACAGGAGGCAGGGTCCGCTCGGTGCGACCGACACTCGGGAGAAAAGGTTTAACATGTGTGAATGTGTGCGTGTGTGAATATTTTGGGGTCCGGTATTCGTGCAGAACATCAGCCACGGCAAGAGAAGTTCCCCCGCCCCCTCGTCCCTCCCCCGACCCCCACCCCCCCCGCTTGCCTCTTGAGCAGACCAGCTTCCTTCGGCACTCATTGCCAGCCAGCACCCATCAGTTGAACTCTCTCGATGCGGGTGGAACCCTGCCACAGAATGTGGCGGCATGCTGTGAGCCGTGGTGCCGGCCTCAGGTGGTGCAGTGGCGGGGCGCCCCAGCCTTCTGCAGACATCAGCGGCACCAAAATACTGGACAGCCTTGCCAGCGTGCAGGACCTCCGCCGGCGGGAGATGAAGGTGGCGTCGTCCTTTATCCACAAGCTGCGGACACACCTGAGCCATACATACGGGATCCAGACACCCAGGACAAGCCCGAGGGACTGCTCCATGTATGAAACCATGGCCCGGGTTGCTGTGCTGGCGCCGGCAGATAACCCTGTCACTGTCGATGGTGTGTCTGCCTGGGCTGCTCAGTTCGAGAAGAGCCACGTCGATGTCGAAGCTATTCAGGTGCTGGAGGCCCACGGCCGGGCGGGCTACCTGCAGTCCCACGAGCCGATGGAGGTGCGTCCCATCGCCAGCACGCCTGTGTGTGCGCTGTCTGACCTAGAGGACGAGAGGGTGAAGGCCATCGACATCGAGCAGCGTCCGACGGGGCTGCTGCTGATCAGCCGGTTTGGCATCGTGTCGTGTTACGCCAACCGGTGTCCCCACGTGGGGCTCACGTTGGGCGATGAGTTGTCGCCCCCTTGGTGCCCTGAGAACCGACTCATCAAGTGCACAGCACACGATGCTCTGTTCGAACCGGGTACAGGGCAATGTGTCCACGGCCCCGCACAGGCTCCGCTGACCATGGTCCCCTTTGCGATAGAGAACGGCATGGTGACCTTGCGCACTCCGACCCTTGCAGATTTGCTCGCGAGAATGTTTGCCAGCCCAAGCTAGGGAAAGAATGTGCAGTGATTCGTCTATCATATAGATGTCGGGAGGAGCTTGCAGTGGTGGGCATGTGTGTTGGGAAGGGGTGGGGGGAGGGGGTGGGGCTGGCTCGTCGGAGGGCCTGGTGGATGTACCATATCAAGCATTAGATGGCGGGTGAGTAGGGGCTGGTGGTGCTTCGTCGGGTTTCCAAGCGGTAGCCGTCTTTCGACGGCTGTGGTTCGTGATGCCGCATTAGAGGGTGGGGTGTCGGTGGGAGGGGAGAGGGGAGGGTTGTGTTACCCGCGAGTGGGTTATCGCACACTCCAGCAAGGCTGGGGATAGAATGCACGCCTCCATTCCTGCTGCCCCTCAGGGCCCAGCAACTGCCGCTCGAAGCCAACAACAGGAAATGCAAAACTGACCGTGGCCCGATCCTCTTGCCCCCCTCTGTCTCTCCCCCGACTCTGTATTTCACATCGTCAAACTGGCGGGGGTACTCGCTAGTTCACCCACCACCGCTATGCTTTCCGCACATCGGTACACATCCCACCTGCAGGGTCACACAGCACAGGATGCGGCGCTCTGTGTGGGTGCGGTGCCTTGCCAGGCGCCGGGCAGAGCGTTGGCAATCGGCGCCTGCGAGTGACAGCAAGAAGCCGCAGCAGCAGGCACAGGCACCCCCTGCTGCCGAAGCGGAGAAGTCGAAGGAGCCCGAAAAAAATGCGGAGCCCACCAGCAGCCCCGTGAAGGACACAGAGCCAACAACCAGCGTTGCGGCCACGTCCCCTGCAGAGAAGGAGGCCGCCAAGTCGGGCGACAAGCCTTCACCAGGGCTCCTTTCTTCCGTCCTTGCCTCCATGATGAAGACTGACGTCCGTGCGGCCTACGAGTGTTCCCTTCTCCCTGCAGAGCAGCAGAAGGAGTTCCTTCAGCACGTGCGTGACATGGAGACCACCGAGCGGAAGTCTGAGGTATGGGCTTTTTGCCAGGTGGGGAACTGGGGATGCTGTAGCTGCTTCAGGGAATACCATTTTGTTGAGATTTGCGAGTTCAATTATTTCAGAACAGCGGCTGTTTCGCACCAACCTCATGGCAGCAATCATGCACTCTCGGGCATGTGATACAATACCCTCTACTGCCACACACACTCTGCACAGCTCGAAAAGCTCAAAGAAACCGGGAAGTCTGAAATAGAGGTTGCAAAGCTGAAGGGGCAGGCTGCCCTCGAAGAGATCAAGCAGCGCCGCGTGCTGGAGGAGGAGGTATGGCGTAGCGGCGAGCTTTGCTTCACCATGCTGCAAAGTGAACGGGACTATTTGGAACTACATGCGGGTAACAGCATCCAGTGATGTTGGGGATCTTTCCGCAAAAGTCACACGGAGGCTCCAGGTTGAACCCACATCGCGCCGTAGGGGGTGCTCGTGCCATTGATTTATGCACTGCCCTGTGTTGCAGCCTTCAGCTTTACGACCTTTAATCCTGTTACCATCTACACACCCTCCTCAGGCGGAACAAGCGAATCACGTCCGCCAAATCGACCTCCTCGAGAAGCAGATTGCGGGGGATGTTGCAATGGTGAAGAGCAAATACCAGTTCCAGAAGTGGAAGGCCGTGGCGGAGCGGGAGAAGAGGATGCGCCTGAAGACGGAGGAGCTGTCGAAGCGGAAGGAGCACACCCTGCTGCTGGAGCGCCTGCAGAAGGAGCACGAGGCGAAGAAGCTGTCCAACGAGGAGGCGCTGCGCATCGAGGCGGTGCGCCACAAGCAGGCCCTCGAGCTGGAGGGTGCCAAGGCGTCCGCTGCGAAGGAGCGCCTCAACGAGAACACGGCTGCCATCAAGATGGGGCCCAACGCCGCCATCGAGAGCGTGCGCGAGGAGGAGCGGCAACGGGAGGAGAAGGCGCGTGAGGAGCGTGAGGTGCAGCGCCAGCACGAGTGGGAGCTGCACACGGCACGCCTCCAGGAGGCTGAGCAGCGTGCGCTCGAAGCGGCACGACTCGGCACCGCCACCACCCGGAGCGAGATGATCTGGCGTGCGGCACAGATCATCCTGGCGTCGCTTGCCATCATGGGGGCCTACGACTGGGAGATGAAGAAGCTTGCTGACAAGCAGGCGACCCGCGACCACGAGACTGCCACACGGCAGGAGACGGAAGCGGCAGAGAAGAGCAAGCTGGAGGCATCGCTGCTTGCAGAGAAGGAGCGCCGTGACTCCGAGCAGGCTGCAGCAGACCATCTGGCCACCTTCTCCCACACGGCGAACATCGAGGTATAGCCGTCGATAGAAGTTGGCTTTGGTGGCTTCACAGGGGGGGCGGGGAGGGCTGCTGGGAGCAGCCAAATCACACCTTTCAAATCGTTCAAAAAACACGCTGCCAGCAATGCCTGCCGTGTGTTGTGTGTCGTCTATGCATGCCCTTTCTGCTGGGAGGGGAGAGGGGATCGCAGAGGTCCCATCCAAAGCGCCGCCTCGCAATGCCACACCCACCCCAACCCCTCCACCTGCAGCTGGAGGAGGCGAAGAAGCTGACCCTCAACCTCGAGATCGAGAAGGCACGCGCCCTGAAGGAGGTATGGATATCCGCGGGTGCAACGAAGGGAAGGCAGGGGGGTGGCTTTTGTGTGCGGTGTTTTCTGTTGCAGATTGAACCCAGAGGGGGGGGGGGGCAGGGTGGGGTGGGGGGGGAGGGTGCTGTTGTGCGCAGCGCGACGCCATGCCACCACCACCACCACCACCACCACCCCCATGGCAACCATCGCATCTCCTCCCACTCACAGTTCACGGAAGCGAACGAGAAGGGCAGCCAGGCAGAGGCGAAGAAGAAGAAGGTGGAGCTCGAGGTATGACAACGGTCAGCATGCGCACGGCAGCTGCAGGGGGGGGGGGGTGAACGGGCTGATTCAATTTTTTGCGAAGAAATAGGGGTTGGTGGGTGTTGCTCGAAGCAGCCGCCTCGGCTCTTTCTCACGGGGTTGGGTGTGGGGGGGGGGGGGGGGTGTGAATCCGCCACGCTCGCTTGTCATGCTGTGGTGAATTGAGCCTCCATCTGGGTGGTGCGTTCATTTTGTTCTGCAGAGGGGGGGGGGATTTTCTTGTCCCGAGACACCTCACACCTCACACCACCACTCACAGCTGGCTGAGGCGCAGCTGGCGGCAAGCAAGGTGGGGTTGGAGCGCATGGAGAACGTGCGGCGCTACCTGTTTGTGCTTGCCGCTGGTGGTGTCTTCACGACAATGCTCCTTCTGGGACGTGGCAACCAGGAGTAGGCACACCACCGCACCACCGCCCCTCCCCCTCCTCAATGTGTGGATCACATGCCCTTCGGAAGATTTTGTTGCGAAGATGATGTTTCCACACCAACAAAGCCCCGCTTGCCTAGCTCTCTCAACCACCAGGTCGGGCTTTCCGTGTATGCAACCAGCTGTTGTACATTATGTGTCACCACGTGGTAACCTATTTCTTTCGGGATCAATGTGCTCTAAACAGACATCTTGGGAGGGGACAGCTGTGTTTATCTCTGCCCCCCCCCCCACCCCGCCCCCCACTCTTCTTTTGAGTTAAAGCTGTGCCAGCTCTAACCTCCAGCCTTGCCTCCCACCCGTGTGTATTTCCAAACAAAGCCTGTGGGGTTCTCCGATACCTGCAGGGTTCCCCACCCCCCCAACCCGGTGAGCTTATGCTCCAGCTGCAGCAAGCATTGGTCTGCTTGTGGACACGAAGCAGACACCAGGCCATTTTGGGCGACGCGTAGGGATCCTCTGCACAAAACAGAACCCGGGGTGTCTTTGAGCTTCCTGTGTGGGCGTCAAGGCGCAGGTGGAGTGGGGGGCGGGGGGAGGAGGGGGGGGGACAAGGGGGGCTGTGCTGTAGGTTTACGACCCACAACCAAATCTCAGTTTTTCTGTTCTGTTTGTCTGTTTGCTCTGTACCACCCTCCCCCTCACCTTCGCCCCCCCCCCCGTCTCCCCCAATTGCCTCGGGATGTCTGCTTCGTCTGCACAAGCCAGCTGACTTGCTGCTGTCTGTGCCTGCAAGGGGAGGTGTGTCTGGATGGGTTCTTTGAGTGGACGCACCCATCCAAGGGTTTGCGGATCTGCTGTGTCTATGTCACGGGAGAGGGTGGTCGTGGGGTGACCGTGTTTTATGTTGCGCTGCCAAAAGCTGATGCATGGCTATCCGTAAACTATGTTTCCGAGTGTTCTTTCGGTGCAGAAAGAAAAGAAAACCGGCGAACTGGGAATGGGTGCGAACGAACATGGATGCATGTCCCTGCTGCGGGGGTTCGCAATGAATCGGATCCCCTGGGTGTATTGTTGCAGGTATTGCACTCCCTTGTTCAGGGCAAACCTAGCTGGAACACAGGCAGTCTCGGAAACCTGGGCACGTTGAGTTGTCGACTCCCCAGCGGACAAAATCATGCCAGATGGTGGTGGTGATGGAGAATTATGCCCGCTGGAGCACCTTGCCATCTCGATGGCATTGCCGGCGGGTCGGGGTCTCAGCGCTGCATGGCGAGCGAGTGTCAGTGCAGCCTGCTGTGTGCGTCGCATCGCCCATCCCCCCTTTCACCCTACCCCCCTTCACTCCGTATTGACTTTACCATGGGGGGTCAGGGTGCCACATATTAACTGCTGGTTCTTTCATTGCGAACACACAGTTCAAAACACCTCAACTGTTGCGATTGGGGCCACCGGCACACCGGGACACGACACACCTCTGCAGGCGCAAGAGAACACGCGGCTGCAATGTGCCCGCCGATGGGTGGTGGTGGGGGGAGAGGGGACAGCGCCGCAGCCGCGAGCACCGCACTGCTCCGCCCCGCCTCCGCCGACAAGCGGTGGGACCACGGGGCCTGGGTGTCGGGGTGGGCAACCTGGCAGCACCGCGACCACGGCATGCCGCCCCCGCGCTGGCCGGGCAGCTACGACCACCACCACCACCACCCGCCGCCACCCCCGATGCAGCATGTCGACTCTGCATCTCTTCCGTCGCCGTCTGCCCCACCCCTTGCGGTGAAGACGAGGGTGCACGAGGCACACATGCCTGTCCATCCGCTGGAGCGTGCGCCGCTGGCACCGTTTGGGGCAGACCTGTCTGCGCCGTCACCGCCGTGGCGCAACCCGGTGCTGACGCAGCAGTGGGACCAGCGCCCTGCCGATGGCCCTCTTCCTGCTGGCCCCCCACCGCTTGCAGTGATGTCCCACGGCAGCACACCACCTGCCGAAGGCAGCCACCACGACCCGCGTGGTGTGCCGCCCATGGCCCCCGCCCGTCCGTGGCAGCGTCCCCCGTACCGTGGTCCGCAGAGCTGTGGCTATGAGGCACCGCGTCCCGCACACCCACACCGTGGGGGGAAGGGGGATGGGAAGGGTCATTTCTACCGCCCTTCGTGGGGGCCGCAGCGCAACATCTCGGCCCCTTAGAGGGGTGCGGGTGGGGTGGGAGGATGAGGAGGGAAGGAAGGGGGGGGGGGGTTGTGGATTGTAGGGCATGTGGAGTTTGCAAAAAAAAACAAAAGAGAACCCGCGACACAGGGGTTGGCATGATTTAGCGAGCCTTAGCTCGCGTGTGATTTGTATTTGTGCCGCCAGCTGTGTTTATTTTTCCCCATCTTCGTGCCCCCAATACACTACAGGGTGTTGGGCTGGGGGGGAAGTTACGGTGGAGTGACGGGAGGTGGGTGACACTGGCCAAAAGTCTCGAGGATGTGGCCCACCCTGCACCCTGTTGCGGGCGTGCCTCACGTTTGCGACTCAAAGGAAGGGCTGCAGGAGGCGCCAGTGGCTTCTGGAGGGGGGGGTCTCTTCAATCTCGCTCTCTCTCTCTCTCTTGCAGCGCAGCTGGGCAATGCGGCAATGGCGTGCTTCTGAAGCAGAGTGGCGTTGGTGCTGTGGGTCTGAAGAGTGGGTCGGCTGACCTGCTCCCGACCCCCCTTTTGTGTGCCACTTTTCCAAAGAAGAATCTTCACGCTGATGTGGGTCGTGGGTGTCGAGAGCTTATCAACTCCGGGAGTCCCCGTGGGGTGCTCACAGTGTTCACCGCTACCCCCGTTCTCAGGTTGCCTTCAAGGCACACGCTCCCAAAGAGCCAGAGCAGAGAGAAGAAGATGCGTGCGACGGCGGCGGAGGTGCAGATTTTTTTTGAATTCCCACTTTCCTCTCCCTTTTGTTCCACTTCCCCAGCCCCCCCCCCCCCTCCCCATGCCTTCTCCCCCGTTGTTCCACTCCCGGTTTTTTTTAGTTGCCTGAAAAAAAATCTGGCCTTAGCTGGTGCTGGTGATACTCCCTGGTCTTCTCTCTCTCTTTTTCGATTTTTCTCACCTCCCCCACGACGACGTCAGGCGCAGCAGGCAGCCCCCCCCCCCCCCCCCTTCCTCCGCATGTGTGGTTAGTTTCGCTGCATTGCAGACGGCACGGCAAGGGCTTGTCACGAAAGCCAAGCCTTCATCTGCACATTGCACGCATCACACAGGGAATGTGTCGCACCTTTGTTCTTGCCAGTTGTTAAGTTGTCGTGAGTACATCCCGCCCTTCGCGTGGCTCGCCCCGTCACCACCCGCACACTCCACCACTTCCCCCCACCCCCCTAGAATTAACCGCCTGTCTCTCCCAACGCCGCCTCACTCCCCCGATTGTCTCAGCAGCCTGAGGCCTTCTTCAACCCCTTCTCGGCTGAAATTTGCGGCTCGTCACATTTTTTTGTTGTGTATTTTGATCGTTCGGCATAGCCAACGTAGGAAACTCTGCACCGTGCGGATCCTCGCGGGTGTTTTTTTTTCACACACATGCCCGGCAGGCTGTGTGAAGGGGGGGGGGGGATAATGATGCCGGGTTTCGTTGATTTCTTTCTTTCTTGAGATTTACCCCAAGGGGGGGGGGTAGGGGCTTTTCTTTGGCAGTGTTTTCTTGGATTGAGTGTCGCAGTGGAAAAGTGCGCCCACCTCAGGCCAAAGAATGATCCACCCTTTCGGGGGTGGCAGCGTGGATGGTAAAGTGATATCGCAATCTCACGTGGTTGCGAAATAGTCAAAGTCACGCACGCCCAGCCACCCCTCCAATATTGAGTGAAGGGTGGCCGGCTTTCTGGATACCAAATGTTCTCTACATTCCTGCCAACCCCTTCAAAACGTCAGTGGTTTCAGTCGAAAGAACCAGCCAAAACGAACAGCTGGAGTAAGAATACAAATTCGCAAAGAATGAACCAAGCAAACGAAAACGCCGAGCCACTTCGCCCGGCGGCTATCCCCCCACCCCTCCACCCCCCTCACTCACTCACTCACCAAGGGGCATCATCTGCTGCCTTAATCCAGCCTGCCACACACCATTATGATTGCAGGTCTGTCATGTGGTTGGGCCACTCGGCAGTTATTTCATGTCAACAGAGAGGTGGTCATTTTTGTTGCGCACTTCAGACTGCCCGTGCAGCGAACTGAAAAAACACTGCACGGTCCCCGCCATCTGGGCCAGACCAACTCAACAGCAAAGGAAAAGAGGCGACGTAAGGCAATGCCACCGTGCGGCCAGGAGAACACGAAACAGCGACCCCTCTCACCAGGGGGCTATGAACACGGCCTAAAGTTGTTCAAACCCCCCCTCCCGCACAACGTGGAACTGGAAGATCAGAAATATCTGCCAATGCTGGTGGGCGGGGGGAAGAGGGGTGCTTTATTTTACGCTCAAGGTTTCCCCCACCCCACCCTCCTGACCCCACACCCCCCCCCCCCCCCAGCCTCATGTAGCAAGGGCAGAGCCGCCTCCCCGATGCTAAAAAATGCCCGATCTCCCATGCTGTGGGAGGAAGGGGCAACAATGGACAGCTCGGGTGTGTGCATGAGTCTAGCCCTCACAGTGCTTGCAGTGATTGTTGGCACCAGAATACATGCCAGGAAGATTGTGTGGCGATCCTTTTCTCGCTAAGGTTAAGAACGAAGAGCTCTCCTATGCACCCCAGGAGTGCAAGGCCTTGTTATGCAAACGGTATTCCCGCAGCCTGGTTCAGCCCCGACACAGCAGGGCGGGGGGAGCGGGTCGGCGAAGGATACCAGCAAAAAAATAACGCAAATCCCCGAAGAGGAAGAGGATGTGACATTATTAGGCAATGCCACACCGTGCGGCCAGAAGAACCGAAACAGCGCTCCGCCGCCACCCCCACCTACCCTCCTCTCAGCTCCTGCAGTGACTCTTCTCAGCTGCGAGAGGCATAGGAGGAGGCTAAACATCGTTCAAAAATAATGAACCTGTGTACATCACTCACCGGTCGTCCCGCGCATCGGGGGTGTGGTCGTCGATACCAAAAAAAGGAAACACACTCCGGACGATCTGCCTTCTGGCAGCATTGTGCACGCCACACCACAGGGCCGCTGACACCACCCATACCCCAACGGGGCGGGGGGTGGGGGGCCCGGGTCAGATCTGGCGGCTCTTTGTTGGTTAGCTTCCTGGTCCCCAGAAGCCCCGAGACGTCAACCTCTCCCCCTGCACAACGCATCCCAGGGGGTTGGGGTGTGGGTGTGGAGGTGAGGGCTGCACTTCTGGGCGAGACGCAGCCCCAAGCAAGACCGTGGGGGGATGCAGCAGGGGCAACCTGTCCCCCCTGAGTGTGTGTCTGTTGTGTCGCGCAAGATAAGAAGAATCTCAGAGAAGATACACCCACCCCCCCTCCCTCCTTTGTTTTAAACTGGCAGCTGGGGGAGAGGGAGGGGGTGGGGGGGGGGAGCGAGGAGGGGTGTTGGGGACAACGGGAGAGGGGGGGGGGAGAGAGAGAGAGAGAGGGCCATGGTTCAAGAGAACCTGCCTCAGTTAACCACCCACCCACCTCCCTCCCTGCCTCCCCCCCCCCCCCCTTTTTTGCCCTCCATCTTGCCCAAAACATAGCTGTTTCCCTGACTCTTCTCTGCTACTCCACCACACAACCCCACCCACCACTTCAGGAGGAACGCCAGGGCTCCATGCCACACTGCCCCTCTCCAGGGCAGGCCTTTGCCCTGCCTTGAGGCCATCCCTCCCCATCCCCACCACCCTCCGCCCATGGCACCACACCTGCTGCTGTGTATCATCCGCCTGCATCTCCCTCGCCTTGACCTGATCTATTCCCCCAACCTCTCGGCACAATGCAGTCCCTCGGGGATCTGAAATACGTTATTGGGAAGATCCTCGTCGGGGCGGGGGTGGACCTCTCCAGCCCCACCTCGCGCACATCTGCCACCGATGCGGGGTGCGTGCTCCGCAAGCAGGACGGCCGCCTCACCGCAGCACCACCGAAGGCGGCAGCCCGCCCCGCTGTCCGCCGCCAGCGCATCCTGGCTCGTGGATTCTCCCACACCGAGGCTAGCGAGGTGCCACGTCCCCAGTATGCCCTCGCCGCCGACCCAAAGGCTGTCCACTGTGAGCCCCTCGTCGACGGTGTTGACGACGCAGCCTCTGCCGGGGAGGAGGAGTGCCTGGAGGTGACCGTGTCGCCCTACCAGGGGCTGCCCCCACCGGAGAGCCCTGTCCAGCGTGCCCTGAGCGCCACGCCGCAGCCCCCTGCCGCTGCGCGGGTGCCCTCCCCCGCACTGCTGGGGAGGGCGCCCCAGGTGCAGTTGGATGGGGTGCTGCTGGCGTGCCCCATGCTGAATGCGGAGCGCAACCCTGTCACGCGGCACCACCGCATGCGCCAGGCCCTCGCCGTGGCGGGGCCTGTGGCGGCGGTGGCGCTCGGCGCGGCCTGCGCTGTGGCAAGCCTGGATCACACCCCCACGCAGGGCGTGCCTGCAGGCAGCCCTGCCCCCGCCTTCACCCTCGATGCCCTGGTGCCCAGCGATGCGGAGGTCGTGGCGTCGGTCGCTGCGATGGGCATGCGTGGCGCGCCGCCCGCCTCCGCTCTGCGGCGCGGCGTGTGGCGGCATGCCGCCCAGCAGCCCGGGGCTGCAGCGGTGCAGGGGGGGTGTGCGCCGGCCGCCCTCTGGGTGCAGCGTGCCGTGCCGCCCGCTGTGGCGGGGGGTCCGGCAGCAGGTGCCCTGCGCATCGAGAGCCCTGCGGCGCAGGGGGAGGGCGAGGAGGAGGAGGAGGGGGCGGGGGTGCCGCCGCCGCCCGGCAGGCTGAAGGTGCGGCGTGTCCTGCGTGTGACGAAGCGGTGCGGCCCGCTGACCATCATGAGCAGCCGCGTGCAGGAGAGTGTGCAGGAGGCCAGGGGTGTGCGGCCCCCGCAGCAGCGGCAGCAGGCGCAGACGGCGCGGGTGCCCAGCAGGGCGCCGCAGCTGAAGGCGGTTGCTGTGGTGCCGCAGCCGCAGCCCCTGGAGGAGGCGCCGCAGGAGGCTGACGGCGAGTCGGAGGAGGCGGAGGGCGTGGGGGGTGCGGTAGTGGCAGCGGCGCCCAGCAGCAGCCGTGGGGAGTGCACCCCCCACGCCCCTTCGCCCCAGCCTGCTGCGGCTGGGGGGGCGCTGCGGGCGGTGTCGCCCGCCTGCAGCAGTGCGCCCCTCTCGGATATGATGGCCACCGGGAGGTCTGCCGTGCGGTATGAGTATCTCACCGCTGCCAACCGGTGGGCTGCCTATGAGGTGCAGGCGACGGTGAACCCTGTCGCGGTGCGGCACGTGCATGCCGCTCTGCTGAACCGCACTGTGTTCCGCTACTGGGAGAGCCATCATCCCAGCAGGGTGTTCATCGCAAGCATCGTGCATGCAGAGGACCCACGCGGGGCAGGCTACGACGATGTCCAGGGCGCAACGGGGTGCATGGCTGATGCACGGCACCCGCCACCCCTGCAGCGCGAGCTGGCCCTGATGGCAGGCACGCTCGGCGAGATGCTTGCGCGGGTGCCAGCACGCAAGGTGGCGCACTACATCGATGTCGTGACGTACACTGTAGGTGCAACCTATGCTGCCGCCTTCAACCGGCTCAAGACGCAGCGCTCCGGAAAGGTCACGCCTGACATCCGCTTCACGCAGGCGTGTCTCGTGGAGATGGGCAGCAGCTACTACCGCGTGGACCGCCCCGACCCTTATGAGACGCAGGACCCGCAGGGCGTGCTGTGCGGCATGCTGCAGCCCGATGGGCAGTACCGCGTGTGGCGCGGTGCGCAGCGGCACCGCCCCCTCCTGGAGGACGTGTCAGGGACAGAGGAGATGTTCCACTGCTTCTCCCACTACTCCTTCGTGGCGTCGAAGCAGACAGCGATGGTTCTGGTCTCCAAGTTTGTGCGCAGCACAGCCATCGAGGTGCGGCTTGCTCTGTGTGACACGCACGCTCTGCTGGAGGCGGTGCCCGAGAGCGATTCAGACGCGTGGGCAGACCGTGTCCACAGTGAGTCGCAGCTTCTCGGGAGGGAGCGTGTGCATGATTTCTTCAACACCCACCAGTGCGGGCGGCTGTGCCGTGCTTTGCGGCTTTCGCCTGTTCCCTACTATGCTGCAAAGGTGGTTCGGCGCGGGGGCAGAAGCAGGCCTTAACGGCCTGCCGCACCCGGCAGAAGCTAGCATCGTGCTGAGGGTTCTGTGTGCCGGATTGAGCCTAGCCTGCTAACCCTGCTGGTGCCTTGGTGGGGGGGGGGGGTGGGTGGTGGGGGTCGTGCAGTCAGTCCTGCAAGAGGGAAGCACACCCCATGCCCTCATGAGTTGCTATTTACACTGTGTGTGGTCTATTCCCGGTGGGCTGCAGGAGCACACAAGGTGGGAGTGCATCGGTTCCTCCCGTAAACACGGGGGAATGGGGCACAACCCAACGGATCATACGCTAGTTGGTTGAGTTGCTGCCCCCCCCACACCCTGCGGTATATCGGGTCTTTCCCACGTTGCATTCCAGCCGAAACTCGGCAGGGTGTCACCCTCCAACGACCAAACCACATCTAGTCTGCACCAGACACCTACACAGCGAGCCGAACCGGCCGCAACCAAGATGAGCGATGAGCGGCTTGTCATGTTCGACGAAGTGCAGCAGCTGCGGATTTACGATCCCGATAAGTTCAACGATGCAGTGGCGCTGCAGGAGCAGGCTGTAGCCTTCGTTGACAAGCTGCAGTCCTTCCAGAACGTGGTGTCCACTGTGGTCAACACAGTGGAGCAGCAGAGTGAGCAGATCGACGCCGCCAAGCTGAAGGCCATTGGGCTGCGCCTGAAGGTCAAGGGTGAGGCTGAGATCCGGAAGCGGAAAGAAACAGAGCTGCGACTCCGTGTCAAGGAGAAGCAGATCGAGCTCGACCGCTATGTTGCAGAGCACAACTACCTGAGGAAGGTGTGTCCGGAGTAGCATGCAGTCACAGAGCCCCTGCTTTTATTTGCTGATTCGGATTGCTGCCAGCTTCTTTGTTTGGAACATCCATTGTCGATCTGCACCGCACTGATGCCCTCGAAACACCGACACCACCCACACCACACCACTGCCACAGGTGGAGCAAGAACAAAAGCAGCTGATCGAGCGGCTCTCATTCACCGACTGAGGGCTGGGTGTGTGTGGTGTTCTGTTGTGCGGAACCATTGCCCTCCCGCACACACTGCGGGGCGGCAACGCTGCTGCTGTCAGATGCTGCAAAACCCGGCGAACAGTATCTAGCCACATGCCTTCTGAGAGCTGCCCGCATGGCCCCCTTCTTCCCGACTCGACTAGCCTCTTTGTGCCCTTTAAACACACATGCACCTCCCGCGTGCTTTGAGACAGGTTGAACTGAACGAATCCTAATAGACTCAGGGTATTTTTTCTTCTGAAAAAAAGGTGAACGGGACAGTGGTGCTGAACTGAATGGCAGAGACCTGGCGTGCCAGACGCCCTGTGTGAGCTCTGCGTGCCTGTGAAAGCTGTGTGCCGTATGTGGCATGTGTGTTGAAAGTATCCTTCTTGTGGGGTACGTCTTGCCGCGCTGTGATTCTCTGGTGTGTGTGTGAGGGGGAGTGCATGCTTCTACCACAAGCTCGCCTATAAGGAGCCAACAGGGGAAGTGCATGTGCGTGTGTGCGATAGGGGTTGAAACATACCTCCCCAAACCACATAATGTCTGAGGAAGAATGCCACCGTTGTCGCCGTTGTTCAGTTCGGTTGCTTGGGAGGGGGGTGGGGGAGAGACAGAGAGAGAACGAAGGGGAAACACTTGAGTGGTGTAGATTCACCTCCCACCCCCACCCCGCCCCACCCCTGCCCCTGCCCCTGCCCCTTTTGTCCCCAGCCTGCTACGTGTTGCCCCCCCTCCCGACCTGGTCAGTCCGGTCGACTGAACGTTGCTCGATTGCTCGATTTCACTTTATTCCCAGTGTAACTCCTGCATCTGGAACCACCACTTCCCCACCCCCTCCTCCCCCGACCGCGCGAACCAGAGCAAACTCCCCCCCGCGTGCGCTTCCCTCTCGCTTCACTGTCTCTGTGATTTTCTCTGCCAAATGAGGCTCATTGTGGGCCTGGGTAATTCGGGGTGGGTTGGAAGCGGTACACCGCACAACTTTGGTCGTGCTGTCTGCGCTGCGCTGCATGGGGAGGACGGGGAGGGGCGGGGGTGGGGGTGGTCCTGGACTGCCTTGTCTTGGTGGCGCACCGGGAGCGGATACGCCACTGTGATGCCTGGCCTGCCGATGAACGGCAGCGGGTGGTGCGTCAGGCGTGCCGCCGAGTCCTACTCCGCAGCCCCACAGGACATCCTCGTTGTTGCCGATGACCTGCGCCTTCCCTTTGGCGAAGTGCGGCTCTCCAAGAGCATCTCCTGCGCTCATGGCGGCCTGCGGAGCACAGCCGCACAGCTCGGCACATCCGAAGTCGCCTTCCTTCGCATTGGTGCCAAGAGGGGCCCGCCTGCTGACGCTGCGCCCTACCGAGGCGTTCTGACACCCCTCACGCCCGAGGAAGATGCGCTTTTCGCCTCCACCGTCCTCCCCGCAGCTGTCCAGCATGCGAGGGAATTCCTGCAGCAGGCCTGAATGAGCGCTCATCACACGGGGGTCGCGTCGGGGTTGGAGCCTGTTGTGCGCGGGGTGAGGGCGCAGAGCTGGTAGATAGGCAAATCGGTTATTCCCTTTCTCACCTGCCGGCAGCGCTGTGATGTGAGATTCGGACTTCAGTGTGGGTGGGGGATGGGCGTGGAAGCATGTCCATCTGTGTGACATACAGGGTTTGTTTAGAAGGCTGGGCTGGGCTGGGATGGGATGGGTTCACCTCGCAGTTCATCAAGGCGATGGGGAGGTGGGGATCTCCGGGTTGAAAGAGGGGACTTAAAACGATGTTCCGCCATACCCCCCCGCGCTCCCTCCCCCCGCCCCACCCGCGCCCCGGCCCTACCCTTGGGAGACGGGCTCTCTCACATTCCTACCCCCGCCACCCATCCACCACACCTTCGCTGTTCTTTCCCAAGCCCCGAGCCCTCCTCTTGGCAATTCTTCCCATCACCGACTTCTCCCCAACACCGACACACCTCCCCCTGAATACAACATACCAGGCTCTTCCCCTCCCCACATCGACGCAGCTACACGCGTCGCGGGGTGTTGGGTTTGGCGTGGGGTGAGTGTATTGTGTGGTGTCCCCCCCACACCCCCCTCCCACTCCCACGGGCCCTTCCGCCTGCAGTGGGCCTAGTCGGTGGTAGCCGTGGCACCGGCAGTGGTGTGGCTGCCCGGCGATGCCCGGTGAGCTGCATATTATCGGGCAGCTGAGCCATGCGAAGAACTTCAACCGCCCCAACCTGTTCGTGCTGTGGGAGATTGTGACGGGTGCGCACTGGGAGCACGTGGAGGGGCCGGAGCAGGGGCAGACGCATGTGATCGAGGGGGAGGGTCCCGGTGAATTTGGCGCGGTTTTCGCACACCCCATCGATGTGCACTTCAAGACGCAGAACATCCAGGGCTGGCCGAAGCTTGTGGTTCACGTCTGGCGGCAAGACGCATATGGGCGGAAAGATTTTGTCGCATATGGGATGGCCTACGTCCCGACGTGCACCTCCGGCTTCTGCGATCAGCTGATTGAAGTGCAGACATGGAGCCCAGCACCGCCCTCAATGCTGGACGTCATCCGCGAAGCCCTGCTGGGCGGTGCACCGCAGCTCCGGGATGACAACATCGTCCACAAGATGGAGAACCGCTTCCGCCTGCAGACCATCCCATCAGGCCAGGTGTTCTTCCGACTCTCCCTCATATCGCAACACTTCGACCGGCTTTCCGTGACAGGGGTTTAAGGGGGGGGCGGGAGGAGGAGTGTAGTGACACAGACTCGATGTCTTCTGGTATCCTTAGATGCCTTGCATGGGGTGTGCCCAAGGCTGGCAGCAAATTTTTACTGCACTTTACTGCACTTTATTTTACTGCATTTTATTGTATTTTATTTTCCGGATTTTTGGATAAAGTGCATGGTCCTTAGTGGTGCCTTGGGCTTCGCATACGTACAGCTGGGAGGACCACTATGGACAGGCCAAATGCTGGAGTCACACCCACTTTACAGAGGTGCAGCCACGTCTGCAAGTTTGCGGACAGCCGCAAACCCGCAGAAGATGGCAAAAAGTACCGCTCCTGCACGGAGGTTCTCCTGAAGGTCACAGGGACGCACCAAGGCTCCGGCAGAGAATGCAGGCCGGGATGGATGTGCCCTGCCTATGTTGGGTCGGTGGGTTCGCAGGACCTGATCGGTGCGGCCTCCGCCTGGCTTCAGTCCTGCTTTGAGTGCTTTCAGTCCGCTCTGATGTCCAGCCTCCCCGAACGGGATGGTGAAGAACCCGTACGCCAGAGCTCAGCTGTACAACGTCCGAGGAAGGTGGACTGCCCACCGCACACCGCCGTGCTGGTCCGCCCTGCTGCGCCTGCGGTGCTGGGGTGCGCCTGCTGCCTGATTGGCCCCGGCACTCGGAAGCAGCATCAAGCATGCCGAACAGCAGCAGGGCGGGCCTGGCGGGGGCACTGCCTTGGTGGCCTTGTGTTGGCCAGAGTGGGCGGATCAGGGTCCCCTGGCACGGCAGGTCAGCATCCTGCCCACCGTCACGCCGAGCCACCCCTACAACACGCTCTCCTGCACTTTATTGCACTTTACTGCACTTTACTGCACTTTACTGCATTTTATTGCACTTTATTTTATTTTATGTTTTTTATTTTTAAAATGCAGCATTTGTCCAGCCTTGGGTGTGCCTGGGGAGGGGGCGGGTGGATGGATCACACAAATGGGTGACTGCCCTGGTTGCTACTGTGTGTGGTGGGGTGGAGGGGCGGGGCGGGGGGGTTTGCTGGCAATGGGGGGGGGGGGAGGTGAATAGTCGGCCCCCTCCTTTACCCCCCTCCCCCCCTCCCAAGGCATGGAATGCGGTAACCTAGAGAAAACTAGACAAGGCGGTTGCCTTTTCGTTAGAAGATCGGGAGTAGAAAAAAAAGGGGTGTTGTGTGCGCCCTTGATGATATGCTTGCCTTGCCTCTTGCCTGATAACTCCGGGGGGGAGGGGGGGTGCGCCGCTGCGCCCGAGGTGGGAGCGAGTGAGCCTCTTCGAGAGGGTTCACAGAAGTCAGATGTGCCCACCGCAGGGTGGGTGTATGGTGGAGCATAACCCACTGCCATCGTCGACAGAGGTGGTGTGCCAGACGGAAAAGGAGGGGGGTGTGTGCGAAGGCAGCCGTCCCTCCATCTACCCCTCTCCCCACAGCAGAGCGAGGTTGTCCCTCCCCAATATTTGCCACTGCCACTTTCTGTGAATTCGGCTACGAAATAAGCACGGGGGGGGGGGTGTTTTTGGAGAGGCATGCCCCAGCTGCTTGCAAGGCCTTGTGTTGGGGTGTCTTCTGTGGTGTTATTGCCGATCTGCATCCTTCCGAGATGTTCCAGCGACACCCTTGGCAGGAATCGCACGGAACATGTCTGAGCCGGCACAGAAGGCACGCAAGGTGGTGGTGGAGGGTGAGGTGGACCGTGAGGAGCACCCCGCACCGCAGCGGGAGACGGAGAACGACGCAGCAGAGCGCGAAGGGTCTCCCGACATCGCGGCTGACGGGGAGACGGGCGCGTGTGCCTTCACGGGGTCCCCCTCCCCCACGCGCGCGTCGCCGTCGCCGAACCTCACCCCCAGGCCGCCCCAGCTGGTGGTGGCACCCCTGGACCCTGCAACCCGCAGCCGTCCCCCGTCCCTCCCCCGCAAGGATGAGCCCTCGCCTGTGCGTGTCCCGTACAGCATTGCGGCAGACAGTATGTCGGTTGCTGTTATGTGTTGTGCCCGTCGTGCCCTCTGGTGGGGTTCTTCAGTTTCTGCACACCTCCCACCAAGAACAAGGGGGCGCAGCCCGCTTTTTAGCCAGGAGGAGGGGCGTGTTTTTCTCCCCGTGGCTTCATATAGTCGGTTTCTCTTGTTGCGGCAGGGATAGGTCGAGATAAGCACTAGCTCTGGGCATGCATCGCATGGTGACAGCCCGTTATAGGATCAAAAGGGACCTGCGTGCTATGATGAGGGAATGATTACACTGTGGTCTTGGGAACTCTTGCCTTTGCTGCCCCACCGCCACTCCAACAGGCCGCTCGCATGCACCTGACCCGCTGCGTGCGTCGCTGGAGCCGCCCCTTGTGACGGAGGAGGCATAGATGGAGAGGCAATGCGGTGGTTGGCCCCTGCAGCTGCCACAAGAAGCAGGCGGATGTGCGTGCCTGCTGGATGACAGTGCGTAGGTAGAGAGGGGGGGGACAATGGCGGAGCAGGGAGCAACGTGTCTGATCTGGGGTGGGGTGGGGTGGGGGTGAGGGGGCGGGAGGCGGGGACACACGCCACGAGACAACTAAAAATCCACCAACCGTGCCGCTGTGTGGAAATCCCACACGGTGGGATCTTGTAAATTTTACATGTAAAAATACCGATTTTTACATGTATTATACATGTATAATACTTGCATGTCAACTATTATACATGTATAATACATGTATATGCCTGAAATATACATGTAAAATACATGTATATCAAGCAAAAATACATGTATAATAGTTGCATGTCAACTATTATACATGTATTTTTACTTGATATACATGTATTTTACATGTATATCTCATGCATTTACATGTATTTTACATGTATAATACTTGTCATGCAAGTATTATACATGTAAAATACTTGCACGACAAGTATTATACATGTATAATACTTGCATGACAAGTAAAATACTTGCACGCAAGTAAAATACATGTATTTTACTTGCATGCAAGTATTTTACTTGTCATGCAAGTATTTTACTTGTATAATACTTGCATGACAAGTATTACCGTATACGTAAATATTTTGGAACGTAAATATTTTGGAACGCTGGGGGCCCTCGCTACGAGTCACTGTGAGTCACGAGTCGTCAGTTGTCAGCCAAACATGGCTGACTTCTCACTTTTTCTCACTCAGTCACACTTGGTAGCGAGGGCCCCCGCTGGTGGGTTGGCGTTCCAGATTTTTTTCGTTCCATAATATTTACAGGGCTTTCTGCGACTCGGGGACTTGGACCAGGTGATCGGACGGCATGCAGAGTCCCTGACGGGACCTACTCGTGCACTTTTCGCGCGATTCCTGACGCAAGCCGTCCTCACCACCGAGTCCCCAACTGGCCCTGTAAATATTTTGGAACGTAAATATTATGGAACGGACCGGCCAAAAATGGGCCCGTTCCATAATATTTACGTATACGGTATACATGTAAAATACATGTAAATGCATGAAATATACATGTAAAATACATGTATATCAAGTAAAAATACATGTATAATAGTTGACATGCAACTATTATACATGTATTTTTACTTGATATACCGTAAACGGAAAAAGGGTGGACCGTAAAAATGTTCCAAGTTCCCAAAAAAAGGCCAAACGTTCCATCTTTTTTACGGTCCACCATTTATTGGGACTGAATATGGAAAAGACAATGCGTTTTTCGCCCGCGGGCTGGTGGGTTGCGGGGCGCGGACTGCGGCCTCCACGCCGCAGACACCCACACGTAGGCCTCCCGACCTCCCAGCTTTGGACCCTCCCTCCACCACCGCAACCAACACCAGCAAGAGAAGCAAGTCCTCCCTGCGTGTGGAAAAGGCACGATCACCACCACTCACCTCGAGACTCACCCACCACCACACCTCGAGAAGTGTAGTACCATGCAAGGAGCATTCCGGTAGAAGTAAAAGTAGAACCTGCTGCACGAGCCCACAAAAGCAGCCACAGTACGGCAGGGCGCGCAGACAGAAGCTGAGACCACCGGGCTCCCTCCAGATGTAAATTCGTGAATCAGTGCCCGGAAAATTAAGGGAAATCGTACTCCTTTAGTGTAGTACACCCTGCAGTAACTGTGGGAGAACAGTTCCCGGACGATGGTGAGCGCACACTCTGTGCTGAGGCCCTGTGGTGTTAATCCTGCAGCTTCAGTCGTACGATTTCCTTGGTTCCTTCGCGACTTCGTCGCGAAGGAACTCGTAAAAAAAAACCGCCAAGTCCACGATCCCAACCGTAAAATAGGTGGACCGTAAAAATGTTCCAAGTTCCGGAAAAATCCCATTTGTTCCATCTTTTTTACGGTCCACCTATAGTACGGTTCACCTTTATTACGGTCCACAATATTTCCGTTTACGGTACATGTATTTTACATGTATATTTCAGGCATATACATGTATTATACATGTATAATAGTTGACATGCAAGTATTATACATGTAAAATACATGTAAAAATCGGTATTTTTACATGTAAAATTTACAAGATCCCACCGTGCATGTCCCCTCCCCCCCCCCCCCCGGCCCAACGGACCATGCACGCTCTGCCAAAATATTGCTGGTCGAGACAGGGGTTCAGATTCAATCGACCACATAGACCTGGCGCAGTTGTGGTCATCACACAGCAACACTCCGTTGGTGCTGTTGTGTTGTATGTAGTACGGTTCTCTGTCACTGGCAGGCAGCACGTTGACGAAAAGAATCGGCTGCAGCACGTGCCTGTCATCATGCAAGACACTCACACGCTGGCCCTGCTGCGTTTTCTCCACTCAAAACGCCGCAGGGCTCGCGAAGCGCATGAGACGATCATATGATGAGAACGGGTGGAGGGGGACGCAACACCCCCACCCCCCCCCCCCCCGCCCCAACACTACTGGGCACCGTACCAGATTCATTCCATCCGTGCCCCACCCCCCACAGCTCCCCACCCCTCCTGCCGCACGCAGATGTGCCCTGTGACGTTTTGAGCCATTCCGTCCCCCACCCCATCCCCAATACAATACCCAGGACACACCCTCATTTTTTACGGGTTGCGTTTTGTGTTGCGCCCTCCGTGCCCCTCAAGCGGACTCTTGGTTTTGCTAAAAACCGTGGTATATTATTTTCCCGGCGAACACACTGTGTTGTGGTAGGAGGGCAGATGGGAGGGGGCCTCTTGGTTGGCCGAAGTGTGTGTGTGTGTGGGTGGGTGGGTGGGTGCAAAACGCGAGTGGTGAATCATCAAGCCACCGCTTCACCTGTGTACATCGGTACAGGGCAGTGGAGGGGGGCAAAGGGATGGGTTGGCAGCGGCTCTGTGACTTAGCTTTACCTTTTAGGGGGAGACACCCAAACAACAGCTCTTGGAGCAATGTTGTAGGTCTGAGCCCCCTCGCCTCCCTTCCAATCCTTGCTCATCGGCAAATTGGAAGCAGAATGACATTCAATGTATGTTATAATACGCAACAGTGAAACAGCACGCTGCGTATATTTTTTCACGAGAGAAAGCTGCCCGCCCTGCCTTCGCCTCTGCATGTGCCCAAAAAGCAAAGCTCTCCCTTGAGCTTTGAGAGTTGCCTGTCTAGTGTTAAATTGTGTCCCCCGTGCCCAAGAGCAGCCCAAACACACGCATCACCGAGCTGGCATCAATTCCACATACCCACTGCTAACCAAAACCTCTCTCTCGCGTGCCCGCCTCCCACAGCGCGTAACCCTCCCCCCCCCTCCTATCGGCAACACTCTTCAGGCAGTGTGCACGTCCCCACTACCCCCTGCGAGACTGTCGTCCATTTAGAGCTTATAAAGTTGTTTATGTCGGTTGCTGCTGTGTTCCGGAGAGAAGAGACCGGTAGGTTAGAGAAACGTCTGGGGCTGGGTGGCGGGGTGTGCAGGCGGTATGATGTTGTGAAGCGCCTTCCCCCCGGGATAAGGTCGCGTAAGCTGAGCTGTTTGGATGCTCGGGAGGGGTGGCGAGATAGGAACTCTGTTTATGTTGGTGGCCACCGTGGGTCGTCGCTACCCAAGGCATGCCCCCTCAGGGTTGTGGAAGTGCCACCACCGCACTCTCGCTCCTTTTCCCCCCTCCGGCTGTGGCGTGTGTGGGTGCATTTGATAAGTTATCGCCAAAAAAAACCCAATTCCAACGGTGGGCATGTCGATCGCACCTACTCATGTCCCGTTTCCAGGCCAAGCAAACAAGCGGGTATGGTATTTTGTGGAGCCTCAGTGGAAAAAGGACTGTCACTCAGAAACCCCGCCGCTCAACAGGCAGGGGAGGGGAGACGGGGGCGAACGGATGGGGATTGCCGGTTCCTACATGACACGGCAGTCGGATCTCGGCCGCTTTCCGAATAGTCAAGCCACGGCAGACTACGTCGGATTAGACTCGTCAGCGGCACACAACGTGTCCAACCTGACAAGTCGCACGGTGGCTCGGGCCCCGCATGCCGTGTCGTGTGCGTGAGGGGTTCACACCCCTCCCCCACCCGTCGCCCCTCTCCCTCCCCTCACCTCCGGAATGGATTAGAGCAAATAGCAGCAGAATATTCGAAAAGGGGAATGTGTTGGTTGCCCCGCCCCCTCTCCTCGCCCCCACCCCGACCGACTGCCTGTGCGTTTGGAGTGGAGTGGCGTTGTTCTCCGCGCTACAGCCTCTCCCCATCCCCCCTCACGCTGTGCGGGGATGCCGCTTTGGCTGAACATTTTTTTTGCACGTCACTTGCTTGGCTGTTTCACACGTCTGCGTGGGGTGTCTGCCGATGCTTTAATCACCCCCCCCCCCCCCCCACACTCACCCACACCCGCAGGGTCCACAGGGAAGGACAACAAAACCCCTCCCCTTCATACACATTGTGGGCAGACAGGCTTTGACCCAAAGCCACTCCACCCACCCGACCCCCCTCCCCCCCAGGCCGGCATCGGGTGCCCAGGCCTGCTCGGTGCCCTACCTTTGCGCGCCGCCTAGCTTGCTGCAATGAGCTCCAGAAAGAAGCGTATGGACATCGGTCCGGATGACGAGGCAGACGCAAAGCGGCAGAGGGTGGAGCCCGCCGTGACGGCACCCCCTGCGGGTGCGGGGCAGGATGCGACGATCAACCCCTACACGGGGGCTGCGTACAGCGCGCGGTATTTCGAGATCCTGGCGAAGAGGAAGAAGCTGCCTGTGTGGGAGGCGCAGAACGACTTCCGCGAGCTGGTCAACCGCTACCAGGTCATCATCCTCGTCGGGGAGACGGGCAGTGGGAAGACCACCCAGATCCCTCAGTTCCTCGTCGACATGCAGCCCGACAAGCTCGTCGCCTGCACCCAGCCTCGCCGAGTCGCCGCAATGAGCGTTGCCCAGCGTGTCGCCGACGAGATGGACGTCAAGCTCGGAGAGTACTGTGGGTACACTATTCGTTTTGAGGACATGTCGGGCCCCCTGACCTGCCTCAAATACATGACCGACGGTATGCTCCTCAGAGAGGCCATGCTTGACCCCAAGCTCTCGCGGTACTCTGTGATTGTTCTCGACGAGGCGCACGAGCGGACCCTCTCTACCGACACCCTCTTCGGTCTGATGAAGGAGATCCTCCCCCGCCGCCCCGACCTCAAGCTCATCGTGATGAGCGCCACGCTGGACGCCAAGAAGTTCCAGAACTACTTCGACTCCGCCCCCTTGATGAACATCCCCGGCAGGATGTTCGAGGTGGCTGTCTACTACACAAAGGAGCCTGAAGCGGATTATGTGGAGGCCGCGATCCGGTCTGTCAGGCAGATCCATCTGATTGAGCCGGAGGGTGACGTCCTCCTCTTCCTCACCGGTGAGGAGGAGATTGAGACGGCGTGCAACCGGATCCAGCTGGAGTGCTCGAAGCTGAAGTCGGAGGGGAAGTGTGGGGAGATGAAGTGCATCCCGCTGTACTCCTCCCTGCCCCCGCAGCAGCAGCAGCGCATCTTCGAGGCGGCGCCGCCTGGGGGCCGGAAGTGTGTCGTGTCGACCAACATTGCGGAAACCTCCGTCACAATCGATGGGATTGTCTACGTCGTCGACCCTGGGTTCTCCAAGCAGAAGGTGTACAACCCGAGGGTGCGGGTGGAGAGCCTGCTCGTCTCCCCCATCTCGCAGGCGTCTGCCAACCAGCGCGCCGGGCGTGCCGGGCGGACACGCCCTGGGAAGTGCTTCCGCCTCTACACCGAGAAGGCGTTTAAGGAGGACCTGATCCCCCAGACATACCCGGAGATCCTGCGGTCCAACCTGGGGTCTGTCGTGCTGCAGCTCAAGAAGCTCGGCATTGAGGACCTGGTGCACTTCGACTGGATGGACCCCCCGGCACCCGAGACCCTGATGCGTGCGCTGGAGATGCTCAACTTCCTGGGGGCTCTGAATGATGACGGTGATATGACGAAGGAGGGTGCCCTGATGAGCGACTTCCCGCTGGACCCGCAGATGACGAAGATGGTGGTGACTGGGGGTGTGAAGTACAGCTGTACCAATGAGATGTGCACCATTGCGGCGCTGCTGTCGATCCCGCCGTTCTTCTTGAGGCCGCGGGAGGCGGACCGTGAGGCGCGTGCTGCGAAGGCGCAGTTCAACCACCAGGATGGCGACCACCTGACCTTCCTCAACGCCTTCCACGGGTTTATCAACAACGGGAAGAACAAGGACTGGTGCTGGGAGAACTTCCTGAACTTCCGGTCCCTCACCTCTGCGGTGAACGTGCGGAACCAGCTTGTCAACCTCTGCACCCGCAACTCGATCCCGCTCGTCTCGCCCCACCACGGGGATTCGACGGCAAAGGAGGGGACGTACGCCTACAACAACCGCATCAAGAAGGCACTCCTCCAGGGGTACTTCATGCAGGTATGACTGGTGTGGTGGGGTGGGTGGGGGGGTGGAGGCATCCTTCCGTCAGGGAGATGTTGTGCGTCTGAAGCGGAGCCGTGTGTGTTTCTATCAGAGGGGTGGGTTGCCGGCCTCCAGACCAATAGCAACGTGGGGTTTACGTGTTTGATCGCCTTTTTGAACAACAATTGACTCTCTGCTTGTTAGTGAACCGACACTCCACTCGATCTGCATCTTTTTCTGGTTGCTGCGCTTCCAATACTGCCCACGTACAGGTCGCACACAAGGACGTGCGTGGCACTGGGTACACAACGTGCAAAGACGACCAGCCGGTGCACAGCCACCCGGGCAATTACGTTGAGAGCACCCCCGAGTGGCTGGTGTACAACGAGTTTGTGCTGACCACCAAGAACTGGGTGCGTACCGTCACACGTGTGGAGGAGGACTGGATCATCGACTCCTGCGAGTCGTACTGGACTGACATGGACGAGGTATGCAATGTCACGGGGATGCCACCTGCGCTGAACGTAGGTTGGGTTACCACTTGGCTTGCCGGTGACAGGGTGGTCTCGCGACTGAATAACTACCGCTCCTCGCCTCATTGCACTGGACACATTGTTCAAGCAGCCCTCCTTTGTGCGTCGCAAGAACCTATCGACCACATCACGACACCTTTGTTGTCATCACTGCTCCACCACCACCACCACGACCCCACAGTTCAACGAGGGCGAGGTGAAGCGTTCCCTGTCCCGCCTCATCAAGCGACGTGAGGAGCGGAGAAAATACGTCTCGAAATAGGCCTGTTGCGTTCCAACAGCCCATGCCACGCTGGACGTACGGGGCCGTGGAAGGAGACCGCCCCAGCGTTACCAGCTGGCCCTAGCCCGACCCGAGTTGATCAGGGGTCAATAGTGTATTCCAACTATTACAGCCCGCTATGTTTTTTTCCGTTTTTGGCAGGATGAGGGGAACTGCTTCTTTTGAAACACATCACGCCAGGGGTGGGGTGCAGGGGCAGGGACACGGCGACCTTGCCTAGGTCCGGGAGGTGGTGGGAGGGAGAGCCGCGGTGGACAGCCACTACTACCTACGCGATGACATTGCGGAGTCGCGTGGTCACAGAGGAAATCGTACGGACACAAAGCCAGTAATTGTATTACGACTCATTCGTGGCTTACACCCCACCCCCATCCCCCTTTGCCTGCCCTTTCTGTTTTGGTCGTTGCTATCAACAATAGACTGTGCGGCCCCCCCTGACCCGCCCCACCCCCACCCCATTTCCCTTATGGAAACCGATCGATGCAGCGGGTGTTGCGTTGCAATGTTTTTCCCCACTCGAGATCACTGGGTATGTTGTCATTGTAGGTCATGTGAGTGGTGGGGGGAGGGGCAGTGTTCTGGGGATGGTGAGCGCGCATCAAGAGCGTGTCCTTGGTACGCTCTGCACTGCATCAACAAAGTTGGGCTTCCATTGTGTATGTGTCTGTGTATTTCATCCTCTGTTTCGTCCCTGAGGTGTTGCCGGTGTGAGCGAGAATTGTGTGCCGGTCGATACGGGATTCCCTCTGGGTCGACACACCGCACGGGTGTCCAATTGTGCCCCCCGGGCTTCCGGGCAATCTCTCTCTGCGACTGGGCGTGTGTGCGTGGCGCGAGAACCCGAGGCTTTTCCGCGCGCACTGCTTTACAGATTTTTTTCCGATTCTGAAGAAAACAAAACAAACCCAAATCAAATACCCGGTGGAAAAGAATGGGAAGCAGAAGAGGGGTGGGGGGTGAAATTTAAAGTATCAGCAAAGCAATGAAAAGGTTGGAGCTGTGAGGCCGATTCGGGGTCGGGGGTGGTGGGAGTGGGGGTCGGGGGGAGGGGCAAATTCGGGGGGTGGATTTGCACTGTTCACGCCACGGGCTGTCTTCGCTGGGCCCAAAGAAGTACGGGAGTGCCCCATATTTGTTTTCGATCAGAATCCACAAAAGGATTGCCTTTGAACTCACACAGCCCGCAGACAACCCGCTCTGGGGTGGGGTTGCCAAAGGGGGGAGTTCTCTTTACGAGCTCGCAATATCGGTGCCTGGGGGGGCAAAGAAACCGACGGATGATCGCGGTTTCATTCACGGACCTCGCCGCCCATCCGCTACCCAGAGCCCCAGAACAGTTGGGTTGTGTGAAGAAGATCAAAAACTGGCGCAAAAAAACCCGTATGCGCCTGTATCTTTTGTCAAAGAGGGCTGTGTGCCATTTTTTTCTGGCTTTGTGTGGGATTTTTCCGCTCCTCTTCACACCCCCCTCCATCCACCCGCCAAAAAGTCAAGGGACCGAAACCATCAGTGGCCCGGGCACGTCCTTCCTCCCTCCCTCCCCCCTGCCCCCACCCAACACCCCGCCCCTCCATCTGACCTTTGCGCCCTTTGGCACGCACAAGGTCGCCTTAGGGATCCCCCGCGTGATCATCACGTTCATCACCACCACGACTAGTTTACACCCCCCGCACGCCCCCAAATCATGCGGTACGACTGCTTCTGCAGATCACCCCACCAGGCGGTTTGATCGGCAGTGCTGCCCCTGCCTTAGCCCCCCCTCTTGTCTTAGCTGTGCTGCGTACCCCTCTCGGGGATGCCGCCTCCTCTCGGGAACACATGGCTGCCGACAAGGCCGACGACAAGCCGCAGGGCTGCCCTGCCGACAACGCCAGCACAGCCCCACAGGTGTCCGCGGTGTCCGCCGCCGAGCTGCGCATCCCATGCCCGGGCATGCTGCGCGTCAACGCTGCCGCGGTGCCCCTCGGCAGGCGCGCAGACCGCATCGCACTGTGCGGCGGCATCAGAACCACCGACAGCGGGTCGCTGGGCGGCTGCTGCGTCTTCACCGCCCCACGAGGCCCCACCGCCTCACCACCCGACGTTGTTGCTGAGCACGACGGGCCACGCCTGCAGCGCTGCCTCCACGCCGCCTGCAGCCTGCCAGGCGGCACCCTCCTCCTCTCAGGCGGCCTTGCCTCACAGCAAGGCAGCAGCACTGCTGTGCCGCAGGGCGACGTCTGCCTCCTCCCGCCTGGCGAGGGTGGTGCCCCGCTGTCCTTCCCTGCAGCTGCCGCGCAGCGCTGCGCCCACACCATGACCACACTGCCACCCGGCACAGGCGGCGCCGCAGCACTGATCTTCGGAGGCTGGGAGTGGCGCAGGCGCGGGGATGCCGTGGAGGAGCGACTCAGCAACACCCTCGTCACCGTCACCCTGCATGGCCTGCAGGGGGCGCAGCAGCAGCAGCAGGCGTGGGAGGCCCCAGCGGCAGCCGCCGCCGACGCCTCCCTCACCATGGAGGTGCTGCGCAGCACCCCGGCGCCCGCTGCGTCGCCCCTCGTCTCGCCGCCATGCAGGAGCGAGGCTGAGAGCAGTGTCGCAGCAGACTTCGACGCGACGCTTGCCCTCAGCGTGCTTGCGGAGGCGAGCCGCGCGCCGCAGCCGTGCCCTGCAGAGGAGGAGACTGGGGTGGGCGTGGGGGTGGCGGGGCCCGCCGATCCCGACACCGAGGTGGACGCCGCGTCGCTGCGGACCGTCGTCGGCGACGGGGAGGGGCTGTTCATGCCGAGCGATGCACCCGGGAGCCCCGGTAGGGCCTCGGGCGGGGGCCCTGCAGGGCCTGCCGCAGCCCCGGAGCCCCAGCCCCGGGCCTACCATGCGTGTGTTTTGATAGGGGGCGGGCGGCAGCTCCTCGCGATCGGCGGGGTTGGCAGTGCCGAACAGAGCAGCGATCACCACCAACAGCAACAGCAAGGCCACGACAAACCCAACCCGACACCAACCGCGAAGCGGCGGCGGCGGCGGCGGCGGGGCCTGTCCCTCCTGGACGACCTGTGGACATACGACCTGCAGTGCTCCCGCTGGGAGCCCCTCACACTGTCCGGGTGGAGTGCGTCCCTCGGCGGGGCTGGCATCGCAGGGCATTCCGCACTGTACTACGACAGGGGCGACGCGGTGGTGGTGGTGGGCGGCATGCGCGGTGGAGGCTGCGCCGGTGCGGCGGGGGGGCAGCCCTTACCCCCCGTGCTGTGGCTGGACCTGGGGGGCTGCGTCAGCCGCGCGGTGCACGTCGCCCCCTCTATCGGGCGCGCCCTGCGGGCGCACCGCGTGCACCACACGGCGGTGCTCGTCGTGCCCCCCGCAGCACGGCACCCCCCAGACACACCCCCTGCGCCAGACACCACCAAGCGCTGCTACACCCGCCTCCTCCTGGGCAGCGGGCTGGCGCCCTGTAGGAGCGACACCGCCTTTCGCATCGTCCTGCTGGGAGGTGTCTGCACCGCTGCTGCGGATGGCAGCATCACGGCACACGTAGGGGCGGGCCTGCTGGAGACCCCCCTGGGGCGGAGCGTCAGCACCGCCCCCACCTCCTGCGCCCCAAACGTCATCTGCGACTTCTCCGTGGGGGGGTCAGCGGCGAGGCCCGGCAGCACGGTGTGCCGGCGGCTCTACCACGCGCAGCTGGCATCCGCTGTCGCCTCCGAGACGCGTGTCGTCTCAGAGGCCCGCCAGCGGGCGCGGTCCGACCGCGGGGGAGGGATGGTGCCTCCTCGCGCCCTCCCCTCGCTGGCCGCACGCCTGTTGCAGCATGTCTTCCTTGCGTCGGTGCGGCACCTGGTGCATGGGGGGCGCGTGCGGTGCTTCCCAGAGGAGCCCCCTGCCCGCCACCCCCTCCGGGCCTCCGGCGCTGCGGCGTGGCGGGCGCAGTATGGCATCGCCAGCACGGGGGGGCCTGCGGCGCACCGCAGCTCCGCCTGGCTCCGCAGCCTGGAGACTGCAGGCGGGATGCAGCCGGAGGCATTCAGCGCACGTTTCGGGCAGAGCATGCGCACAGAGGGTGCCGCCATGTCTGCCCAGCTGCAGGTCCTGGCAGAATGTGTCGAGGGTGGCGCTGCGGATGCCCGGCACTTCGACGCGTCGCTGCTGGGGCAGATCCGCGGCATCCGCGAGATGGGTGCGCTGCAGATCTACCGAGATGCGGTGGCCCTGCTGCAGCAGGCAAGCAGGCTGTGGCGCAGCTACATCGATGACGGTGGCGACGTGGGGAAGCGGACCCCAAGCGAGGCTTCTGCAAACGCCTCCGACTGCAGCGGTGGGTCGGCATTGCCGGAGGCGCGGCTGCGCTACGCCGTGCTGCAGGGCATGCTGGCGGGGGTGGTGGACAGCAGCGTTGCGCAGAGGATGTACTACACAGCGTCGCTGCGGCGGGGGGAGCTGCTCGCCCAGGCGAGGCGCAGGGCGAAGGATGCTGCGCCGCAGCCGCGGCAGCGGCGGGTGGCGAGGGGGGTTGTGATGGCGACGGTTGTCCGCCTGCACAACAAGGGGCGCACCACAGGGCGTGTCAAGCGGGGGGCTGTCGCCGCCGCGGTGCCCCGCCTGCCCAGCCCCGAGATGCTCCGCGCTTTTGAGGAGGCGTTCGCCCACCGCTTCTACTACATGCCTGTGGATGCGCAGCACAAATTCCGGAACCTCCTGCAGATGTGCTACGACAGCTACCCTGAGGACGGCAGCCGCGGGGTGCTGTCCCTCCTCCACACGCGTGTCATGCTCACCTCGGCGCGCAAGGCGCTCCAGGCGACGGTTGGGACAATCCTCTACTGCCCGAGGCACTACCCTGTGATTCCGTGCGCGGGCTACCCTGGGCCCCCTGAGGGCCACTTCAGGTCGCACAAGCATCAGAACGCAGAGATGACCCGCCTGGCAGAGGGGCGCAAGGTGCCTGACGGGGAAGTGTTGATGAATGCCCTCAAAGCCGTCGTGAGCCACGCTTCGGCGGATATGCGCAAGGCGAGGCGCACCCTCACCGACGACGGGTATAGGGACTACGGGCAGGCCAAGCTGGACCCCTTCACGACGTATGAGGTGAGCTGCACCCTGAAGAAGCTGTCGCAGACGGTGGAGGTGGATGACCTGGAGCCTTCGTTGGACTTCTTCTGGCACCAAGGGAGCTTCCTCCCCGGGCACCCGACGCTGCGGGATGCGGGGCTCATGGCGTCGCGGTGCGCCGCGTCGCTGGAGGGGCGGGTGGCTAGGAAGGGCCTGGTTTCCGCCCAGCCCCCGCAGCCCGTCTTCGTGTTCCCGTCGCCGGGGTTTGTGTCGCTGCCCGCTCCCACGACAGTGTCGGAGGCTGTGTGGCTGTATGCGCATGGGTCCCCTGACCTCCAGAAGAGCCTGAGGCAGTACCGCCGGCCAGACACGGCGACAAGCTGGATTGGGTGATGTGATGAGGGTGGTGGTACTTCGCTGTGGGAAGGTGCATCCCCGTGTGGCTGCAAAAGTGATGACCTGGCCCTTTTGGGCGGGGCCAACTCACCACAGGTTTCTAACCCCTCCTGTCCCATCTCAAAGGGCGTGTGGCCAGGCCAGGCTCGCCCCCCTTTCCAGAGGGGCAGCCCCTGGTGCTCACGCCCGAGCCCCTCCCCGAATCACGCTCCAAAAAACAAGCGGTGCACCGAGGGCTAGGTATATGCCTTGGGGCCTATTAGGGAGAAGACCGAAAGCCCCCCACCCACTCCGACACCCGACACCCCCACCCCTCGCCCCTTGATTCGCCACAGGCAGCCTTGCCTGCCTCTGCCCTCTGTCTTGGTTTGGCCCTCTCTGCCTGCGACACCCCCTGCCAGGCAGGGCGGGGCACAGCCCGTGCCAGGGTGACACTACGATAGCGGCGGCATGTCGGGTGGGGCGCTGCCCGCCTTGCCCGCAGCCGCCATGCTGGCGAGGAAGGGCATCGTGTGGGCTGCAGCGTGCCTGCTGCTGAGCTGCAGCACGGCGGCAGGCCAGCAACCCTGCACCGGGTCTGGAGGCGACTTCTGCGAGAGCGTGTGTTGCTACCTGAAGGATGGCACCATCGACTACTGCTGCCCCGAGGGGACGAAGTGCTGCGGGCAGCAGAGGTGCTGCCCTCAGTCCAGCATGTGCTCGATGGACTGCTCCACCAACGCGACGGAGTGCATCGAAGGCGGCCCCCCTCGGGATGTGCCTGCGGGGCAGGCCATGCCGCTCCACACAGCATCCGACCCCCACGGGCAGTCCTTCGTGGTGGAGGACGAGGATGGCGGGCTGCTGAACGACAACAGCTGCGACCTGTCGGTGTCGCAGTGCTGCGCAGGGCGCTGCTGCGAGCAGTGCTGCAGCAGCACGTGTGCCCCGCAGAACTCTGTGTGCTGCAAGGCTGGGTCAAACCCGGCGTCCTGCCCGTCGACTGCGCCGGCGTGCTGCCCGCTGCCTGCGGACCCAGAGGGGTCGAACATCACCACGACGTGCTGTGCGCACGGCTCGCAATGTTGCACCGACGGGACGTGCCCCATCGACAGCGAGTGCTGCGGGTCCTGCAACTGCTGCAACACCAAGACGCAGCGCTGCCGCGACGACGGGTCGTGTGAGCACATCCCGCAGGGCATGCTGATCCCCTTCCTGATCCTGCTGTGGGGGGCTGCCTTCTTCACCAACCTCTATCTGCTTGCCTGGCTCTTCCACGACGCGCGCAGCCTCGAGCGCGAGGTGTCCTCCCTGTGCCAGGGGTGTGCGCATCCGAAGCACTGCTTCACCGACAAGTGTGGGTTCCGCCGCCTCAACCAGGCGGTGAATTGCGTGACGTGCAACAACCACTGCCAGTCGCAGGGGTGCCACGGCGGTGCCGAGTGCGGCCTCCCCTACACAGCGCACGAGCGGATGATGCGGCGCGATAACAATCAGGAGCGGGAGCACGTCTCCTTCAAGGTGGTGCACGCCAGGTGCCCCTGCCTCGAGTGCCGTTGCAAGCTCTGCCTCCCCGCCATCGATTGCAAATGCACCGAGTGCCAGTGCACCACATGCAAGTCCTCCACGGATGCACGGCCCTACGTGGTGTCGCTCGCTCTGGGGGTCGTGGCAGTCATCACGACAGTCGTGTGCCACTTCGCCATCGACCCCAGCAGCTTCACGCTGGGTCTCATCATTATCGGATTCATCTGGTATGTAGGGGCAAGCAATGGGTGCAGGGTGCAGGGTGTGGGTTGTGGACTATGTCATGTGTTTTTCCAAAGAGCCATGCGAGGGGCAAACAGTGCAGAGGGCAGCTCTGAAGAGCTGTGGGGCCTGAGGCACTGACAGGCCTCGACAGTACTCCAGCAGTAATTCAAAGAGGACCCCGTGAGCCCTGCAGTCTCAGGGCTGTTCGGGCTGCAAATGGAGATGGCCCACACGGCATAGCATGCCATGTTGCAATATCAGTTGGCAACGAGCAGCGCCAGTGGCACTTTGTTTTGCATCTGGCAACCCACACTCACTCATGCCAACATAGGATCGCCACGGCGGCAGTGCTGCTTGCGAATACATGGCGGCGATATCAGAAACGCATGCACCGGCAGGCGACTATTGCCGCTGTGGGGCCTGAGGCACTGGCAGGCCTCGACGTTGCCTCGTGCAATGACGACGAAATTCTCCCCACACCCACCTCGAGGTTCGGGATACGTGCGCGGGGCAGCTAGAGAGGTGCCGCTGCGCTGTGCCAACCCACCCCACCCCGCCCTAGCTACGTTTTATAGGGGAGGGCAGCAGGGCTGAGGCCCCGATGGGATGTGTGATTGTGTGTGCTTCTCTGAGCCAAACGTATGGCCGGCTTCACGAAAAGCAAGTAAAAAATGCATCATTCAAAACAAAAATGCGCCAACGAATTGAATGCGCACGCTATGCTGATGTCGCTGTTGGAGGGTTCCGCCTCCTGTGTTCTATCCACAATACATGCTAGCCCACCCACCCGCAGCCCCTCAGGAGTGTGTGATGGCAGCGGGCAGAGGGCGGTGCGGTGCCGATAGCCGCACTGCCGCCCACGGAACTATGAATTGCCCAATTCTGATGTGAGAAAAGCCTACACACAGGACAAAACACGCATCACGTTGGTATCGCGTGCCGCGTATGAGCGGGTAGCTCCAAGTCTGCACTTAGCCATGCTTAGCTTGCGGCCAGTGGAGGCCACATCAGAGTTTACTCAGAGTGTACCCTGCACTAAGAAGGAAAAATATTCGCGTGTGTGTGTCAGGCGTGTATCTATTTCACGGAATGAAAATAGGAATTTGGGGGGAAAATATTTTTTTGCACTATTTTTTTGCACTTTTTTCCTTTGGATTTTATTGTGACCCTACTTGGTATTGGCAGAATTTTTTTATGTTCCCGGTCTTGGATGTGCTCAAACATTCAAAAGAACACATTTTCCGTGGCCAAAAATTTTTTTGCACCCGGAGGTGGGGATGGGAGTGGTGGTCACTACTTTTTTGCACCATTTTCCTTTGGGTTTTATTGTGACCCTACTTGGCATTGGCAGAATTCTTTTATGTTCCCGGTCTTGGATGTGCTCAAACAGTCAAAAGAACACATTTTCCGGGTGCAAAAAAATGTTGCACCTGGGGCGTGGAGAGGGGGGTCGGAGGGCGGTGGTGTGAGAGGCTTGCTCTCGAGCTCAAACCAACAGATGTTCACTACCGTGGCCTCCGGCGGCTGGGGGGCTCCGCCCCCCAGACCCCCCTGTGGCGTGTCTTTGCGCGACAATTTATCGTCCCCCCATGCGACATGTGCTATCTGTCAGTTGTGTTGTACTTGAGCGTATGCGACTATGGAGCCAGGCCAACAGACGTTCGCTACCGTGGCCTCCGGCGGCTGGGGGGCTCCGCCCCCCACACCCCCCTGTGGCATGTGCCTGGTCTTGGAGCCAAGCCCTTGCGCGTACGGGGCTGCGGCATGTCGGTTCCAGCACCCTCGCGGGAGGCTGGGCCCGAGCACTGATCTCTAAGAGACGAACCACCTTGCGAATGCGATCGGGTTTGCGGGCTTGCGGCCATGACATCTCGAAAGGGTCGTCGTGGGCCCGTGATCATGTTTCGGGTTCGACTTGGTGGGCATCCGTGGCGATTCGCGGAACCACGTGTATGTGTGCGAGGAAGCAAAGAGATAACACACCAGGAGCCACGCAGCACCAGGTCGACCTGGATCTGATCGAGCTCAGGGGGAAGGAAGCACAGTCACCAAAGTGATATCACCGCCGGCCTCAACCACCAAACTGCAACCGCAGAAGTTCCGCTATTCTCACAAGGGAAGGCGCCCTGGGATGTAGCAGTGATTTGTGTGCAGCGCCATCAAGTGACACTGACCGCCTTGAACAGAGAGGTAGTGTACAGATGGCGATCAGTGAGAGGGCGTGCTGTGTCCTTCCACTTCCCCATCTACCTCCATTCGTTCACCGTTGTTGATAGCGATTTTTTCGCCATTTTTTCGAATCGTATGCATCGGTCAGGCCGAGTGAATCAAAATAGCGCAAAAATCACACCAAAATCTGTGTCTGAGGCACAGAAATCGTGCAAAAAAGCACCCAAAAAAAGTGCAAAAAAACCAAAATAGGATTTCGAAAATCGGCCAAAATACCCCCAAAATAGAGCCACACCTGGTGTGTGTAGCTGGATGTGCGCCCACCTGCGCCCTGTTGCGGGCGTGCCTCTGCCACGCAAAGGAAGGGCTGCAGGAGGTGTCAGTCCCTGCAGCAGGAGGGTCTCTGCCTTCAGAGCTCTCTCTCTTGCAGCGCAGCTGGGCAATGCGGCAGTGCTTCTGAAGCAGAGTGGCGTTGGTGCTGTGGGTCTGAAGAGTGGGTCGGCTGACCTGCCCCCGCCCCCCCTTTTGTGTGCCACTTTTCCAAAAAGCTTCGCGCGCGCACGCGTGTGTGTGTGAGTGTGTGTTCGGTATCCGGTTGACAGTTGCTAGTTGATTCTTCATCTCCGTTCCCCACCTCTTTCTCCTCCTCGGCCCTTTTGTATGATCACACTGATTCGCCCAAAGAAACACGCAGGGATGGGGTGCCGCGTGTGGTGTGCGCTATTATTCCCATTTCATTCTGTTATTCGAAGAGGTCTGTAGACGAGCTGTGTGCCAAATATCACAGGACAGGCCATGTGTGTCCATATACCTGCTGCTCAAGGCCTCGGTGCACAGCCATGGGCTCTCCTGTCCATGCGTATGTGCTGGCAGGCTATGGCGTTCGGAGCTCGCCCCACACCTCCTAACTGTCTGCGGGTCGGGTGGAGTGGCGTGTGTGGCTCTGCGCCTCAAAAAGAGAGGGCCACCGGCCTTCGCCTGCCAAAGTGCTACAGAAAACTAACGAACCAATCAGTTCGTATGTGTGGAATGTGCAACTTTTCAGGTGAGCACCCTTTCCGCAGGCAGGCACCCCTCCCACTGTGATATTCGCGCGCGATTCGCTCTTGAATGGAGTAGCGCACTTCTCGCCTAGGAACAACGTAAAACGTCTCGCCCTCTAGGCTATCAACAGGCCGAACTGCAGGGCCGAGAGAACGAAAATAGGGGTGGGGGTGGGGGTCGGGTAGGATAGGGTATACTGCCCGATTTTTTCCGACCCCTGCTCTCCGAAGCTGCCGTGCTGTGGGGTTTGGTGCGTCTCTTTTGCATCCCCTACCCATCGGGGGGAGTGTAGAGGGCGCTGGGTGTTGCAGTTGTTGTGTGCAACTGTTGGTTCGTTTTGCCTGGGTGACTGCCAGACAGAAGAAGTCAACCAGCTCCCAATTCGAGTGTGCGCATCTGCCCGCCCCAACCTGGGCAGGGCATCCATACACTATCCCGAGATATGGCCCGAGCAAAGTGTTCCACAGCAGCAGCCCAAAGGCAAAATCCGCCAGTGGGAAGACCCATTGCCTCTGTTGACTAGCGTTGGCGACAAAAAGAACACAGCTCTTGTGTGGCCGCCGAGTGAAGCCCACCCCAGCCCCTTCCCCACCCAGCAGTGCGTTTTCTTTTTGTGGAAAATTTCATCCTTTTAGAGAGTTTGGTTTCCGATGGTGGCCCTTTGGGAAGGGTTGTTCACCACCACCACCACCACTCACAGGCTGCGACACGACACAACTTGCGCAGGGTCCCCAGCAGAATACCCACTGACGCGGTACACCCCAGCAAGGGGGGGTCCATGCGTCACCAATCCGAGCACGCCTTGCGCAGCCTCCAGCGCAACCGGTAGAGGAGCCCATTCCAACTACCGCCTGATACACGTTACACACACTCAACCTGCCCCGCCGGGGAAAGGTGTCTTCTCGCTGCAATGCGCCTGATAGACCAGAAGCCTTTTGACGACTGGACAGCGCCTGTCTGGCAGGCTGTCCTCTCTCTGCGGCGTGATGACCTCCCTGCAAAGCCTGAGGCCGACAAGGTGTGGCGGGGGTGCATGCAGACCCGGGTGGACAAGGCACTGCTCACCACATCCCACAGCGAGCGCGGGGTGAAGATGAAAGACACGGTCAAAATCCTTGCACGGACAGTGAAATACCTCGTCGTGTCTGGGCTGCATCAGGTCCCGGATGGCTTCCTCTTCTCCGCAATGGCAGACGAGGTTGTTGTCTTCGAAATACTCGCGAGGAATGCCCGCCTCTACACCCGCCTGGTCCACTGGTGGAACACACTTGTCGAGATGGGCACCCCCTCCCCCCAGGGGCTGTCGAAGCCGCAGTACTGCTGGTTCGTCGAGCGGGTCCTCCACACCCTCTGCCCCTTCACCCACCATCCGGCTTACATACCCCCAAAGCCTGTCGCTCTGGACGACTGGGAGTCGGACCGCTGCGGCTCCAGCGTCAGCATCAAAACCTTCCTCCTCGGGCTGTTCAACATCGCCTCGGTGTTTGCCCCTTCCTTACACCCCTCCAACGGGGGATTTGACAGCCTCAGGAGGAAGTGTGAGTTTCTAGACGCGCTCCACCCGCATATCTTCCCCAACGCAGCGCCCCACCGCACGGAAACACCGCTGCAGCTGGCGCTGCGCGACACCGACACGCCCCTCCCTGGGAAAGCCGCCACCACCACCACCACCACCACCACCCTCGACCCCACCCCCACCACACCCCAGCAGAATCAGAACCCGGGAGTGGTCGCCACACTGCCCCCGAGCCCAGCGTGCCCTCCTGCTGGCGGCACCGCCCGTGTTGCGGGGGGGAGTGGCCCGCTGCCCTGTGTTGTTGCGGAGAGGGGGGCTGGGGCTGCCCTGTCGCCGTCCCGGTGCGGCACGCCTGGGGGCTGCGCGGTAGCCCCCAGCGCGCAGGTCAGCCCCGCGGTGTACCGCTGCGACCCGACCCCGCATGCCGTGCCCCGCGAGGTGCTGAAGGACGTCGACACCCTCAGGAGGATGGCACAGCCCGCCAGCAGAAAATCCGCCAAATCCGCAGGCGCCCGCCTCCCCCACTCCCGCATCGAGGCGGTCATCGCAATCCGCACCTCCTCCCGGGGCGGGTCGCGGGGCCAGGCAGGCGCAGAGCCCCCCCCACACGCCCCCCCGCCGCCACGCTCCCCCTCCCCCGACGCCCGCTCCGCGGGCAATGCAGACGGCTGCCCCAACTCAACAACAGGCCCTGCAGGGCCCGCAGCCCTGCCTGCAGTGGGCCCCTCCGCAGCGAAGCTGCCTGGGCTGCGCCTGGGGTGGCACAGCAGCTCAGAGGAGGCGGGGCTGGGGGTTGCCGGTGGTGGTGGTGGTGGTGGTGTGCCTCGCATCGCCACCAGGGCATTCCAGAGCAGGGTGCGGAGTGGGCCTGGGGAGGCGGCAAGCAGGAGGGCTTTGAGCCTGAGGCCTCAGGGGGTGCCCGGGCCGCCAGCGGAGGTGTCGTGTGTCGTGTTCTTCTACAGGCCGCGTGGTGGAGGGGGTGGAGGAAGGGAGGCGGATGGCAAGGGCTCAAGCGGGGGGCAGCAGAAGCTTCGGAGATCGCGTCGGACGGTGTGGCAGAAGTGGCCCCCTCGGCTCGACGTCATCTGGAACCAGTTTTCCCACAGGGTGACCAGGGAAGGGTATACTCTGTCCTTGGCATGCGACCCAGGGAGGACAAGCATTGAGTTCTGCCCGGTTCTCGCCGAGCTGTATAAAGCGAGTGAGTATCAGCCGCTCGTCTTCGATCTTGCTCCAAAGCCTGTCTGATGAGAGATGCCGTGGTGTGCCGTTAGGTATCATGTATCATGTAGCCTTATGGTGTGGCATTTTTTCCGTAGGAGGTCTCTCGGTTTGGGAGGCCCAAACACAAAGTGTTCCGCTTTGATGGGGTTCCCCCCCCTCTTTGACATCTCCTGCATCTCTGGGTTGGGGGTCGGGGTTGGAGAGGAAATGACACACACCTCTGTGTGTGGCGTGGCCTGCTCTCGTGCCGCTCCTCCGCATTCCCTCGCCGGATCCTCCGCACACCACCCACCCCTTGAATGTGACCAAAAGAATGGGTCGTTTGAGCTTGTTTAACTCTTCCCAATCCCCTCGCCCCTCCACCCTTGCCAGGGTGGGGCGGGGAGGCTGTGAGAGTGAACCCATCACTAGGTGGTGGGTGGCATGATGACTGATGAGTGATGTCTGCAAAATGCATCGAGGCCTTTTGTGGCCCCCTTGCCGTTTCTTTTGCAAAAAAAACCAAAGAGAGTCCGCTGCCGCAGCAGCGAATATATATAGATGAGAACGGTTGCCCCCACCCACCCACCCCACTCGGGCTCCCACTGCGCATACCCTTCATACCCCACTCCTTGCGCTTGCACCCTGGCTGACCCAAGCCAGCAGGTCCTCCCCCTGACCAGGGTTGGCTGGTGGCCCATCCAGGCGTATCCACAGCAACCGGACAAACAAACGGGCATCTTGCAGAAAGGCAACACAATCTGCCCACCGAAGGAAGCCATCGACGTTTTTTTTTAGAGTCCTCAACACCACCCCCATCCCACTCCAACCCACGCAGAGGAAATGCACGGCACACACCAAATGCCACGATGGACTTCCCTGTGATGTCGCACTGGGTGCCCTCGACACCCCCAGGGGCCCGGGGCCTCCCCTACGCCGTGGTGCGCGACTCCTCTACCTGCCCGGGGAGCGACAAACGGGACCCTTGGCCCCGCCATGACGCCCTCCACATGCAGAACCTGCCCCACATGACCCGCACCAGCGCCTCCCCGCCTGCCAGAGGCACCTCCGCCACGGCAGGCCTCGACGACCTGGCCCTGCGGCAGCGCATGCTGGAGGAGCGCGAGCGCGTGGTGCGGGAGAAGGAGGCGATTGTAAAGGAGCTGCGGAACAACGCAGAGCGGATGAAGCGTGAGATGGAGACAGCGGCCCGCCTCCTGGACGAGCGGGAGCGTGCCCTGAACGAGCGGACAGAGCTGCTGCAGGAGAGGGAGACCGCCCTCCATGAGAGGTGGGTGCCGCAGGCCGATGCCACAGCTGCGGCGGAGCAAGCGGAGCAGATGCACTCCCTGCAGCGCCAGGTGGACCATCTGGAGGCTGCGCTGGGTGCGGAGAGGGGGGAGCGTGACAGCATCACAGTGTTGATGCAGATATCGAGCAATTTCGAAGCTTTCAAAGATGCTGCCAGCTGCAAGCAGGCCGAACAGGCTGCGCAGCTGCGTGATGCGTCTTTAGAGTCAGACTCTCTCCGTGCCGAGCTCGCCCAGTGCGAGCATAGCGCTGCAGAGCAGCATGCGGAGTATCAGAGAGTCTGCGAGGTTTTGTCGCTGGTTCAGGCGCGGTCTGTGTCCCTTGCTGACCACCAGCACAGTCTGCAAGGTGCAATGCAGCAGGCTGTGCTGGAGCTGTCGCATATCGTGGGCGTGGTGCAGGCGCAGCAGCAGGAGATCTCCGCCCGGGGGGCCCAGATCCAGCAGCTGGAGGGGCTGCTGCGGGTGAGCTAGCCTTCCCCACCCCCCCTCCCCTGTTACTCCGACCCCCTTCTGACCCCTTCTGACCCCCAATGTGGTGATATCTAGATGTAGAGTGTACACCAAGACGCGATGCCCCTGGCCCCCGACCCCCAACCCCAGCTCCCCAGCCCCGCTTCGCGACTTATAAGGTTTTGTTGGGTGCACAGGTGTGCGGTAGAGCAGCCTGTGTGCGGTTCTTGCAGAGTGCGAAGTGTAGTGTGCACCGCAGTGGGTTCCTCGTCTCCTCTCCTGCAGGTAGGCGTGGTGTTCGTGCTGGCCGTCAAAAGTGAGCCTGTGCGGCTTCCTTGGTGTGACCACATGTGTGAGTGTGTGCACACCGACACACCCACATGGCATAGGACGTGCATAATACACTACAACCAGCGAACATGAAGCGCTCCGAGTGGGCTCTGTTTGAGCGCCCTCTGTCGTGCGATGCTTCTATGCAGGGGCAGGCAGAGGTATGCAAAGTCAAGGGTTTGCCCCTCTGCTGGCAGTCTGGCTCGTCGACGGCAGGCACCAACCTGCCGCAAAGGGGGTGGGTGAGCTGCGGAGGGTGTGCCGTTGCGAGGGTAGGGGGAGGGGGTGCCGCCCACACAGTGGGGGGGGGGATACTGAAAGGAGAGGTTGATCCTGGATATATTGTACCGTGCTGTTCTCTACATTGTTGCCTATCATTGGACTATCACACGCCCTGCCCATATTATAGGCGGCACCGCCGAGCTCATCCGCGCCGGGTGCGCCGAAGAAGCGCCAGCGGATGTGAGTGAATTTGTAGCAGCCGACCCACGCCACGCTATGCGTGGCGCAACGTGTTATAGCCATACTTTGGCAACGGCAGATATCCTCCCCCCCGCCCCTTCACCCTTTGTTTATATGTTTACCCTCGCTTCAGAAAGGCAGGCAAAATAAATGCCTTTCGGGAGGCTTCGATTTAAGGTGAAGTAAGAAAAGAGAACTCCCCCGACAAAAAAATGGAGGGGGGTCTAGCTATTGCAGGCTTTACGGCGAAAAAAGCGAGAGTTTTTTTGCAGCAGGCTTTTTTTCCATGCCTTTTTGTTTCGCCGCTGAAAGCCCCTGAAGGACGAGCTCGCGTTTCGCACTGCGAAAAGCCCGAACAAAACAGCTCGCTTTTTCGCACGACTGAGCCTGGATAATAGACGCCCTCCGCTGAGGCTTTGCCACGGCGTGTGGAGGCCCAACCCTGCCCCACCCCCGCCCCTACCTTATCTCGACTTCACTGCACCCCCTTTGTGTATGGGGAGAGGTTGTGGAGCAAGCCTCCCCGCCCTTCCCCATTTACTCCCCAAGTGAAGCCAAGAAATGCAAAAGACACCCAAAAGTTCCCCTATGCGACCCCGCCCCGCCCACCCTCTCACCCTCCCTTGCTGGTGAGCGGATGTGCGTTGGTCTGTTTTGTGTATTCGGCGCCACCGGCCCACACGAGGGTGCGGCGAAGTGATGTGGGTGTGTGACAAGCCCTGTGTGGCATGTGAGATCTATCCATCTGGCCCGTTTGTCCTCGAGTTCGGGTGCTTCCTTATATTATTTTAGCACACCCATGAGTGGGGGGTGTGGTTTCGATGGGTGGCCTGCTCCTTTCTGTGTGTATTCTTCGCTATACCTTGTGTTCGCATGTGCTTCACACCCCATCATCAAGGGAGCAGAGCAGAGCTCTTTTGGAGCGGTGGAAGCGTCAAACGCATTATTTATACCAGGCAGACATGGCCTCCTGTTCAGTGTCAAAATAGATGGCGGGCACAGCGCTTTTTTTGGGCAGCAGAGAGGCAACTCTTTGTAAAGGCTTTATCGTACAAACAACAGCCCTATACTGCTGCGGAGGAGTGTGGGTGGGGCACAGGGGAGGAGTGTGGCGGGAATGGGGGATAGAACGCGCACACGTCACAGCTTTCTGGCTGCTGACGAAACACACACCCCGTCCACTTCCACCCCTCCATGTCGTTATATCGAAAATTCATAGCAAGCGCCTCGACCTGCCTGTATGCCGCCCTGTCTTCGGGGGTCCTCCCCGAGCTGGCACATCCCTCCCCACCACACGTGTGTGATGGGGGGGGGGGGGGGCAAGAAGGGCACGACGATCCAAAAAGGGGGTCTTCCCCATCCCACGCCCCCCCTCCCCTCCCACTGGGAGTGCCGGTTTGGGCTTCTTTTCAAAAAAAAAAGGAGGAGATGAAATATTACAAAATAACAACGCACATCTCTCTATCCCTCTGTTATTGTGGAAGAAACCACCCCCCACCTACCCTCTGCCCCCCCTTCCCTCTCTCCCCCTTCTCTGTTCTCGACGGGACGAAGGGTATTCTCAACGAAGAGTCGAGGCCATCTGGCCTCCTCTCAACCCCCCCGCCGCCCTGCTGGAGTGCCCAGCTTGCGTCTACTCCTTGAAAACAGGGCCCTGCTGTGCCATGGTATCGCCTTTGTATCAGCTGTTGGGGAGGTCGGGGCGGGGGAGGGGGAGGGACGGGCCGCCGCTGCAACTTCCCTGCAACCGACGCTGCAAGAAGCGTGTTGTGTGCCCTCCTATCCGACCTGTACCCGACCCCCCGACCTATCCTCTCGATGTGAAGCAGCTTGTGTCAAATGATGTGGAATCGGATGCCCCCACGCCCACCCATCCCCACCCACTAGGAGGACTTCATTTTGAAGGTGGTTGTTGCGTGAGGTTAGTGCAGGCGCTTCGGGTGGGGAATGGGGGGTAGGTCCTGCCGCTCCACTTCCACTGCCATGCCACACACACACGCCAGCAGGAGGGTGGCCTGCCTGCCTGCCGACACAGACACACCTCCTTTGTTGAGAGTGTTTTTTGCCCAACATGCCGGAGGGTTTCGCTCTGCCTGGGAAGCGCGTGGTGCTCATCAGGCATGGGGAGAGCGAGGACAATGTGATTGCCGACCGCGTCATGGAGCAGATGCTGCGCCGCCAGATGACACGCGAGGAGGGGGTGCGGACATACCTCAGGGAACGGAAGGTCGACCCTGCCCTGACGGACATCGGCACCAGCCAGGCCGCTGCGCTGGGAAGGCACTGGGCCCCTGCGATCGAAGGCCTGGCGGCACGCAGCGAGGTGGTGGTTATCTGCGGGCCGATGCTGCGCAACCTGCAGACGCTGCAGCAGATGCGCAAGTCGCTGCAGGGCATGCCCTTGCGCTATGTGTGCCACCGCGATGTCTACGAGCTGCAGGGGCTTGTCAGCAAAAGCGACGACTCCTATCGCGGCCTCACCCCTGAGCAGATCCAGGCGGAGTACGACGTCGAGCTGCACGGCTTCCACGGCAACCCTGCTAAGCAGTGGAGCGACGGGTCGCTTGAGCAGCTCTCGACGCAGGAGGCGCGGGTGCAGCGCATCGCCGACTGGCTGCGGGAGGAGGCGCGTGAGAACCCGAAGCGGAGCCACGTCGTGGTGGGGCACGGGGAGCTCTTCGGCAAGCTGCTGACGGTGCTGCTTGCCCTGCAGATCGACTCGGAGGGCCCGAAGGCCGTGTCGGTGCGGTACCGCCCCTTCACCCTGCGCAACACAGGGGTGACCTCGCTCAGGCTGCTCCGGCAGCGCAGCGGACATGTCGCGTGCACCGTGGACGGCTACGACGACGTCTCCCACCTCCACCCCCTCAAACCCCGCCTGTAGCACACCCCAGGCATCCGGTGTGGGTGGGGCGTGTGGAGCATTGTCAGAGCATTTTTGTTTTCTTTGCGCAGGCCGTATCGCCTTAATAGCATGTCCGGTGGAATCGGGAAGGGTGTGTGTGTGACAGTGAATATCATGCAATAATAGAGCAGGGTCCTCTTGGTGTGTTCTGCACATATTTAGGAGGATATTTCAATTTGCAGCATACTGCGCATGTGCACATATTATTCGAATCGATTATGCACATATTCACGTGTGTGTGATGACAGATGCAATGGACACATATGGCGGTGAATCTGACCGTGCGCAAAAAAGAATACAGACTTTAACTTGCGGGGATTGGGGGGGGTGGGGATGGTGGTACACAATGGTAGGCAGAGGGTGGGGGGGGGGGGGTAGGGGGGGTCAAATGGGGGTGACAAACACGATTTTTCAAAAAACCGGCGCAGAGGCCCCAAAGCCCCCGTAAACCCTCCAAACCCCCCCAGATCGGTCCGGAAACCCATCGAACCCCACTTTTCCACCATTCCGGGCACCTCAGGTGCCCGAATTGGGGTACCTAAATTTTGTGCCACCGTTTGGTACCGGACAGTGCCACTGTGTGGGAGGTTGGAAAAGAAAATGCCCCAACACACCACATCTGAGGGTTGCAATGCATGTTGCTTGCCAACCACGTCATCCGGTGGGTGTCAGGCGCTATGTAGGTGGCATGAGCCAGGTCTTCGATGTGTTCTGGCTTGTATATGTACCTCCCTGCCTGCGGCACAGGCACTGCCTTTGTCCCCCACACCAGCCACAGAGAGCGTATTGTACTCGGTCCACGGTTGCTGATTCATTGTGATGCGTTGTATCCTCGAGTGAACGTCACACACTAGTGGCACCACCACCCGCCATCCGAGAGCTGTATTGACTTTGCGCCCTTCCGTTGCATTCACCTCGCCACGCATATTGCACCGTTCAGTACCAGTGCTCTTGGGCCAGGCAAAGTAGACCGCAGCAACTACCAATTCTGGCACAATGGGTACCACGACAGCGCACTTCGTGTGTTCCCGGAATGTACAGCTCGTGTTGCAACAGTCGTTGTCAACACATCCCGGTTGTGGAGCACTGCTGCACAGGAATCACACGACCATCTGGACTTGTTCCGTACCTACAGGCAGCCTCCCGGTGCATGGTGGCAGGGAGGTACATATACAAGCCAGAACTCATCGAAGACCTGGCTAATGCCACCTACATAGCGCCTGACACCCACCGGATGACGTGGTTGGCAAGCAACATGCATTGCAACCCTCAGATGTGGTGTGTTGGGGCATTTTCTTTTCCAACCTCCCACACAGTGGCACTGTCCGGTACCAAACGGTGGCACAAAATTTAGGTACCCCAATTCGGGCACCTGAGGTGCCCGGAATGGTGGAAAAGTGGGGTTCGATGGGTTTCCGGACCGATCTGGGGGGGTTTGGAGGGTTTACGGGGGCTTTGGGGCCTCTGCGCCGGTTTTTTGAAAAATCGTGTTTGTCCACGTAAAAGGGTGGCATTTGACCCCCCCTAGGGGGGGGGGGCGGTTGTCTTCTGCCCCGCACCCCTCCCCGCGCCCCTCCCCTCTCTTCGCAGCTGCCAGCGCCTGGGTGTCGCTTTGCTGGGTGGTGTTCTCGGGAGTCCCTGGGTGGGGCTCCTTCAAGTGTCTACATGTGGTTGACCTGACGAATTTTGGTCGTCAGACCCCTTGCTTTGATACACATTCAGATTCAAAAAAAACAAAGGCGCTGCCCCACCCCCCACCCCACCCCACCCCCGTTGAATATATTTTTTGCTTTCCACCACAACATCCTGCCAACAAGCCTGCCCCACCACCCACTGCACCAAACTACACCACCACCCCCCCACCCCATAGAACACACCCCCTCACCACCCGCCCACACACACACAGCCGCCTCCCCTTCTTTGGGGAGGGGCGTGTGGGGGGGGGGGGGGGTGTGGGAGATATTACTGCTGCTGTTGCTACAACCGTTCCACACGTGCGGCTGCCCCCTCCCCCCCTACCCGCGGTCCCACAATGGGTGTGAAGGATGTGTGGAACGGGCTCCCCCCCGTGAAGTTTGTGAACCACCTCTGCGAGGAGTTCAGCGGCGAGTTCGTCGTGATGCTCTTCTCGACATACTTCGGGGTGAAGGGCGCGCTGTACGCCCTGGCCTCCCGGGCGAGCGTGATCTACTGCCTGTCCTACCTCGGCCTCAGCGGGGAGAACACACAGCGCCTGCGCACATTCGGCTCCACCCCCTGGGCACTCAAGGCTGCAATCGGGGCACTCTCCGATTCCTTCCCCATCTATGGGTTCCACAAGATCCCCTACATGATCGTGTCGACCCTCCTGGGTGTCGTCTCCTTCATCGCACTCGCGGTCCTGCCCCTCGGGAATGAGGACTACCGTGAGGATGCCGAGGCATCCAATACCTCGGGTCTGCTTGGTGGCAACCAGACTGATTTTCTGGTGTCTGCCACACCCGCACCCCCCCTGGATGGCGGCGAGGTCCCCTTCGGGGCCTACATCGCTGGGCTGCTCCTTTTCTGCGTGATGCTGCAGGTCGCAACGGTGGACCTCCTCACAGAGGGGCGCTACGCACAGATGATGGTCGACAAGCCCAAAACGGGGGGGTCTCTCGTCACCTGGGTGTGGACCTCCTACTTCGTGGGGGCCCTCTGCGTGTCAGCCTATGTCGGGCCCTTCCTCGACAACTTCCACATCAGGGTGGTGTTCATCACAGGGGTGCCCCTGTCTCTGCAGGTGCTGTGGCCCCTCTTCAAGGGGTATCTGAAGGAGGTCCCATTTGCGCAGTTCAAAGACAAGCTCATCGCATTCGACAGGGAGAAGTACGAGAAGGAAAAGCCGATGTACGCCCTCGCTGCTGCGATGTGCATCGGCGCCATCATCAACGCAACAGCAGGTCTTCTCGTCGAAAACCCCTACCTCCTCCTCACAATATCGTGGCTCTGCGGGGCTGCCCTCATTGGAGTTGGCTACCTGGCCCTCCCCCGCGCCATCGCGTCTGCCAACTGCTACATCTTCCTCTGCCAGTCGCTCTACCTGCAGATCACCGGTGTGCTGGACCCCTGGTTTCTCTCGGATGAGGAGTGCGTCCCGGATGGGCCCCACTTCTCCTCGTCGTATTACTTCACCACTGTGGGGATCATCGGGTGCACGGCTGCCCTCTTCGGGACATGCCTGTTCCAGATGGTGTTCCGCCACTCCACCTTCCGCCGGGCCTTCTGGATGACAACCGTCATGCGGGCGCTCGCCTGTGGGTTTGACCTGATCATGGTGAGCCGCATCCACCGCCCCCACATCCCAGACTGGGCGGTGTATATCTTTGGGAATGCCATCATCCTCGAGGTTGTCACACAGCTCGACTTCATGCCCAGCGTGGTGTTGGTGTCGAAGGTGTGCCCCAGGGGCTACGAGAGTATGGTGTATGCGATGCTGGGCGGATTTCAGAACTTTGGACACCACGTCGCCTCCAACACCGGCATCGTGATGGCGAAGGTCCTCGGGGTGGGTGCTGGGGCCAACAGCACGAACTGCCACTGGGACAACCTCAGCCTCCTCATCCTTATCTCGCACGGCCTGCTGCCTTTGGTGACCGTGCCACTCACCTTCGTCCTGCTTCCGGATGCAAAGCTGACAGACGACATCCTGACGAAGACAGGCATGAACGAACTGGGTCACGGTGCGCCTCCGGGCACCTCCGAGATGCTGGAAATCTCCTCCGAACCCTCTGACGCAGGCTCCGATCAACCTGAAGTGCACAACCACCTTGATGTGTCCATGGTGGAGCTGGCTTAGGAGGGAGAGGGAGAGGGAGAGAGAATGCGCGTGCTGGAGAATACGCCTGGTATTCATGTGATGGGGTGTATTCACTGCTTGAGTATAGAGGGGAAGGGGGAGGGAGGGGGGGGGGATAGTTAGGGTGCAGGTATTCTCAACACGGGGATAATCACACTTTAAGTAGGCGAGGGAGTGGGAGGGGGGGGGGGTGAGAGAGGGTTTTTGGTTGTCGTTTTCGTCGGGGCTGGAGCTCCAGGGGAGGGGGGGGTGGGGTGGCGGGCGCGGCATGGTGCCGTGTCGCCTGAGAGTGGGAGATGGGCTGGGCAATTCATAGGAGGGGGGGGGAGGGGTGGGATTACGGAAAGGCCTTGCTGCCACCACATCTCCATCGAGATTGGGCGGCGGGAAGCAAGGGTGCGGAGGGGGGGGGGGGTGGCGAGGAACCGGAAGCTTATAACCTTGCGTGCGTGTGTGCATCTCTGCTTTTGGAGACAGCCACCCGTGCCTGCCTGCTGACGGTTCCTGGTTCCTGGGCAAATGAACATGTGGTGTTGTGTCATGAGTGCAGTGCAGTGCAGTGGGGGATCGACCCGAGAAGCCCTGGCATTTGCGGTGCTCGGTCGGATGTTTTGTTCGGTTATAAAGAAGAGAATCCACCACCCCATCCATCCCCTTGGCCCGTTGTGCCAACCACCCACTGCCATTGGTTGTGTGTGCGTATTGCCACACGATTAGTAAATTCACCCACTCTCTGATTGTGACCCTCGGCTGCTTGCAGCAAGCCCGCTTGCTAAACGTGCCTCTTCTGCTCCGTCTACGTTCCAGCGGGTATCGTATCAAGATCGTGTCCGAATATGGTCTGCTCTACGACACAATATTCGCATGCGCATATGTGGAGGTCGTTGTCATCGGTAAGCTTCGGCAAACCTCTGGTCTTGTTCGAATAAAATTAGGGAAATGCGCCAGAACGCTCTTCCCTGCACCGCTGAGCGAAAGCCCCACCTGTGAAAATGTGAAAATTCCGTTGTGTGCGTCGCTGCCTTGCCGTCTATCTCCAGGTAGCTGGTCATCGACACGCCAAATACAAAAACAGTGACATGTGCAGGCTCTCTTGCAGAGAGACCGCCTCACGCTATCTCTGCACCATGTGCATTGTGTGTGCAATTTTCTGTTAGATGCCTCCCCATATCCGCCTGATAAACACGAACCTTTCCGGGGGCGTACCACTTCATTTCCCTTTCCCGTTTTGCACCCCCATTCCCCCCACCCCCCCTGCAAAAGTATAGGGCCTTTCTTCGCTCCGATGCGCAAAAAAAGGTGGCCTGGCAAGGCAAGCTCCCTGGGTGTTTGCGTGCCACACGCCTTGGGCACGGTTTTGACACAGAGCCGGAGGAAGGCGGTGGGGGGAGGTGCGGGGGGTGCCCTGACGTCGAGAGAAGAGGGGTGTGATATCTTCGCATCATTTTTTTGTGAGACGTTCTTTTTTCTTCTGCCCAGTTCGGCGCAACCAACTCAAAGGGTTCCTTTTCCGTCGTGCGGACCATAGGGGAAGGGCAAACGTAGTTTCTCGTTCACCTTTTGCATTATCCATGAATGCTCCTGCACAAACCCAGTTGTATCTATGCATCCCAACCACTAAAGAACTGCTGTTGACTTCCCTGTGTGCGTGACCCTTGCAGTTTCATTTGTGCCACCCCTCCGGCGGAATGTGACAGGTGTAGTTGACAAAATAAGAGTAAGTGGCATGGCGCGCCTTGCAGGGCCAGCTCACAACCACTGCTGTGAGTGAAGCGATGCCCCGAGGCATGGCGCCGGTGGCTTCCCATGCTTGCTGTGGGTGTAGTGGGGCAAGTGGATGCTGCCCCTGGCCAAGACCCCAGGGCACCCTCCGCACGGCCCTCACTGTGGATCCGGGGAGAGGGAGGGGCTCAGGGGGCAACGAGGGTGTGGTTCAAAATCGAACCGGATCGATCGCCATTTGTGGCGCAGTATGGTGCGATTGATTCCCATTGCCAGCTGTGATTTGGTTGTCGAGAAAAAAGTTGAAATAAAGGCCACGCACAGCCGGCCAGCCTTATCCAAAGCTGCCTTCAAACTCACACCACCACACCACCACACCAGGTGCAGTACACAACATGGCGCAGGAGGAGGCCTATGCGCCAATGGGCGAACCAGAGTCGCAGGAGGATACAAACCCTACAGAGAACCTTGCTGATACGCCTGATGGGGTATGTGTCTGCGTTGTGTGATCCAGAGGGGCAGCGTGTTGGTGCCCTCCTTTGTGGGAGTCTTCGGTCGGACATAAGACACAAAACATCAATATCAAAAACGCGTCTCGTGGGAGATGGGGGTAACTCAGCCACCGCTTTTCCGTTGCATTAGGCACCGTTCAGTGCAAAAGCTGACGTACGGAGGGGCGAAGGCAGGGAGCAAAACACCACTCGTTGGCCTGATGAAGGGTGGTGTTTGTTCCGTTCGCCCCCCTTCCAACCTTGCAAGAAAACTGTTGTTGCAAGTGGTAGAAAAACAAATACGCACAGGGAAGTCGTCTTCTCTAGTCCTCCCTTGACTCCCTAGTCGCACCGAAGGTGCTTAAACAAGTTTACTGAATGTGCCAACCTGGGCCAGTGCGACCTCAGTTTTTGTTCGGAAAAACTCGCATGTTCTGTTTCAGCAAAATGCCACCGAGAGGGCTGTGTGTGTGCCTTGCCACAGCGCCTGTCTCAATGTACCACGCGTTTTATGCACATACACACTTGCCTCTCACAGGACTACACCCCTGGTATGGGGAAAGGCAAGCAGCAGGGTGTGAACAAGGGCAAGGCAGGGCGTGGCCTCGGCAAGGGCAAGGGCGCAACGGCGATGCAGGGCAAGTCAACCGGCAAGGGCAAGGGGCTCAGCGGTGGGGCGGGGAAGACGGAGAAAGCGAAAGGGATGACGCAGAGCAAGCGTGCAGACCTGACCTTCCCCGTCGGCAGGATTCACAAGATGATGAAGAACCACCTGATGTCGAAGTCGCGTGTGTCCGGAACGGGGGCTGTCTACTTCGCCTCTGTCCTGGAGTACCTTTGTGCGGAAATCCTGCACATTGCAATGGAGACTGCCTCTGTATGACACTTTTCCTGTGATGCCCGTCGGAACCGTGCGTCAAAAACTCACACCACCTACTTGAATTTTCTTAGACTAACGTAGAACAGACCCGTGTTCTTCTCCATTATTATTCTTCATTATTGTCCAGGCCCTGTACACCATTTGTATTCCGACTGCCCCATTGCCCCATCTCAACCCCTGTGCCACACCTCCGCAGTACTTCAAGCAGCGGCGTATCTCCCCGAGGCATCTGATGCTTGCAATCCGGAGTGACGTCGAGCTCGATAAGTTCATCAAGGCGACGATTGCGAATGCGGGTGTCATGCCCCATGCGCAGATGAAGCGGAAGACAAAGAAGGATGAGGCGAACGAGAAGAAGAGCAAGGAGCCGAAGAGCGGGAAGGGCTCTTCGAAGGATGAGCCTGCGAAGAAGAAGCGAAGAAAGTAGGCATGCCGGCCGGCTTAGGCACACAAGGAACGGGTCGTCGGAGCCCGTTCGGCGTCTCAAGTTAGATCCCTTCCGCTGCACACCGGTTGATGAGGTGTGGTGTCTAGAGCCACATTCCTGCCTGAGTGTCTGCAGCTGCGGGAGCTGCTCGGGGTTGTTCAGCCCTGCGCCCGCGCCGCGGGCAGCCTGCTGCTCAGTGTGGCAAAGAACAAGAGGGCTGTTGTGCCGTCTCAGCGCACGGTTATAATCGATACCGCCATCCCCCTGCACCCTCCCCCGTCTGAGTAGTTCCCTATCCCACCCTTCCAGTGTAAGCATCTCTAGCTTGAGCCTTCTGTGATTTGCAGCCCGAAAAAAAAAACACACGCTGGTGGAAAAAAAATCTATAGGAAGCAAACCCCAACGTAGGGTGGAAGAGGTTGCCCACACGGTGGCCCACCCCCCCCGCCGCACCGTTCACCGCTTTCCAATTTGGGAAACACCTGCAGTGCCTCTCGAAGTTGCAACAATGTGCTCCGCAACACCGCCTGCCTGCAGGTCCCTTCCCTATACACACAAATCTGTGGGCCTGTTTCAGCCCTGTGGGTCTCAGGCAGCGGGACGTCTGGCACAATGCTCCAGACAGCAACTCGCAGTGGTGGTGCCGGCCCCCGTAGGAATATGGGTGGCGTGGACCAGATACAGGTGCGGCGAAAGCAGGAGGAGTGCCTGGCTGTGGCAGAGTCGGCGGCAACAGAGGACCGGGTGCTGCGACAGTATGCAGACTGGGAGGTGAAGACGCAGGGGCGTATCGAGCAGAACCATCTCATGCATCAGATGAACCGCGTGCAGGCTCGCAACGACGACACGCTGGAGAAGAGGCGCGCACGGCTCGCTCACTTCCTCGCGGCTGAAATGCAGCAGTATGAAGAAGAGCTGCAGAACATGAATGAGTCACAGACGCAGCGCCGCGACCGTATTGCCAACCTCGCCCTCGCGCTGCGTGCCGAACGCGAGGAGATCCGGCGCGACTTCGCCTCCTCTCAGAAGGAGCGTGCCTTCCGCTCGAACTGCCCGCAGGTGTTGGAGGCACGCGCAAAGTCAACCCTCTTGCAGGTTGTTGCAGACCGGGAACACCAGCTGCAGCGCAACCGCGATATGTCAGAGCACTCCAAGCACGAGCAGGAGTACTACGACCGCCTGTGGGAGGAGGAGCGCCTGAAGAAGGAGGCGCGTGCTGAGGCCGACAAGAGGCGGCAGCACGAGATTAAGGCGTCGCTGCAGGACAACCTCCGGACGCAGCACACCGCGGTGCAGCGGGCACGCCAGGAGCGTGACGAGATCGAGAGGCGCGAAGGCGAAGAGTTCCGCGAGCGCCTCCGGCAGGGTGCCCTGGAGGATGCACAGGCAGAGCGCCAGAAGCGCGAGAGGCAGCACGCCCTGGGGAGGCAGAACAAGCTGTACAACGTGGAGCTGGAGCAGATTAAAGACCAGGAGAGGAAGAATGAGCTGGATGCCGATAAGGAGTTCCTCCAGAACCTGCTGGATCGTGTGAAGGCCGACGAAGAGCAGGAGCGCCTTGCCAAGAAGCAGGCACGCGAGGCTGCGGTGTCCCATATGAAGGACGTGGAGAAGCAGATGATGAACGCCGCAGGTGCAGAGACGGAGCTGGACCGGCTGTGGCTCATGGAGTCCAACAAGGAGTGGGACAAGAAGGAGTCGCGCTGGAAGGCTGATCAGGAGAAGCGGGACAAGCTGCTCCGCAATACCTACGAGGGGCGTGGGGATCAGGTGCTTGCGAACCGCGAGCGCAAGGCCCAGCAGAAGGAGGCACGCGAGGTGGAGCGGGACGAGATGATCACCCAGATCGAAGAGCTCCAGCGCAAGGAGAAGGAAGCGGCGTTGGAGAGGTTCCAGCGGGCGAAGAACTACCAGAAATGCCTCGTGGCCCAAGGCAGGCAGAAGAAGGTGTGTGCCGCGTGTCTGACGCTCTGGCTTTGCTGCCCGCTTCCTTGTTGGTTCTGGGGGCATGCCATGCCAGGTGAGGCCAAGAACCAACGGGTTCCGGTTTCCGAGAGGTGGTTCATCGTTTGCTCATGTTGTCTGTGGGCCAGCGTCCCGCCCTCTTGTGACGGCGGATTGGCTACCGCCTTGTCTTCGGAGTGCCTTGTTGCATTGCTACCTTCTGCGTGTCCTTTGCCATCACACTCACCACAGGAGGACGAACGGGAGGAACAGCAGGGTCGTGGCATGGAAATGCTGGCGTACCAGATGGCAGACAGGGAATATAACGAACGGGTGGCGCGTGAGATTGCAGAAATAGAGAAACGGTATGGACCTGACTGCATGGATAATACCTTCTATGGGCCCCAGCATATGTCGGAGAGTGGAGAGATATACCTGTGTGAACTTGACCCAAGAATATGGGCACCTGCGACCGGCCTGATGTGGGCCCAGGATATACAGTGCACGGGACACAGCCCCGCCACCACTCACAACATGCTCTCCTGTAATATACTCTGTGTCCCAGCGGCTACCCTCCGCACCGCCACCACAACAAAACAACAGGAAGCCGGAGAAGCTGAAGCACATCCCGCTGCAGTCAACGCGGCGTGTTTTCTAGATGACCTCCCCCCACCCCCCCTCCACCCCCACCCGCCCACCCCAAATTCCATGCAAATCCCGATGCTGGGTTTGGCGGGGTAGAACTAGCTAGAGAGATGCCGAGTGTGTCTGCACACTCGGCGGCAGGCACCGGGGGGTGGGGGCGGGGCGGGGTGCCTACGCGACTGGCGTACGGCACCAGCCCTCTTCCCCCTCCCTACCCACTGCCTGGGTGTTTGCACTGTTTTTTTTCCCGCTGCCGACACAACCCACATGCCGGAAGGGACGGAGGGCGAAGGAGCCAGAGGTTGCCTCCCTGCATTTCGGCCCTAGCCCCCCTCCCTGTGGCTACGGCGAAGGCCTGTCGTGTCGCGCACCCATAGGTTGCGTAATGCCTATAGTATCTGTGGCTGATGGCTGCAGTATGTTATCCTTTTCGTGAGCCCTGCCACCCCCCTCCCCCCCCGGTCGGAAAGCAGATTTTTGGGTTTGGCGGTGATGTGAGTGTTGGTGTTGGGAGGGTGCAGGGGGAGAGAGGGGAGGGGGGATATTCTTTTGAGGTGGCACCGTGTTTCTGCACCGAGCGCCACGGCCCCCCTTTTTCTCACGCCCACCCGCCTACCCAACCCCTCTGCCTTCTGCCCGGCCTCTCTGTCAGAGCTGTTTGAACCCTGCTGGCTGACTGTTTTCGCGCTGAAAAAGCATCGGCTCGGGTGGAATCTTTCGGGATTCCGAGAGTGTGAACCGTTTGTTTGTTTGCAACAGCAAAGTCTTTTGGTTCGACGGTGTTACGCCACTCCAAGCCAAGGTGAACCGCTGCTCCAGGAATTGCAGTGGGATCACGAAACGGTTTTTAGGAGGAGGTGGTGTGTATGCGGTGTGGCCCGTGGAGGCACCATCGGGATTCACTCCGCGACAAACCCCTCCGCGAAAAAAAACCACAAGCTTCAGATCATACCTGAATGTTGCCCGGTATGAGTATAAGGATTTTCAGAATTGCCAATAAATTTTTTTTCTTGGTGATTCAGGCCCAAATGGTGTGAACAAATAATGGTTCCGGAGAGAAAAAAATACCGTGGCGTGAGCCACGGATCCCAATGATGCAAATAAACGCATTTTCGGGAGGAGGAAAAAATGGACCAAAAATGGGGCCCGGGCGGGCCAGCCCATGGGGCCTGGCCCATGTCCTCAGTGTCTGTCATTGAACCTCTGGCTTTGAGGCGACGATCCAGCCCGCACTGACGAGCCTTGGCGCCCTCATCGAACCCTTGGGCGCAATTTACTCAAGTTCGGGAAGATGGACTGTACCGCACAAGGAACAGATGTTCAGTACCGTGGCCTCCGGCGGCTGGGGGGCTCCGCCCCCCAGACCCCCGCGTGACGTATGCCTGTCGACCAAGCCCTTTGGGATCACATCAGGTCATGGAATCCAGAGACCGCCCTCAGGAGGATGCACCCAACTCACCACAGAATCTGTACCCCACAAGGAACAGGTGTTCACTACCGTGGCCTCCGGCGGCTGGGGAGCCCCCCAGACCCCCCTGTGGACCTCTTTGCATTCTCTGGACCACCTCTAAGGCTGCACCACTCTCTTCTACAGGGTCAAACTGCATATTCCCACGTTTTCTCGTGTTTCTGTACGGGGTCTAATAAAAGATGAACTCATCTGCAGAACATGTCCGGGGGCACCATGGATTCCAATGTTCCGAAACATGCCGTTTTCGGGGTTTTCCGGGTCACCTGCGGTGCGCACGGCCCAAAAAATGGGGTGAAACAGGTCACGAAAACCAAGAAAAAACTGAGTATAAGTACCGGGTTTTTGGCCGCTTTTTGTCAGAATAAGCTTCAGGTATGCTTCAGATGATGTAGATGGTGGGTAAAAAATATATGCCGGCAGGCAGTGCCTTGCCCCCTGGCCTACACAGGCTGCGCAAATCTAGCGAAGCCCCCCCCCGACGGTGTTCCCATTCGTTGGGGGAGGGGAGGGGGTGTCTGTCGGCGTGTGGACAGGTCTTGGCACCCCACCCTCTGCACGGTTCATGCTTGAAAGGTGTGCCCTGCCTGTGTAGGCAGTGAGGATACACATCTACAGTAGGGTGTTGTTGGTGTGTTCTGCACTGCTGCCAAAGGATTGAAGTGTGTGTGTGATGATGATGATGTGTATGAGGCAGCGGGTGTTGTTCGCGCACCCGACTGCAGTGGGCTGGGCATGCATGCCACATGCAGCCCCACCCCCTCTCTCTTTCTCTTTCTTTTGTTGTGGAGCTGGAGCGAGGAGGTGGGGAGGAGAGGGGAGGTGGGTGTGGGGTGGGGTGGGGGTGGGCAGGCACCCACCCCCTCACACCACCTCCTCTCCTTTCTCCTGCTCTCCCCCCCCCCCTCATGCACGCACACCCCACACGCCCTACACCCTACACCTCCTCCTTCTGCTCCTCCCTCCCCTCGCCAACTTTCAGTTGCAAAACGTGCGTGCCGATCTCTCTGTCAGACCTCCGTTTCTGAGAAAAAGTGAAATTCTGCCCGGCAGAGCAGCCACTACCTCCTTCCCCCCGCCCACCCCTTTCCCCCCCACCCCTCCCCTCCCGCCCTTCGATGCATCTGCGTGATGTTCGTTGCCGCAGTGCGGATCATTCATCCGGTGGGTTGCTTTTTGACTTCTCTTCGACTTCTTGTTTGCTGCAACAGGTCTCCTGTCGATATCAAAATATAGTTCAAACAACAGCAGCCATCCGGTTAAATAGTGCCCATTTCCAGGTTTTGCCCAATTCTAAATACCGTATACTGGGGTAATCAGGCTGGGGGAAAAAACAACAAATCACAACGAATCACACCCGATCACAACAAATCACAACGCCAAATGTTGTGATTTGTTGTTTGAGCAACCTAACAGGGGAGGTGAAGAGGGCACGGGTCTTAGCCTGATGACACACTGCAACCTCAAGGTGACTGGCGACACCTCTCCCACAGTCTGCGGCGACTCTGCCGTGGCGACAAGGCTTCCTGTCATGGGAGATCGCTGCGTGGATCAACGTGGCACTACCCGTGTGCTCGGCAGGTTGTTTCGGCACCTGTTTTCTCCGTGTCATGCTTTTCGTGAGCGTGTCAGGGATTGTTGGCACACGCTGGGGAGGGTTCACATGATGACATAACATATATCAGAAGCACACACCCACGTGGCGCTGTCCTTGGCAGGACTTTGAAAGTGCCGCCTTGATATCCTTGTTGGATAGAACCCTCATAGCACACCCTCAATCAGCTGACGATTTGTTGTGATTTGTTGTGATTTGTTGCGATTTGTTGCGATTTGTTGTGGCCAGTTGTGATTTGTTGCGACCAGTTGTGACGACTTGTGACCCTTTTGTGATGAGTTGTGATGAGTTGTGATGAGGTGTGGTCCTGGGCAAGACGTTAAACTACCTGGGAGGGCTTCCCCAGACCATGACGGGTGCTTGCACCAGGAGTTTGAAACAGCCACTCATGCCTTGCGATGCTCAAGTGCCTGCTGGACCCCTATGTCCTTCAGGCCCCAAAGCAGGCAACGATATGGGAGCAACCTAACAGGGGAGGTGAAGAGGGCACGGGTCTTAGCCTGATGACACACTGCAACCTCAAGGTGACTGGCGACACCTCTCCCACAGTCTGCGGCGACTCTGCCGTGGCGACAAGGCTTCCTGTCATGGGAGATCGCTGCGTGGATCAACGTGGCACCACCCGTGTGCTCGGCAGGTTGTTTCGGCACCTGTTTTCTCCGTGTCATGCTTTTCGTGAGCGTGTCAGGGATGTTGGCACACGCTGGGGAGGGTTCACATGATGACATAACATATATCAGAAGCACACACCCACGTGGCGCTGTCCTTGGCAGGACTTTGAAAGTGCCGCCTTGATATCCTTGTTGGATAGAACCCTCATATCACACCCTCAATCAGCTGACGATCTGTTGTGATCTGTTGTGATCGCGATCCAAAATTTCAAAAATTTAAAATTTTGGATCGCGATCACAACAGATCACACCTCATCACAACTCATCACAAAAGGGTCACAAGTCGTCACAACTGGTCACAACAAATCACACCACGTCACACCTAGTCACAACAAATCACAACTGGCCGCAACAAATCGCAAAAAATCACAACAAATCACAACATTTGCCTTGTGATTTGTTGTGATCTGTTGTGATCGGGTGTCGGTCCTGGGCAAGACGTTAAACTACCTGGGAGGGCTTCCCCAGACCATGACGGGTGCTTGCACCAGGAGTTTGAAACAGCCACTCATGCCTTGCGATGCTCAAGTGCCTGCTGGACCCCTATGTCCTTCAGGCCCCAAAGCAGGCAACGATATGGGAGCAACCTAACAGGGGAGGTGAAGAGGGCACGGGTCTTAGCCTGATGACACACTGCAACCTCAAGGTGACTGGCGACACCTCTCCCACAGTCTGCGGCGACTCTGCCGTGGCGACAAGGCTTCCTGTCATGGGAGATCGCTGCGTGGATCAACGTGGCACTACCCGTGTGCTCGGCAGGTTGTTTCGGCACCTGTTTTCTCCGTGTCATGCTTTTCGTGAGCGTGTCAGGGATGTTGGCACACGCTGGGGAGGGTTCACATGATGACATAACATATATCAGAAGCACACACCCACGTGGCGCTGTCCTTGGCAGGACTTTGAAAGTGCCGCCTTGATATCCTTGTTGGATAGAACCCTCATATCACACCCTCAATCAGCTGACGATCGGGTGTGATTTGTTGTGATTTGTTGTTTTTTTCCCCAGCCTGATTACCCCACGGGCTCACATTAGTACTATACGTAAATATTTTGGAACGTAAATATTATGGAACGCTGGTGGGTTGGCGTTCCAGATTTTTTTCGTTCCATAATATTTACAGGGCTTTCTGCGACTCGGGGACTTGGACCAGGTGATCGGACGGCGTACAGAGTCCCTGACGAGACCTACTCGTGCACTTTTCGCGCGATTCCTGACGCAAGCCGTCCTCACCACCGAGTGGCCCAACTGGCCCTGTAAATATTTTGGAACGTAAATATTATGGAACGGACCGGCCAAAAATGGGCCCGTTCCATAATATTTACGTTCCATAATACATACATTGGGCGTTATTCCGTTACCAGTAACGGTAATAACGTTATTTTTGCGTTATTTTTTGACCCCAAAAAAGGCAGCATTTCCCGGTGAATCTGACCCGAAACTCGGGTCCCTACCCCCCCTAAAAGAATTTTCTTGGGTAAAATATCACTCCAGGGGGCCACTCCGTGATGTCAAAAAATTGGAAAACGTTTTCTCCTAAAATAACGCGTTATTTTTCCGTTATTTTCATGAAAACTTGCGTTATTCGGACAATTTTGCGGGCGGATGGTGTAGTTTTTGGTGGAGATGGCTCCAGAATACCCCCCTGGGACCATTTTTTGGATAATAACGCACGGACATGTCGAGTTTCGTGAAAAAATCATGTTTTTTGGCTTTTTCAAGACAAATACTGCAGAAACCCCTGCAACCTTGCAGCATCCAATGTTCCTGGAGTGAAATTTGGAGTGAAAATCACTCCAAAATCACTCAGTGTGGACGCAGAAGTGAATCCTTCAGGAATACACCCGCACACCTCACATTGGCGGTGTATAAACCACCTGATATTTTTACTCGTTACGAGCGACGAAGTAGCGCGAAGTAGCGACGTGCCCATTTTTTCCCGGTCCGTTCTAAAATAGTTACGTTCCAAAAGTCCGTTACTGGTGCTGTCAAAGACGCTTCGCACAATATACGCACGAACTACCCAAAGTACGCTCGGGCTACGCACGAAGTACGCAGGAACTACGCAATTTGAACTTTCTTGCACCCCCCAGTCATTATTTGCACGCACTCCAGGTCCCATATTTGCACCAGTGCAAATATGAGACCTGGAGTGCAACTATGAGGAATTTCCGAGTTCGTCGTGATGTGCAAAACATGACTGGGTTGTGCAAGAAACCATCATCTGCACCCCGTATCGGCCTCAATTGCACCCTCGTGCAGGTAAAAAAAGGCCTCGGGCCTCCGGCCCTCGGACCGTTTTTTAATTACGCACACGACCTTCGCGCGGAAAGTGTCATTCAGCCCTGCCAAACGTGCTCTACACACCACCCCCTTCATCAGGCAAGTGGGTTTGTAAGGGTGTGTGGAAGCGTCAACGCTCGGGTGCAGGAAATTTACATTTTGGTCGCAAATGGCGTTACACATGCACTATGCACAACGTGTGCACGATTTCGGCAGAACTACGCACAACCAACGCAATTTGGACCTTTCAACAACACCATTCACGGTACTTCGATTTTGGGTGGGAAAGATGGGGCAAGGAAGTGGCAAAAACTGCGAAGAAGGTCGAAAATTTTCACATTTTCATCAGAAACCATATTCAACGGATTCCAATTTTCGGGTGAAATCAAGCAGGTTGGCACAATGGCTCATGTTCACCCAAAAATGCACCTACCAAACCTCTTTTGCTTGATTTTTGGGACGGCATGGGTGATCCAGAGGCCAAAAATCACGATTTTTTCACCAATTCCTTCGACAACGGACAGTTCCAGACCACAAGGACCACATTTTGGGGTCAGAATTTTCTCGGTCAAAATTCGAAAAATCTGAAATCTCTCGGAATTTTGAGCATTTTTTGAGATTGGCATGCCCATTTTAGACCCTTTGCGTGGCTCTAAACCCAAAAATTTGCTCGAAAATGGCCTCAAATAGCCTAAAACAGCCCATTCTGGCCACCCCGAAAAAAAAATTCGAAAAGGGTCCCCCTATAGAAGTTGCCCAAAAATACCGAAAATAACGCGGTATTACCGGTAATAACGGTAATAACGGTACCGATAACGTTATTACCGTTACTGATAACGGTATTACCATTACCGATAACGGTAATAACGGTAATAACGGTAATAACGGTAATAACGTTACCGATAACGTTATTACCGTTCCTGATAACGGTAATAACGGTATTACCGTTATCGATAACGGTATAACGCGGAAAAATAACGTTACCGATTTTCGGATAACGTTATTCGGCCGTTCTGGAACGTTATTAACGGTAAGTTATTTTACCGAAAAAATAACGGTATTACCGTTACTGGTAACGCAATAACGCCCGATGTATGATAATATTTACGTATACGGTAGTACAAATTTACCCACTTTTTTGGTCCAGGAGTTCCTTCACGCACACCGTTTTTTTGCCGCGGTTTCCCGTCTTCCCAGCTTCCGACGGTTGTTTGCGACCCCCCCCCCGCCCTCCTCCCACACCATGAATCTAGAAAAAATCAAAAAGCCTGAACGGTCTTCATACCCAACACCTCCCCGGCACCACGAATCTAGTTCTAGTCGTGCAGCACCGATCACCAGGAGAACACGCAGGCTGTGCAGACTCAGGCGCAGCCTGAGTCTGCACAGCCTGCGTGTTCTCCTCGTCACAATCAAAATCGCTGTCGTAGTCGGTGTCGTTGCCAACACCGAGTGGCCTCTCGTCATTTTCCCGAACGTACATTGCAAAGTGCACCTTCTGTGAGGGTCTCGCAGACGGGTTGTTGGTGGTGGTGCTGCGGCAGGACGTGGGAAGCAAAACAGGACGAGACATTTGCGCTGGATGGGCTGAAGGACCTCGCGGATCTCACCACGACCAAAAAGGTGAAGTGCAACACCTGCGGCGGGGAGGCCACTTCAAAGCTCGCTGCTTGCCGCTTCGCAGAAGTTCTCTTCGGGGTTGTCGATCGCTTCGATAGTGCCGGCAAGAAGGTCAAGACGGCAAGCAGCATCCCCAACAAGCTTGAGCTGTTGGAGGTGGTCCCCGGGGAGATCGCTAGCGCGGAGCCGACCACGGTGACGTACCGGCTGACAGCCTCGTCTAGTGCTGCGAAGGGGCCCGACCAGCAGTCCGCAAAGTACGGGATCCTTCTGAGGGCACGTGACGCACCTTCCTTCAGGTGTGCCCAGTACTCCCCTGCCACCTTTGCACTCCTTTTTGGCATTGTCTCGTCTCCGAGACTCCTGGTGGGTGATGCTATGTCTCGGGACAATATGAAGGCAAAGGCAACTATTCCTGTAATATTCCCATTCTGGGGTGGTGGGGAAGGGGTCGCCCCCCCTCTCTCCCTCCGGGGGTTTTCCCTTCAAAAACCGCATTCTCGCATTGTTTGAGTGCATCCGTACCTCATACTTTTTCTCTCGCCAAAAATGGTGGGAAAAAAAACCCATTACTCCTTGGACCACTGAAGGAAAAAAGTGGGTAAATATATTTTCCCCCCTCTTGGTAACTTTTGAGTAAATTTTTTCGGGATCCTGGATCCCTCAATAGTCAATAGTATTTAGCCTACCGGCTGAACAACAGCCTTATCTTTTTTTTGCTTTGTATATGTTCTTCCGCACCCTTCCTCCCACACACACACACGCGAAAATCAATCTCGTGATTCCTTCTACTTCACTACACACACACGTGAATCTTATTATATTAGCGTAGACACACACCGAATACTTGCTCTTGATCTCTTGATCTCCACTGACACACACAATGCAGGATAGCCCCCACCCTCCGCTCTTCTCCTAGATGGGTGCCGATGCCGACACCCCCCCCAGCGGGGGCTACTCCCTCGCCCAGAAGTGCGCCGCAGAGGCACTGGGCGTGGGCCTCATCGTGGGGGAGGGGTGCGGCATCGTCTGCGCCTCGAAGTTCGTCCCGCAGTACCCGATGGGCCCCTTCGGGATCTCCTCTGTGTTCGGGATGAGCGTTGCCGCTGCGATCTACGCGACGCGTGACATCAGCGGGGCGCACCTCAACCCTGCTGTCACCGGGGCGCTTGCAGTCTTCCGCCCTGAAGCCTGCCCGCCGCAGCAGGTGGCGCCATACTGGGCAGCACAGCTGTTTGGCGGTGCTGTCGCAGCAGGCGTCAACTATATGGTGTACAACTCTGCGATCCGCAAGCTGGAGTCTGCGGAGAACATCACCCGCGGCGCACGTGGCAGCTGGGCGGTGTACAGCGGTGCCTTCGGGATGGTGCCCAACCCCGCCGTGGTGGGGCCCATGGGGGCGTGCCTGGTTGAGGCGGGCCTCACGGCCACTCTCATGTTTGTGATCCTCGCCGTGACGGATGAGAAGAAGTCCGTCCCCAGCGCAGCTGCCCCCGCGCTGATCGGGATGACGGTCACCGCGCTGGCCGCGCAGTACGGCCCTGTCACTGGGGCTGGGATGAACCCTGCCCGTGACCTGGGCCCTCGCTTCATCACCTCCGTGGCTGGTTGGGGCAAGGCATCCGCCTCGCCCGCATGGTGGGCCTACACCGCAGGGCCCATGGCAGGGGCGCTCTTTGGTGCAGCCCTCTACACCAGCGTGTTTGAGAAGGCAAACTCTGTTTGAGGTGGGTGTGTGGGGGTGGTATAGTGTGTGTGTTTTTGCCATGGCCTTTCCCAGGCCATGAATAGGCAAAACCAGTATTACCGTTTGGCATCGCGCGCACCCCCCCCCCCTCTCCCAGTTGCGTGCAGTGGTTGCGCGTTAACAGAACGGGGTAGATTCGTGTTTCAGAGAAGGTGTGTGCATACCCATACCCCCTCGAGGCAGTGGAGGGTTGCACCAGATTTTTCTCGGCGCAACGTGCAACCGACACTCAACGTAAAGGGTAACGTGTGTGTGTAGACTGTGGGTATCACATCAAGGTGCTCAGTGTGTGCTATTCTAGGATACAAACATTCACGTGTGCATCTGTGTGTGAGGGCGATGTTCGCCCTGAATAGGGTACAGCCTCCCCTGCAGTCTGAAGACCGGGCGTTAGGGGGGGTGGGGTGGCATCGGGGGGTGGGGGGAGGGGGGTTTTGTGAAGAGTGCACGTTGTGTTAGGGTGCCTTCGCGATTCGGCAAGTTTCGCGTTGTTCTCACAGCATGAAAAAAAAACAGGAGAAATGCGCCGCAACGGAGCTCCCACGACGAATACAATCGGATTCTCGTCCTGTTCATCCATGTGCTGCCTGAGGGGGGTTAGCCTTGTAACTTTAGAGAGGTCCAATGAGTGTGGTGGTGTGTAGGTTGGTGCAGCACAGGGTCTGCCCTCCTCGGTAGAGAACATGCCTCCCGCAGCGGGACACACCTGCTCCATGGCCCCTGCGTCGCGGTGACTGTGGTGCGGTGTAGGATGATTCTAGGCTGGTGGGGATCTCTTGCTGCAGTCACAACAGCACACCTGCCACACCCACCTCAACCCTTGTGGGGTCTATAGTATATGGAGCCGAACGTACCCTGATGCATTCAGGCCAAGGTTTTCGAACCGCCACACCCCACCCCCGCCCCTCCCGGCCCCCCGCCGCCTTCACGTAGCAGGATGCTGGAGGCACATGCTGACACACCATCACCACCATATAGCAGGCACTTGGCTTGATCCCGCTCCGCGGGTTTTGCAGGCCAGGCACATGGGCATCGGATGCTGTAAGCACGAGCGTCCGCGGTCGTCCGCCAGCAGCACAACCACGTCGAGCCAGCAGGTGTCGGGGCGAAAACGCGAGATCGACGATGAGCTGCAGACCCGACAAAAGGGCCTCCTTGGGCCCGTCCCCGTTGGGACAGAGGTTGTCATTGCGCCGGAGGACGTGATGCGCGAAGAGATGGATGCCCTGGTGTGGTGGTCCTGCGGGCGCCACGTCGCGCCCTTCTCCATGGAGACCGGGATCGTCGTCCGGTCATCACACTCACTGTCCTTTGTCGAGTTCGTCAACCGCGAAGCCAAGCCGCGGGAGAGCGCCACGCGCACCCAGCAGCAGGCCTCGCCTGAAGACACCAGCGCCATCGCACCCGAGGGTGTGGTGCTGGAGGAAGCCAAGCCCCCGGCAGCGGCAGAGGGTGGCGACGACGAGGAGGAGCCCAACGGGAAGCTTCGGAGACGCTTCAGCACCGCTGGGATGCCGCGAAGAGAGACGGACGACGCGGCCTCGTGCGACCCTGACGACCAGCCCCGCGCCGTTGACGAAAGCTGGCTCGACACAGACCTGACTGTGATCCGTGCAACCGTCCCCAACATGTTCCTCCAACTGGCCTCCGACTGCCCCCGCGAGGATCCTGTAGAGCTGAACCTCTAGAGGCTTCGGGGTTGGCGGTGTATTTGTGTGCGTGATGTGCGGATCGCACCAAAAGATCAGGTTTTCTTGGTGCGTTCTACACTACTCCAAAAAACGTGTTGTGCGGGGGGGGGGGGGGGTTGGAGCGTGAGAGAGGGGGGGTAGATGTCCTGGCCACCTGGGGTAGCGGGGCGGAGGGGGGGATGTGTGAGAGATACGGCAAAAAAGGGCGCTATTCCACCGCACAGCTGCTTCCCTGCCCAGTGTGGTGCCACCAGCCACACAGGGGGGGCCAGCCAGCGGGCTATGGTTTCCGGGCTCCGCTCGAACCCACCTCCTGCGTCTCTGTGACGGTGGGATTCGTATCGGGATTCCCTGTTTGTCGATGCCAAAAGAAGTATCGGTTGGCGTGTGTGGCAGTGAAAGTATCATCGGCGTTTGCTCGGTGCGGCCTACACTCAAGTCAAGTCCATGTGGTGTGTCCTGTTCATGCTGCAACACGTTATCAAGAAGTGAAACATACACGTTTCTGTGTGTGGTGGCGGTCGTCCGGACAGCAACAACAACAAAATACAATGTTCAATTTCCCTGAAAAAATGTGTTACTTGGAGAGGGGAGCTTGGCCCCACGTCTTTGGGCCCACGTTGCCATTCCACATTGGCCCTGTGTCGAATCACATGGTGCTGCCATTATACCGATGGGCCCTGCGCTGAATGTCGATTAGAGCCACAGGTCGGTGTGGGAGGCAGGGAGTGTGTGCGAGTATTCTCATGACATGGATATTCACGCTCGAAGTCTTTCGAGAGAGTGGGTGCCTGACAATGTGTGTACAGTGGAAGCCTTCCGCTCAGAAATGCAGAGAGGCACTCTCACAAAGTGAACCCGCCTCACAAAACTGACTGTGAAGTGACACAGTCTGACGCACAGTGGCACAGAGCGAAGGCCCCTGATGAGGCTACATCGAGCGGGCCGATGCCTCTACAAACTCATTGACGTGTGTGGGAACTACCTTTCATTCGGTAGAAGAATGATTGACTCCTGCTGGATGATGGTAAGACATGAACACTGCAACGCTGCGAGGGTCTTTTTTTTGAGTGTGAAAACGAGTTTTTGTTCCAAGATCATTATTCGCATGATGATTGGTCCAGTCCATATCCGTTTATTTGTAGTTCGTCTCTTTCTCATTCACTCTGCTGGAAGTTATGATGCTTGTGCTGCCCCGGCTGTTGTATGCCACCCCAGGGATATCGTTCTGGCACCCCCCCACCCCCCACCCCCACCCCCGCGACTCCTGTCTGGCATGAAGGCCAGGAGACAACGGAAGAACTAATGATGGAATTCCCGTGTCGGACAAGGCAGCTTTGAGGCGCACAGATGCCCTCGTCTTTTCCAGACCCCATCACATCTGGGAAGCCGAGTCCATTTGGGAGGGGGGATTTTTTAAGAGACAGGCCACACACACGAGAGAAGGCAATCGAATTATTTCGGCGCAGCCCAACTGGGGGAAAACCTTCTGTGCCTTTCGCTGGATCTTCGCGGCCCCAACCACCTCACTCCCCTCCACCAGACTGGGGAGTGGTCCTTCAAAGGAGTGGGAGGGGGGAAGAGGGTCTGCATTTCCCAGCAACACTGAACCCAGCCACCAACCTAAAACGAGCCCCAGCGTGTTGACTTGAGGGCATACCCCTTTGCTGGTTACAGCCATCCTGCTGTCCTGGGGGGAGGGGGGTATATTTGTTTTTTTTTTGCGCTCCCCGCCCCGCCCACCCCACACGCACCCCTGCCCCGTGCCCCCGAGTTCAGTTCAAGTCTGCCACCCTTCCCCCATCTGGTCACTGTCTACAAACGAGATGTTTGTTTTTTTTGTTCGCCGCTTTTGAATTGTTATGCGGGTCGCCCATTTCCGGCGACCCCCCTCCCCCCCCCCCCCCCCGCCCCCCAACTCGTTCTCTACGTGCAGCCTCGCCCTATGCCGTTCTATACAACCCTATTTGGTCAGTGCGATCTATTCTGTAGTGACTGTATCACCCCGTGACCCCTCTGTCGTTGAGTGAAAGGGGGGTGGGTCCTGAGAGGTCAGCCTCACGCTGCTGCGGGCCTTTCTCGTCTCTGCATATTCATCCCCCACACCCACGCCCCTCCACCCCCCAAGGGCCTTTATCTCGAGATTTTTTTCAAATATGCCCCCCTCCCCCCCACCCCGTGCGATGAGAAGGAAGTGGGTATTTATTGGCATGTTCGCCTCTTCCCCCCCTGTTTCCCTTTTCATGTGCCCATGTGATTTCTTATCCCACCCCCTTCTGCTCCTAACCTCGCTGTACCTACCTGAAAAAAAAACCATTGAACTGTCGGGGCACGGCGCAGTGCTCGTCGCGTCAGCCAATATGCAAAAAAAATCTCTCTGGGACAGATCGGAACCGAGCTCGTGATTGTCGATACCAAAAGAAACCAAAAAAAACAGCCTTTCGCCTCTTTTGGCCTTCACCGATTCGCCGATACACAACCTGGCTCTCTCAACAGTGATGCATGTATCACTGCGTTTCAACTTCGCACCACCACTTCCGAGGGCAACGCGCGGGAGATCACTGAATGTTGGCAGACTGTCCCCCCTCCCCTCCCCCCCGTGCCAACCACTCCCTACAATACTACCCAGCAAAAACAATGAACGATGAATCATGCCAGAGTTCGGGGCTGCCTTCCTCTCACATGGCAGCACTGCTGCCGTATTGCTGGTCGCAGCCATCGGATCCTGCGGTTCTGAGGCAAGCAGGCCTGAGTCGTTCCGAAAGTGTTCGCAATTGCCTGGGCGTGTCAGGACCTCTGCCGCTGGAAAGCACCACCCCCTCCCCCCTCTCTCTCTCTCACTCTCTCACCCTCTCTCGCAACCCCGTGCAGTCCAGCATATATACGTGCAGGGGGTGTGGTTGCCCCTGGCGTAAGTATCCCTACATGCCCTTCCCCTCGTCCATATGATGTTCTCCTTCTCTTGGAGATGAGCCTGCTTGTATTGGGTGCTGTGGATACTGGAATGACGGGTGGTGTTATTTTTATGAGGTTGTGGTGGCGGCGTGGCGGTTTTGTTTGTCAGGGGCGTTGATTGGCGCGGGGGTGTAGAGGTGAGGGAGCGGGGGGTCTGGAGGTGGCTGCGATCAAAAGGGGGCACGTTGCCAAAGAAAGGAAACAGAACCCGGAAAGGAGAAAAGAGCCTGGGATTCTTTGTGATGTTGCCCGGGATAGGAACCGGTGATGCCAAAGGCAAAGTGTTGATACGCCTACGCACTGGTGTCATATGAGCAATGCAGATTAGAACCGTGGCAGTTGTGTCTGTCCCAGTTGGCCTTGGGTACCTTCACTCTGAGAGTGTCCAGCTGAGCCTAGGACATTTTGTGTCACACTGCTGGGCAGAACGAAGCTCGTATTTGGGATTTTCGCTCTGTGCCCACCGCACCCCCGGTTCCGACCATCGTGGGCACAGAACGACAGCCCCCTCAACGCAGTCAACGCACAGTGGTTTCACGCTCTGGCCACAGTGACCACAGCCACACACGCCGATCATCCCAGTCAGAACTGACACTCGGTTGGGCGCGGGCAGTGAATTTTCCAGCCCTCTGGGGCTGGAGCTGCACTACCCCAGCACAAAAAAAACAGAATGCAACAAAAAAATACATTGGCTGAAGCAGAACCGACACCCCAGCCCCGCCCCTCCCGCACACCCCTCCCCCTGCGTATTGCACTGTCGCGTCTGCCGCACCGGGTTTGAGAGCAGTTTATACGTCAGAAACAACGCCTTGACCGGGGGGGGTATCAAGCAGTGCCCCCCTGGCGGGGGATCCTTTACGGAACACTGATCAACGCCACTGCCGTTGCCCCACACCCCCCTGACAGACCGCATTACACGCCTTATTACACGCGCTTTGGTTGCACACACCCGCCCACCCCATCCCCAGAAGGCGGTAACTCGCATCCCATCCCCACAGGGGGGGGTGGTAGTGTGCGCTGCGAATACATTTGTTCCTCATCAAACCAAGGGGTTGCTAGCGTAGCCTTGAGCCTCAGCGCAGCAACCGCCCCGCAGCCTCCGTGCAGACGATCGCCTTTGGGTGGGGCAGTGAGAAGTGCAGGTTGACAGCAGCAGCCCTCTCTTGCCTCGTCTTCCGGATCTGTTTGTGCTCCTATGGGTTGCGGGGCGAGCGGGGTGTCGGAAGCAGAGAAGTGCGATGAAGGGGTTATAGCCGCACCGAAGCGGGAAAGCCGGAGATCCACAGCGGTTTTCCACGCGGGAAAGTCGGCAGGGGTGCAGCATGACAATCCGCCTGCGAAACACAGCATTCATCGGCACAATCACTCCAGGAACTCTGATCATGCAGGTGTGTACCATTACTGCCTTTTTGCCCCTTGCCATTGCGCTGCGGTGGTTCCGCCCCGTTCTTTGCTGCTGATGGGCGGAGGTTGTTGTGTTGAGCGAGACGGGTAATCAGATCTGCCCCACCCCCACCCCGCATCCCGCACCCCTGCCCCGTCACAGCAAACGATCTGAAGGAGAAGCTCGACATGCTTGTCGCCCGCTTGGTGTTCGAGGAGGAGCAGGCGATGCTCTTCAACAGCTACAGCAACCACCGCCCGTCGTCCTTCGGCCGGAGCGCACAGCAGTGCAAACACGACGTGTGTCCTCTGTCGCTCCAGGAGATCAACGCAAACACCTCTGTGCTGACCATCGAGACCCCGCATGAGTGCGCGTCCGATGACGAGGGACCTGACAACTCGTGTGCTCACCCCCGCCGCGACTCGTGGGCTGCGAAGCTGCTGAAGCAGGAGTGTGCAATGTATGCTGGTATCAGGGTGTGTGTGTGCATGTGAGTTTTTTTTGTCTCAGAAGTGGGGCTCATGCAAATGTGCCGCTGGCACAGAGCAAGCATTTCATGTTCATTTGTGTGGGTGGTTTGCGCTATTGCAAGCAGAGCGCAGTTGTGCCCTGTCTGTATACTGACTGCCCGTGTGTCTGCATCCCCACCCCGTCACAACGCACAGGTGTCTGGAAGAGTTTACCTGTGGTGATCAGCTGCGCATCCTCTTCTGCAGCCACGCGTTTCACAAACACTGCATCGACGAGTGGTTCAGCCGATCCCGGACCTGCCCCTTCTGCCTCCAGGATGTGACGTGCATCCCTAAGCCTGATGACCTCCCGGAGTGCGACCTTCCGACCAGCCCCTTCCAGGCACCCCTGCAGGTGGTTGACAACGAGGTTGCGTGACCCGTGCCTGCCCCAACTCTCTCACAAGCCGCTGAAGCCCCGCGCGCCACGAGCGCTACCCCCCCTGCGGGCGAAGAGCGGGTATTTCCTTGCCTGGCAGAGGGCACAGCGCCTGTGCGCCTCAATCTGCCTGCAGCTGCCTTGCGTACGAACATACGGGATCGCTCTTGTTGGCTAACAAACAGGAACATCGTCCGGACTGCCCGGGTTGTGACATATGATGTGCCTTTTGGAGAGGCTCCTAAAAAATGGGCCAGCCATGCCGATTGTGGCTGCCAGTTTATATAAATCCGTGTCCCTCTCTGGGCGGGCTTTCGTTTCCTCCATCTATCTGATTGTCGTTGGGTGAGGGGGGGGTATTTTTTACTCAATTTCAAGGCTCGCTTCTGCAGACCTCAGAGCCTATGACACCCCCTTTCCCTTCCCCAAACTCAACCAAGCATCACTCGCTTGCATGGGTGTCTTGCATCTCGGCAGATGAACCCAGATACCCACCCCGTCTGGCATACATTGTTCAATGTAGAACACCGCGAGGCATTCTGTGCAACCGTTGTTGGTGGGTGTTCCTGGTATGTGTCAGTCATTTTTTCTTTGCTGTGTTCTGTTTCCCCTTGCCCGCCCTCCAGCGCTGTGATATCGGTCCGTTTCAGATTGGGTTGTGTTATTCGGAGAAGGGGGTGTCTCGGGAGGCCCTAAATCCCTTACCATTCTTTGTCTTTTTGGTGGATAGTCTCCCTCGGCCACCCCCCCCCCTCCAACAAAATGCTTCGAATCATGAGAGTGCACACTGCACCAAGCAAGCTCCGGATCTATTCCGAGTTAGGAGCGACGAAGCAGTCGTGGGTCACAACGGAATTCTGATACCCAATGGTACAGGCTTAGTAAAGCCACTTCAGATGGATCACCCACCACAACCACAAGGTGTGTGCTCGACGATAAGTCAGGTGGAAATGCAACAGTAAATGGGGGGGGGGGGGGGGGCGTCACGGCTCTCGTGCCTGAGAACTCGCACTCCGTGGTCAACGAGACGGATTTCCCGTTGACGATGCTGTGGGAGCCCAGAATCCCCCCCCATTTACTGTTCATGTCCCCGACCCTTGTGTATGGCAGGGTGGTCTCCAACAGGTTCCACTTCCACTTACTTTGCCGCCAGCTACCCCACTCCTTTTGTCACCTGGTGGCAGTTCTGGTTCCCTTCCTAGTTCCGGGCGGCGCTTCGTTTGCCGGTTGTTGTATAGGGGATGGGTTTTAGGGGTGATTTGTATTTTTTTGCTTGTTTTCTTTCCGATCTCCTTTTCTCTCCCCGCCGCTACCCCTCTACACGAGTCCCTGCCACACCCACACACAAAAGTGGGATCTAATCTGCAAAGGGGCTGCCTGTTTGACAGGCACACCCAGATTGGCCTTGCAGTGCTGTTTGAAGGCAGCCCCGACTCAACCCTGCCAGTTGATGTGGGCTGAAGTCTCCATGACCCCAACTCTGTTATCCCCTCCTGTCTTGTGGCGTTTTGCGGCAGGTATTGGTGGGACCCGCCTGCCGCACTGCCAATCTCGAAGGTGTCACAGTCCACGCCCCTCCTTAGTCAATGGTCTGTCCATCCCGGATGAGTTCACTGCCACGCAACGTGGCCATCATCCCATCCTGCACCCCACACCCCCCCTTGCCCTTCCGCTTGATGCCATTCTTTATCAGCCCTCACATGTCCTGCATTCACTTTTGACGCAGCCTTCGGTCCAGTTATTCAAGTTCTTCAAGTTGTGATAGTTTCATCCACGAGAATTGTCTCGTTTTACCTGTTCTTATTATACGGTTGTTTCTTATGTATCAGGGGCCCTCGCTACCAGGTGTGGCTGCGAAAAAGTGAGCAACAGGCCCGCTTCCCCTCACTGACTAACGGTATGACTGTCACCGTTAGTACCGTAGCGAGACCCGTCAGGTTGCAATGAACATATGGCTGCTGGGAGGTTTGTTTTAGGTTATTCCGCCGCTGATTTGCCATCCACTCATTATGGGGACGTGACCAGCTCGGTATCTCTCCCAATCCGGACGCCATGAACACAGCATCACTTCATTCCTGCAAGATCAGCCAGTCCCCTGTTCAACAAGGCCGATGCGTGCAGTCTTAGTTGGGCGTTAGTTCTTCCTCTCTCAACCACTCCTTCGGTGACCGACAGTGGGCTCGATCCCAGTGATTCCAGTGCGAACATCTCCGTGCCGGGAATGCCCGGACTCTTTAATATTCTCTCTCTCTCGCTCCCCTCTCTCTGCCTGACCAGGTATCAGGGGCGTGGCTGCTCCGGTCTCTCCTAATGTTTGGCAGCGAGGGCCTTCGCTCTATGCCAAGACTGGGTCAGTGTGGCCAGAGAAGAGCCACGCCTCTGTGCACCTCAGAGCAGAGCAAAGCCTCCTGTTTCATTGGAGCCAGTATGGCGGAACCCTTGTGTGGGTGTGATGGGTCTCGACCTGCACGGCAAACCCCGTGCCACTGCACTGCTCGATCCCATGTTTCTCTTCCGGGCACCTTCACCCTGTGTCAAGCTGTGTCAGTGTGGCACCCTATTCTGTTAGGGTGTTCGCTGTCCTGCACCCCCTTAAAGCGAAGGCACTCTTCTCGTGCCGGTCTCTGATGCAGTCATACACAAGGATGTTGCGTACCTCGAGGGTCATTCTGCGCTTCTTCTTTGACAGCGCGATTGCCGCTGACATTGCCCGTTTTGCTTCCTGCCGTGTGTGTTGCCTTCATGACTCCTTCCCAAGCCCAGCGGGATGTGTGTGGGGTTCCTTAATTTAACATTTGGCGGGCCCGGCAAGAAAAGTGTCGCTGTAAGGATCCACCGCACGGTGCCTGTGTTCTCTCTCGCTCTGGAGAGGGGTGTGGCAGTGGGGGTCGCACCAGAGTTGGTTCACTCGGTGCAATACCGACACTCAACAAAATGTTGCCGTGTGGGGTGTGGGTGGGGGGATGAGCATGTGTGCCAACACATGTTACTGCCGACCACCGGATGCAAGCGCAGTGCAGAGTATTGCTACGCAAAGAGAGAGTACAGCACGCGCGGCGGCGAAGCCAACCTTCTTGTCATTTTTTTGCGCCTCAGGGCAAACACCCTGCCCTTCTCTGCCTGCTTGCCTGTTGTCCTCCGACGCACCGCACGCAGCGTTTGGTACGGATGGAGGCATCTATGATTTTGAGCGCGGCCGCAATGAACCTACGCGGTTCCCCTCAAGGGGGTCCAGGGTTGGTTTCTTGCAAGTTGTTTTTTTCGTCCTCCGCCGGAGGACTGCTGTTCTGTCTATGTGCGTGGCCCTCTCTCTCTCCAAAGGCAGTAAAGAACATCAAATTCGAAACAGCACCGCATGGAGGGGTTATAAGGGCACGTTTTCTCTCTCTCTAAAATTCAACAAATGGTGGCGATGTCAGACTACGGTTGACAATGGCAGGTGCTGCCAGTTCACCCGGCACCCAGATTCCTACCCGCTCTGGGAAGCATGCTCCTGCAAAGTGAGTGTCGATGCCAATTGCTGTTTTTCTACCTCGCAATCTCCCGCCCCGCGCCTTCAATTCACCTCTGTTTCTGGAACAGCTTGGAAACAAGCCGTATGTTGTGGTCTGTGTGTTGCCCCAATAGAACATCCCCATGCACATCGGAGATCTATTTGACTACAAATATGACACCCCATCGCCCCTCTTCCTTGGCTCGAGTGGTCTCAAATCACCGCTGGATGGATTTTTGTTCGGCAATCACCCCCCCCCCCCCCCACCCCCGCCATATTTCACGGTGGGCTAATGAAAAAAATAGTACTATAAATAGTGACATGTCGACTATAATAGTCACTATATAGTTGACATGTCGACTATTATAGTCACAAAATAGTCGACATGTCGACTATAATAGTCACTATATAGTCGACATGTCGACTATAATAGTCACAAAATAGTCGACATGTCAACTATAATAGTGACTATATTTAGTGACATGCGACTAAAATAGTGACTATTATAGTCGACATGTCGACTATATTGTCAGTAAGTGCTCAGTATGCAGTGACCACTTAGTTCTATGTGGACATCGAAGTCCACTAAGTGTCCAGTAAAACGCTTTTTTGGCCAGTATATGGCCGGAACTGCGACTATATTGACTGACACGCAACTAACATGTCAGTATTATAGTGGATGCGCAGTCAACATGTCAGCATTTACTGAACATGTCCACTATTATAGTGTACGCATGCACACATGTCCAGGATATAGTGAACATGTTCACTATAATAGTCACTATTTTAGTGACATGTCGACTATTATAGTCACTATTATAGTCGACATTGTCTGTGACCAGTCTGCAAGTTCATGCCAAGTGCAATACTCAGCACTCTCAAGGCTCGCCGCCCAACACGAATTGGGAGACGGCCCCATATGAGTGGAGCGGTTCCACCTTTGGGAGACGCCTTGGCGCTTTTCCCTAGTGAACGAGGTGATCCCAAGGTAAAAATGAGTAAACGGGCAGCATGCCGTTCCACATTTTTCCCTCGTGAGGGCGACCCCCTTGCAACGCAAGGTGAAAAATGAAGAAACGGGCAGCATGCCGTTCCACATTTTTCGTCACTGGGTTGGCCCTCGATCAACAAACGAGAGCGCACCACAAGTCTCGGCATTATCTGCCTTGAGAACCTCTGCATGGACAGGAACCGGAAGCCCCCTGTGTAGCGGAGTGCTTCAGCAGAGACCCGGCACACACCTTCCCAGTGGCGCTCCAGGCATTTGCCGAGCTAGTGTATTGTATCAACTGTTATAATAATAATGAGAAAACATCCATGGGTAAGCAGGGAAAACCCTGCTGTGGGGGACAGAATCGACGTGTTTCTTTGAAGAAACAACAACCTGCGGGTTACCGCTGGGGCCGATGTCCAAAGGGGCGCAACACCACAGGGGGTGCCACACCGCTTGTCTTGGGAAGTTCTTCACCTTTAGTGAAGGCGGAGTGTTCATATAAGCAAAATTTACGTACACAAGCAGCGCTCAACCATACACCAGCAAACCAAGCAGGTAGCTGCCGAAGGATCGGTTCGTGCACCTGAGTCTGTACTCTATCTGATCTATTCCGGCTTTTCATGCTTGTCCTTTCAGGCCGGAGGTCTCTCTCTCAAGGCATATAGTCATTCTCCCTTTGCCACAGACCAGTGGGAGTATGTTTATGTGGAGTCACCTAGAGTCACAGTTATTCGGTGCCACCACGAGAGAGAGTCCAGATTCAGACCGTGTGTCATCCTCTTCCACGGCCAGGCAGAGCTTGCGCGGGGGCAAGATGGCTGAGTTGCCGGGCGTCTACAGATGCTCCACACACACGACGAGCGCCAGCAGGAGTACTGGTTTCCGACCGATTCCCGACCACCTCTAATTCCACAAGGGCGCAGGCAGCCATATGGGGGTTTTCATTCCATTCCCAGACATCCGAACATAGTCACCTAGGGGGGCCACCACGCAAGGCCGCTGACATGCACAGTCTCACGCCGCTTTGTGTACGTAAATCTGCACCCAAAGTTGCCCTGCCCCACCGCCCCCCAACCGCCCGGTAGGTAAGACCCTCGGGGTGCTGCATCCCCATCATCGGGTCACCTAAACTTTCGGCAAAAAAGCACTCCGTCTTGAACTTTAAAAATCTGAAAATTCTGAAAAAGAAAAGCAGCGCAAAGCAAGGCAACAAGGGAGCAATGCGATGGGTGGGGGCACGAGCTTGCACAGGGAAGGGCCGGGGCCGGGCAGGGTCGGGGTCGGGGTTATTTTAAATAGCTGAAGAATCAGCCATGGTTCTGAGCAATGTCAAGAACATTGCTCTTTGTATTCACTCTTTTGACATACTGGTAACAACATGTCAATTTCGACACACGTCTGTACTTCGCCCACGAAATGACCCAAACTTCGTGTGCTTCATTTTTGAACGATTTGAACGATTTTTGGCCGTGCTCGTAGCATTCCCCGTTGAGGGGGTCGCTATTTTGTGTTCTCCTGGCCGCACGGAGGCATTGCCTTTTTTGGGGCCGTCTGTGTGATGCCAGGATCGAAGGTCTCAGTTTTTCGACGATTTCCTTCGAAAATGAAAGGTTCCAGACCACAAGGACCAGATTTTGGGGCCAGATTTTTTTTTGAGGTGAATTTTCACCAAGGCCAAAACGCCAAACTCGCGGGGCCGTTTTAGCGCGTTTTAGGCCTCAAAACAGGCTCAAAACTCAAAAATTCCTTCGAAATTGGGCTCAAACGTGCAAAATGGACCCATCCGAAAAAAAAATCGAAAAGGGTCCCCCTATACATGTCGACTATTATAGTGGTCTCATAGTGGCACGTGCGACTATTATAGTCGCATGTCGACTAGAATAGTCGACATGTCGACTATAATAGTGACTATTATAGTCGCATGTCCACTATAATAGTCACTATTTTAGTGACATGTCGACTATTATAGTGACTATAATAGTCGCATGTCCACTATTATAGTCACTATTATAGTGGACATGCGACTATTTTACTTACATGTCGACTATAATAGTTGACATGTCCACTATTTGTCACTATGTGTCCACTATAATTTAGATTGTGTCCAGTATGTGTCGAGTGAGTCGGAAACATTAGTCACTATCCCATTTCCATATAGTACTATGTGTTCAGTAAGTTGTCACTATATAGTGGCAATTTATAGTGCACAAAATAGTGATCACTTTTTCATTAGCCCACCGTGTTTGTGCAGTTTCGTGTGCCGTTTTTTTTCGCCGAGCACACACACCCCTGAAAAGAAACCACACGCACCCCACATCAAGTCTGATCCTAAATCGGAGTAAGTATAAGAGATTCGGCCAAAATATATTTTTTTCCTTTATTTTTTTCCTTTTGGTTCTGAGGCAGGGTATAAGATAGACTTTTTTTCTGGCGCCGTTTTCCGGTTTTTCTGGTTTTGAAAATTTTTCGCGCGCGCCTTCGGCGCGCGCGACCCGCGCAAACCCTCCCAGAATCTGAGAGGGCCCGGTGCCTGCGCGCGTCCTGTCGTACTGAGGCTGCTTGGTGGGGCAGGCGCAGCAGCTGCTTTGAAAGTTTGGACTCTCGACCAAAAAACCGGTCTGGTGCAATGTTTTTACGCAGGGGGGTCTGGGGGGCGGAGCCCCCCAGCCGCCGGAGGCCACGGTAGTGAACATCTGTTCCCTACAGTCTGGATTCGCTTGTAAGTAGGAAGGCTTCGCTGTATCGCAGCCCGGCCAGCAGGAGATCACTGGTCCTTGAGGATTCAACCTTCAGGGTGGAGGAGGACGGGGGAGTGACCACTCGTGACAGGTGTGCGTTGTGGGTGGAGTGGGTGCACGACAGAATGGCCAAAGGGTCCACGAGATCTCTGCACACATTCCGTTATCGAGGAGATGGGCACCTAGCTGTGACGACAGGCAACAAACAAATCTCATCTGTTAGTTGCCCCCAATAGGCTTGGCGACCTTCAAGACTGCTTGAAAGTCGTTCGTGTTCTCGTCTCAGCCCTCCAGACTGCAGTCTTAGACTCCCTCTTAGACATGGTGGCTGGAGTCCACCATGTGTGCACCTTCAAAACAGAAGAGACCTGCATGACGAGGGCATCACCACCCACCGGGCCACCCGCTAGGTCCATTTTTTCTTCTCCGCTTCTCTGCCTTCTTTGGACTATTTGAGCTCTGTGCGGATCACGATGGGGTCACTTTCTATTTTTTTATGGCGTTTTTTCTGACTGTTTTACTGTCCCAAAGTCACAAAAAAAACCGCCAAAAATGAGATCGACCTTTTTTTTTCCCCAGAAAACCGGGAACCGGGAAACCCTGGTTTTGAAAACCGGAAAACCAGACCTATCTTATCCCCTGTTCTGAGCCAAGTAACATGGACCAATAAAATTTCTGGAGAAACAGAAATACCATGGCGTGAGCCACGGATTCGAACAATTCAAATAAAGCCATTTTCAGGAGGAAAAAAAATGGGACCAAAAATGGGGGAAGTGGGGGCTGGGTGGGCCCGCCCCCACAGACCTTGGCCTCCACCTGGCTTCCAGTGACTGCCTCCCGCGCGGCACTGGGTTCCTACCTGATGTCGGAGTGATCCACACCGAGTTCATCTTGGAAGGTACAGATGTTCACTACCGTGGCCTCCGGCGGCTGGGGGGCTCCGCCCCCCAGACCCCCCATGCAGACCAGCGGCGTGTGCTGGCTTGTCCTTATGCAACTGGGGTTCTTCGCTACCGTCAAGTTTTCGTCAAAGTTCGGCGATTTCCTCCAATACATACAGAGGAGGAAATGCACCAACACACTCGTCTGACTGCTTCTGCCCGCGCAACACTGGGTTCCGACCTGATGTCGGAGCGATCCACACCGAGTTCAGCTCGGAAGTTCACTACCGTGGCCTTCGGCGGCTGGGGGGCTCCGCCCCCCAGACCCCCCTGTGGCTTGTGCTTGTCCTTATGCGACTGGGGGGTTCTTCGCTACCGCCAGGTTTTCGTCAAAGTTCCGCGATTTCCTCGGATGCATACATAGGCTGTGACGGGCGCTGTGAAAACAAAATGACCCCACCACGATCCGCACCGAGCTCAAAAATGCAAATAAAGGCGGAAAAAAGGGGGGGAACGGGGAAAAAAGGAGAAGGAAAAAAAGCCGGAGTAAATTTTCAGGATTTTGGCCGAAAAACCCCGGTGTAAGGATCATACATGCCCCACATACACAAGACAAGCAGCTGTGTCCCGTCCTTCGCCCCCAGCCATTATTTGGCCCTGCAGGAGGGTGCATCGAACACATGCTCTTGATGCGATTTCCAGACACATACCCCACATCATGTCATGCCACACCCTCACGAACAACAGGACAACAGACCATCACCCACCATCCCTTTCTTCTTTGTGTGGGGGGCATCGGATTGCTGCAATCCTTCCCCGTGTGCGTCGCAGAGGTTTGCACTTCCGTGTAGAATCCTGTACGCGGCCTCCCTGTGTTTTGTTGTTTACTTCGCGCGATCTGCCAAAGGAAATAAATGTGGTGCAGCACATCGGAGCTTTGCGCGCCATAATTACTCTACATAGTGCGTTCGATGGTACAGCGAGATGTGACAGGTCCGCAGATGATGGTTCTGGAAACCATTTTTTTGGGCGGCGTTAATCAGGCTCCTGCCTTAGACAAAGAGGGCTGTTGGCAGTGCATGTGTTCACCCTTATATTTTTTTGCACCCCCCGCACAGGGAACGAACCAGCGCACAGCAACAAAAAGGGAAAATGTGTGTGGCCTTTCACACGCCACCACGACAGAGTGCGGCACCATCTTTGTTTTTTTCTTTTTTTGCATACACGTTAAGTGTTCTAAGAAACCAGACATAACCAGAAGACCAACATCATGTTCGTGCTAGCACTTTTCCCTTTTGTCATCACACCCGTGCGCCAAAACAGGTTAGGCCTTATATTTGGCTGCGTTCAACGAAAAATATTTTCGTGGTTCAACACTCCCACCTACTCCCTTCTCTTTACTCCACCCCTCAACCCCCGACATATCCGATGCCTGGCGTGCAGAACTCGGAGCTGGTGCTGTCCGGAGTGGGGCGCGGCGCGGGCAACCCGGAGGCCTTGTCCGCCCCCCTCCCGGCGGGCGACTTCGGGATGGCGATGGGGCAGGCGCTGGCGGCAGTGACCACCGCCAACGCCCGCGAGGTGGCCACTCGCGAGGTCGCGGGGGCCGACATCCGGGCCACGCAGGTGGAGGCGCACGCGAGGGTGCACGCGGCGGGGGTGGAGGCGGGGGCGGCTACGAGGGCCGCCAACGCGGAGGCGGCGGCGGGGATGCACATCGCATCCGCGAATGCAGCGGCGCATGCGGCGAAGGTGGAATCCGCTGCGGCACAGCGGGTGACGGGGGCGGAGTCGGACGCGAAGGTGGCGTCGGTGGAGGCGGCGGCCTCAAACGCCGTCACGGAGGCGCAGGCGCGGGCCATGGTCGCCGAGGAGTCCGCCAGGCACGCGGAGGTGAGAGCCCGCCTCGAGGCGGAGCTGGCCCTCGAGAGGGAGAAGACGCGGAACGCCGCGTTGGTGATGGAGGAGCGGGCTAAGGCCCAGCGGGAGACGGCCCTCGCGGAGCACGCGAGGGTAAGGGCTGAGGCAGGTGCGAGCCGGGCTGCAGCCCCCCAGGACGAGGTGGCTTCCCTCCGGGAGGAGGTGCGGCGGATGCGGGAGGTGGCGGACCTCCAGGCGGAGCTGGCCCGCCTGCGGGGAAACGGGACGGGCTCCGGAGCCGGCGCCGGAGCACCGAGGGCCGGAAAGCCGGAGCAGCGGGACGGGGCCGGCAGCGTAGCCGGCAGCAGCGACAGCCGCAGGGGCGCCGGGGCTCTCAACCCCCTGGACGTGGACGAGTGGTGGCACGCGGACGAGGCCACGCTGGGGCTGGTGCACCTGCACCAGCTGCGCCGCTACGACGCCCTGCTGGGGGCCCGGGCGGGGGGTGCCCTGCGCCCGCAGGCCCACGAGGCGCAGGCCCGGATGAGGGATATCAACCTCATCATGACGAGCCTGCCGTCGCTGCAGGAGCCGGAGGACTACGACGACCTCCTGGTCCGGCTGATGCAGAACCAGTTCTGCAGGCTGGAAGCCCTCAACGAGGGCGTGTTGGGGGGCGGATGGGAGGCGGCCTCCGCGATGGAGGAGGAATTCTTCGGGAAGCCGGAGATTCCTCCGTACCTCCGGGCGGCAAAGGAGAAGGCACGGGCCCGCCAGCCACGCTCCCCCCAGGTCCACCACCCACAGCATCAGCATCAACAACAACAGCAACGCAGCTCGCAGCCACAGCCGCAGCAGGGCCACCCCACCAGCCAGCGGAACAGGAGGGGGGGCCACAGGCAGTGAGCTCGCCCCTCACGGCGATGCTGGAGAGCATAGGGGTGCTCTCCACGGCGCGGGTGGGAAGGAGACGGGCACAGGAGGACCCGCTGACCGCCAGAGAGGCACAGCGGATCGCCAAGCGCGCGGTGAAGACGCTGGGGGAGGCGTTGGCACCGTCGACGTGGAGGGGGCTCGAGGGGCCCCACCGGCGACTCCTCCAGTTCCGGCACGAGTGGGAGCAGACCACGGGTGTGCTCTTGCCGTGGGACCTTTGCATCATTTACTGGGTGCAGAGGCTCATGTCCGAAGCGGACTCCCCACTCCGGCCCTCCTCCGCCCTACAGTACGTATCGAGGGCGGTCGCCGCGATGAGCCGCATGGGGGTTGTGGTGGACTCCCAGCTGCTCCAAGACTTCAAGCGAGGTCTGAAGCGCTTGGGGGCCCTCCGACCGCAGCACCAAGCGAAGCCAGCTACATCCGCCCAGGTGGCCGCAGTGGTGGGCCGGGAGGACGTCGACCGCGACACGAAGCTCGCGATTGTGCTGGGGTGGTGCGGGGCGGCGCGGGTGTCGGACGTGGTGCGCCTGAAGTGCGGGGACATCGCTTTCCAGAGCGAGTTTGTCGCCGTGAACTGGGCGGAGACGAAGAGCGACCCGTTCCGCCTGGGCGTCACGACGGGCCTGTTCCTCTCGGAGTGCTGGACGGAGGTGCTGCGGGAGGCGATCTCGGGGCGGGCGGCGGGCGCGCTGGTGGTCGACACGACCTACCGGCGCATCGTGGCGGCGCTGAAGAAGGAGGACCCGGAGCTGAGTGGTCACTCCCTCCGTCGGGGGGCTCTGGCGGAGCTCCTGCAAGAGGGGCTGTGCCTGGAGTCGCTTCGGCAGCTGTCCCGCCACAGCTCCCTGGACGCCCTGGCCAGGTACCTCCCGGCGGGGAAGCTGAAGCTGGCGAGGCAGACGGCCTCCACATCAATGGTGCTCGACCGGGGGCTATCCCGGGGGTCGCTCTTTGCCCTGCCTTCCCTGGGAAGCTCCTGAGGACGGCGTGCGTGGCGTACGAGCCCCCAGGCACGCCTTCCCCGCCGGCGACCCCTCGGCCCAGGCCGCCTCCCACGCTACCGCCTCCACCTCCGCCTCCGCCTCCACCGCCGCCACGGCCGCCCCCTCCTCCTCCTCTTCCTCGGAGGGTCGGCGACGACTCCTACTCGCCGGACGTCAACGCGACGTACGCGAGGGAAGCGCGGGTGACGGCGGAGGGGCGGCATCTTGGCCCGCCCTCGGCGCGGGGTGGCCCCACGGGGGAGCTGGCCCCCATATCGACGTCACGTCTGAACCTCGACGCCTTAGAGGCTTTGGATTCCGAGGGGATCCTGTCAGGGGTTATCGACGTGATTCGGGACCGGGGCGCTTTCCTGCGGGCCATGCGACCGGGCGTGGATCTGGGCGACAGGCCTCTTTCGCGCGGGACCTCGAGGCACATGCTGCGGCACTGGGATAACCTCTCGGAGTGGGGGGTGCTGGGGTTGGCAGACGCGCCGAAGGTGGTCCTCCCGGCGTTCACCGTGGAGAAAAAGAGCGGGCTGCTGCGTTTGGTATGCGACGGGCGAAAGCTGAACCGGCTGATGCGGGACCCGCCACCGATGCTCCTCCCGTCGATCCACGAGGTGGTCCGGAGGTTCCTGGCGGCCGAATTCGTGGTGCAGGCTGACGGGAAGAGCTGGTTCTACCAGTTCCCCCTGGGGGACGGGGTCCGCGACTTCTTCGGGGTGAATCTGGCTGGGGAGCGGGGCCCGTTTCGGCGCACCTCGCTGCGGGTGATGTGCATGGGCTGGAGCTGGGCGCCGTGCATCGCGCAGAGGGCCTCACGCGTGCTTCTCCCCCTGGAGGATGGGCTGTCTTGGGTGGACAACTGGTTTGTGGTTGGAGATAGCCGGGAGGATGCAGCCGAGAGATACGCCCGATTCCTCGGCAAGGCCGAGTCGGTGGGCGCCGAGCTCAACGAGGGTGCGGAGTTCGGCACACCGCAGTCGCGGTTCATCGCCTTGGGGTTGGAATTTGATCTGGAGTCGTCGCCTAAGCGCTTCAGGTCGGACCCCGATTGGGTGTCGAAATTCCTTGCCTCGGCGGCCGTGGCGGCGGTTCGCGAGAACAGGGCTACTTCCCGGGAGTTCTACAAGGTTTTCGGCGGTATGATTTGGTTTCTGTTCTCGACGCAGAGGCGTCTCTGCTACTTCCGCGCCTCCCTCGCCTTCCTCAGGAGATCCGCGGCCAAGCTGGTTGCGGAACCGGAGCAGTGGGACCGCCCTCTCGACATCCCCCCCTCTGTTCTCGCTGATCTTTCTCTGATTTCGGCCGATCTGGGCCAGAATGTGTGGGTTGAGGCAGGGGCTTCGGGGCCCTCGGTCACGGCGTGGTCTGACGCTTCCGACACAGAATGGGCAGCCCTTCTGGAGTTAGACCCCGAGCCGATTGTCCAGGGCTGTTTTGATGAACCCCTCGCCCACCATATATATGTCAAAGAGCTCTTCGCAGCGCTCCAGGCGACACGCCTCGCAGCCGCTACGCGGCCGGGCTGTGCGTTGGGGTTGCAGGTGGACAACACGGCAGCGGTGGCAGCTATCAACAAGGGCCACAGCAAGAATTACCTCGCGAATGACTTGTTGTGTGCCTTGTTTGACACCGCGGACGGTGCGGGCATCTCCGTTTCCGCTCAGTGGGTGCCTACGCATGCACAGAGAGCAGACGAGTTTACCCGAGGCACTGTGGCATCGCCGTGCCCTGTCCCCCTGGCGCCCCTCCCTGCGAGATACGCGGCGGTTGCAGCCATATCGCGTTAAACATTTCAAGTGTGGTGTACCCTTTCAATCCCTTGTCTTTCTTTCCGCTACGCGGTCCCTGTGGGTTGGGCTGCGTTCAACGAAAAAAGACACTTCTTTCCGGAGTTTAGCTAGCACGATTCAGTTGGGCGATTCATTTGTCTGGTTTTTGCATACACGTTAAGTGTTCTAAGAAACCAGACATAACCAGAAGACCAACATCATGTTCGTGCTAGCACTTTTCCCTTTTGTCATCACACCCGTGCGCCAAAACAGGTTAGGCCTTATATTTGGCTGCGTTCAACGAAAAAAGACACTTCTTTCCGGAGTTTAGCTAGCACGATTCAGTTGGGCGATTCATTTGTCTGGTTTTTGCGAAACGGCGATGCGTACACAACGCCCTGGCCACATTCTCACCTCTTTTGCCCACCCACCCCCCCCTGCCACCCACCATTAATTCTCAAAAGATTTTTTTGTGGACCGACTGCCTCTTATCTGCAACCCTCCATCGCCCAACACCCATTTCCACCCGGCACCGTTCCTCCCCCGCTTCTTCGCTGTCAGGTCCCTAGGGGCACCCAGACGGAGAGCGCTGCCCATCTGTCAGGACCTCGCTTACAGATGGGCTCTGAAGGTCCTTTGCCTCGCTCAGCGAAGCCAAGAAATGTGCCAAAAATAAGAGCAGGCCTTGAAAGCTGACAGTGCGATAGCAGGGGCGATGCATGCAGCCCTTTTCACGCGTTTTTGGATCTGGTTAATGTCCGGGTGATTCCGACTGGCCGGGGGGGGGGGGGGGCAGTGTAGGTATAATACAGGTCCCCAAAATCTGCATCCTGTTTAATACAGTTTAATACAGTTTAAGACAGTTTAATACAGGTTTTGTACACTATAGTACCCTTGTGTGCAGGTCATGGGGGCAGAGGGGGTGTCGCTTCTTTGGAGAGGGGGCCCGGCCTGGAAGTAGGGGTTCTCTACAACACGGCTGAAGATGAACCGACACCAGGCGATGTCGATCATTGCCCTCTCGCTGGCTGAGGGCAGGGGAACACCGAGCGCCATCCGCTTCGCCGGTCCTGGGCCGTCAGTCCCCGGGGCCTTCCTCTTCGGGGTGGTGGTGGGGGCGTCCGTGGCCTTCTGCTTCACGGCCTCGGGGGCCTTCTCGCAGCCCCGCAGGTGGCTCTTGAGCCGCGATGCGGACTTCCCCGAGGCGCGCAAGCCACAGTGCTTGCACTTCGTCGCCTCGGTGAACTCACCGTGGCTCCAGCAGGCAGGACGTCCCCCCGACATTTTTCCCAGGTGCAAATTTCTCGGGCGCGCTTCGCGCGCCCGAGACTACGCGGAGATGGCCACTCGCATACGCTCAAGGACTTGCGAGACAGGCACACGCTACAGGGGGGGTCTGGGGGGCGGAGCCCCCCAGCCGCCGGAGGCCACGGTAGTGAGCATCTGTTCCTTGCACGTGTCAACGACTTGCTGCACGAACTTGACAGACAGCTCTTAGACTCAAGGCGGCTCTGCACCGGGGCTGAACATGCTCCCCAGCCAGGAGACCCCATTCCTACTGGTCCCCAGGGAAATCTCCCCCCGCCCCCGCTAAAAGTGACCCCCCAGGGGGCCCAAACTGCGGGGGGGGGTCTTTGACCCCCCCCCGACCCCCCTTAGATTAGGCCCTGTGATGGATAATCCTCCTGTGTGGGGGTCTGTGTGGTGCCGTACCTGCAGTGACAAACGTACCTTGTACTAAACTCAAAAAGCGCCGAGTTTAATACAGTTTAATACAGGGCCTGCCTACACTGGGGGGGGGGGGGGGTGGGATGCATGCCTTCTTCAGGGCGTGCGAGCTTTGCTGTCAGTCTAGAGGAGGATCCCGACGTCTCACTACACGCTGGTCCCATTTCTTCCAACCGGGGGGGGGCGGGGGGCTGACTTCGCAGCGCGGATGACGTTTGGCAATACGTCATTTTTTTGGAAGTCTGCCGGCATACGCCGGAGGATGTGGGGCAAGAAAGTGCCACAATCGTACACATGAACCGGGGAACCGGTCTTAGCTTTCAAACCGGCAGTCTTATCCCAGAATGAAAATCACTTTTTGGTGGAAAACCAAACCGTTATAAAAAGAGAGAAAAAAACCAGGTTCGCCTTGATGACAGACTTGGGACAGACAACGCCTCATCCGTGCAGCTCCTCCCACCCCCCCCCTCTCTCCCCTTCTGCCGTGCATGGTTTGCCCCAAGCTGGGGGTTTTCATCATTCCCACGCCACACACATCCTTCCCACCGCACAGCGATACACAAAGGGAGACGAACGGGCACCCATTCCCCTCCCCCGCGACCGCACGCCCTTCTTGCAGGGAGACCGAGGCACCCCGGAGCCAGAAGGAACAGGGTGTGGTAAGGACGGGTCGTCACACACAGACACCCTCTCTCACGTTTTCCGCCCCCCACTCCGCCGCAGTCGATATGACGTCTCACGAGCTTGCATCGGAGGATGCAATGTCTGAGTTCCCCAGGGGCCAGGTGCAGGTCGAGGCGACGCGCAAGCTGAAGCGGGGGCGTGATGACGGCGCCCAGGCTCTGTCTGCGGAGACGAGCTGCGACTCCTCGGTGTATGGGATTAGCGCGGAGAACTCTGTGCTTTCGGAGCAGAACGGGGAGCAGCCGGCTGCCAGGCAGACCCCGCAGAAGCCGGCAAACATCATCCGGGTGACGAAGAAAAAGACACGCATCCAGCCTCAGCTCATCACAGGTGTCAAGGTGTTGGAAGATGGCACGACCGCACCTTTGACGGCAATCCCAGTTCAGCAAGCCCCGGGTGTGAACGTGCTCAGCGCCAAAAAGAAGTCCAGGGACAGGCCTGAAGAGGCGGCTACTGTTGTGGACAGTGGGTATGTGACATCGAGGTGTTTGTGGGTGTCCTTCGCTATGATGATATGATATGATTGTGTGTCAAGCTGACGCCACGGTGCCAGTCTGTCTGTTATTCAGAGGAGGCAGTATCAAGGGGAGGAAATAGGGGGCGAGGGGGATCACCAACACAATCGTCAATTGTATAATTGTGTAGGGTGTTGTGCGCAAAAATTGTGCCAATCGCGAGGCACGCTCCTGTCAGTCTGAGGCACCGTCACCGTCACCACCACCACCGTACTACAGGGTATTCTCGATGACTGCGCCCCCGCCACGCCCCGCTCGCGTCGAGCTTCACAAGGGGCTGGAGTTCACAGAAGAGCTCATCCAAAGGCTTGGCGCGCTCCAGATCTGAGCGCTTCATTCACCTCCCGCGCTTCCCCCCCTGCGCAGCTGTGTGTCTCAGGCACAGCTGCTGCAGCGAACCCGAGGGGGGCGTGTTGCTGTGCTCTGTTCCATGCCGATGGCTCCAAACACATCCCCGTAAACGCCCCCCGTCCCCCACCCCACCCCCCCTACATCCCTCACACATAACGAGTGAAGGGAGGTCAACACTCTGCGCTTTTACTTTTCTTCTGCTTCACTACCCACGCCCCCGTCCCTCACCGCCTGCCTTCCCGAAGCACACCCTTGTGTCGAGAGGAAGCTCTTGCTTCCACATCGCTTATCTCGGTCTGGTGTTGCTGGGGGAGGTAGCATCTGGTGGGGGAGGGTGGGGGAGGGGCTGAAGGGCGGTCAGAACACTCACATAATCCCCACTCTGTCTGAAGCAACCTGTCGGAACAACTTTCATCGCACACGCCGTGTTGTTCAGGGGAGGCTCCGAGTTGTCTGATTTGCTTTTCCACAGGGCGGGTGGATCACGTGCTCTGGAAGTGGGCGGTGGGGCCCACACGACGTGTGTGTGTTGCTACTGCCTTTTCTTGGTGGCTGCCGCATTTTTTTCAAGGCTGCCCAGATCATCGAAGATGCTTCTGGTTTTTACACTTCTCTTGTCATCGATCGAACAACCCTCCTGGAGCCATTCAACTGACTTTTCAAGTCGCCTGGGTGGCCGTAGTAAACACGGCAGGGGGTGCAAGGAGGAATGTGATGGGATGGATGGGCACAAATTCTTCAACCTCCAGACGCCGGGGCTGCTAAAAAAATACTAAAAAAAACACCACCAACAAACCACAGCCCCGTCCGTTCTGTGTGGTCGTGCTGCTGAGTGCGGGGGAAGAATTTGACCCTTTCATCCTCTCCAACCCACCTCCGAATCTGACAATATCCCCTCACCCCCCCCTGGTCAGTCCATTTCTTTTTCTTTGCGCGATTTTGCATTCATATCTGTAGGCACGCCTACACCCCACCACCACGGCCCCTCCGTGGGCTTCTCCCTTTTTTTCTCCGATTTCTTTTTTGCAGCGGGTCCTTATATGGTACATCCCCCCATTGTCCCACATCATTTTTCTTTGGGTTATTTACGATAATGCCCTGTTTTTTTTGAAAGTTTCGCGATAATGCCACTTTTCAAAAAGTGGCATTTTCGCGAAAAAAAAGTGGCATTATCGCGGAAAAAAAGTGGCATTATCGCGAAGAAAAAAGTGGCACCCAAAAAAGTGGCATTATCGCGAAAAAAAAGTGGCATTATCGCAAATGCCACCTAAACTATCCAGTGCACACAGGCCCCCCCCCAGCCGTAGGCCAGGGGGTCCCCCAGACCCCCCCTAAGCAGTGCTCAGGTTCAGGCAGGGGGGGGCAGCACACAGGCCCCCCACTCAGGGGGGGCCTTGGCCGGGCGAAAAAGTGGTACTGAAAAAGTGGCATTATCGCGAAAAAAAAGTGGCATTATGGGGTAATCAGGCTGGGGAAAAAAACAACAAATCACAACAAATCACACCCGATCACAACAGATCACAACAAATCACAAGGCAAATGTTGTGATTTGTTGTGATTTTTTGCGATTTGTTGCGGCCAGTTGTGATTTGTTGTGACTAGGTGTGACGTGGTGTGATTTGTTGTGACCACACGGTGGACTCCAGCGGGGGTAGGGTAACCCTTTTCGGGAGTCTCAACTAGGGGGAGTCCAACTCCCGCTAGCGGGAGTCTGACTCCCCCTAGCGGGAGTCTTTTCACCTATTTTCACTCATTTTTCCCATGATACCTATGCAATGTGGCACTCGTCACTGAAGTACAGCCACACCAAACGAAACGGACGTTTCCACCCATCCCAGCTCGCAGACCTGATTCACAAAAATGGGGAAGACGACAACGAAGCCGGCAGCGAAGCCGGCGGCAAAGTCGATTAAGAAGAAGAAGAGCGCAGAGAGTCCCGAGGCTGCGGAGGCGACGAACATTGTGCATGATTTTTGCACGGCCTTCCCTGTTAAAAAAGGGGGCAGTGTGCTGACACTGGGATCCATTAGAAGGCTCCTAGCAACGGTGTTGAGCAAGGAGCTCCACCAGCACAGCACCCAGGTGGCCAACGCAATCATCGCCATGTCTTCCCTGACATGGATAAGTTCGCTGTCAGGGAAGTCGCAACGATGCGGAAGGAGGGCGCTCTCCGTCATATACAAGGTGGAGGCGAAGTATGGCAAGGTGCAGGATACAAACGTGTCGTCGGGGGCAGCCTGAAGCCGCGAATGATCGCGACACGGGCGAACGGCTTGGCACCGTGGGTCTGGATAGATGCTGGAGTTCGGCCGGGTGAAACCGGAAGTCGCAGCAAACTTTGCCCCCCCAGATTTCTTCCTCAAACCCACCCGTGGGCTGATCCGGCCTTGCACGGTGGACTCCAGCGGGGGTAGGGTACCACTACCGGGTTTAACCCTTTTCGGGAGTCTCAACTAGGGGGAGTCCAACTCCCGCTAGCGGGAGTATAGATCAGCAGTGGGCAACAATGAGGCGATGCGGGGGGCGAGGGCACCGATGCTCACTGTGCGACATCCCAGAAGAACGCTGGTATCAACAGGTGCATCGATACCCGCACCTGACTCTCTCTGAGATGAAAGAGGCTGGCTACCCCTCCCTCTTGGCAGGTGTGCTTCCCAATGCCCGCTACGTCACCCCAGCACTCCATGACTGCAAGGGGCTCGCCATGCGGCTGATCAGGGTACTGGATGACAGGGGTGGAGCTTGGGGGTTTTTTCGGGTCAGCTGACCTGATTTTCTGCAGGCCCTCACAAAAAATCAGGTCAGGGGGGGGCCTTCGCTACCAAGTGTGACTGAGTGAGAAAAAGTGAGCCACGGCGCACTTCCCCTCACTGGCTGACGAGCAGTGACGAGTAGTGACTGGTAGCGAGGGCCCCCAGGGCAGGGGATAAGATAGGTCTGGTTTTCCGGTTTTCAAAACCAGGGTTTCCCGGTTTCCGGTTTTCTGGAAAAAAAAAAAAGGCCGATCGGATTTTCGCCGGTTTTTGGGGAACCTTTGTGACAGTCAACCAGTGGGACCATTAGCCAAAAAAATATGGAAAGTGACCCCATCGTGATCCGCACGGAGCTCAAACAGTCAAAAGAAAGCAGAGAAGCGGAGAAAAGGAGCCCAGCGGGACCCGGTGGGTGGTGATGTCCTCGTCATGCAGGTCTTCTCTGTTTGAAGTTTCGAGATACTCCGGTAGCTTGATCATTCCGACCGCACCGTACTCCTTCTGGGCGGCTTGCCGAGCGCATGCACTCAATCTCGTTGCGGTGCACACTGCCAAGGACCACCCTGTCATCCACGCAAGCTACGACCTTGTCTCGAGCACGTTTGCCTTGCTGGGGATGACACATGCAAACTCCGATGTTTTCGGGAGTGCATGTCCGCTTTGGAGAGGATCGACGGATTCGGGTTCTGGCGGGACCGCGATTTGTGCAGTGTTGGAGACACCCGCTGGTGTTCGCATGAGCGCACGTTGTGCGCATCGTCTGACTGACTGCCTCAAGGGGGTGGTCATGCAACAAGCTCGACCATGAAGGTAGTTGCCCTTCGTGAGGCGTACCAGCAGAGCAGCACCCTCAGGGGGGTTTGTCCTGATGCGGGAGGTGATGCGAAGCCGCGCTCCGTCAGTACGTGGACGCATTGAAAGCTCAGTTCCGTCCCTTCGGGGAGCTGCGTGGAGCAACACGCCACTGCTGTTCGGCAGAGCCTGGTCCAGCCGTGTTGGGTGTGATTCTGAGAGGGTTTGCGCGGGTCGCGCGCGCCGAAGGCGCGCGCGAAAAATTTCAAAACCAGAAAAACCGGAAAACGGCGCCAGAAAAAAAGTCTATCTTATACCCTGCCCCAGGGGTAAAAAGAAAAAAAATATAGATTTTCGGGAAACCGGAAAAGTTGGCTCCTCGCCTTGGGGCCTCAAGGTGACCAGGAGGCGTTTCGTGAGCAAAGTGACCCCAGCGACATGAGCACAGGCCTCAAACAGTCACAATAGAGGACAAATGAAGCTGCCCAACCCGTACCGTGCAACAGACGTTTACTACCGTGGCCTCCGGTGGCTGGGGGGCTCTGCCCCCGAGACCCCCCTGTGGCATGTGCCTGTCTTGTACCCAAGCCCTTTACATCAGGGAATCTCAGTATCCTCAGGAGGACGCAGCCAACTCACACAGAATCCGTACGCCCGCAAGTCACAGATGTTCACTACCGTGGCCTCCGGCGGCTGGGAGCTCCGCCTCCCAGACCCCCCCTACGGCATGTGTTTGTCTTGTAACCAAGTCCTTGCGCGTCCGGGGCTGCATATCGGTTCCGGTACCTCGCGGGAGGCTGGGCCCGAGCACTGATCTCTGAGACGAACCGGGGGGGAACCCATAAGAAAAAATTGGCTGACCCGATCTGACCCGATCCAGCCCGCAACCCCATATTTCAAGCTCCACCCCTGCTAGATGAGACAACAAAAAAATATTCGACAAGACCTGTACAAACCTTGCACTGAATGTGTCGCAGCATGGGACAGGTGCTCAGTTCCGGAAGGTCGTGCTTGCCTGTCACAGGACACACCTACAAGGGCTTGTTCCGCTACCTCTTTGTCTCCCTTGCAGACCTCATGCATTTCCGGTATGCAGACATCCCCTGGCGCTTCTGGGGATGCAAGGATGAGTCAGCCCGGATTCCCTTCTTGCGTGCTCGGATCTCAGGGCATATATTTCACTGGTTGATGGAGCATGCCGAAAAGGGATCAACGCGCAATGCCTACGTACACAGTCTCCATCATTGGTGGGCTCCAGAAGATGCAGTGCCTCTGCAGAACAACGACGAATTTGAAGAAGCAGAGAACGGACATCGCAAGAAAGATGCCGTTACAATCGCCAGCTCCGCAACTTACGAGAGAGATCTTGCGATGGCAGAAGAGAAGCGGCGCGCATCGGGCATGCCTTGGAAGGTTGCGCACCTGTCGCAGGACGGGATCCTCGGGTATAGAGAAGTCATCCTGTGTCCGTGTCTGCACACCCGACACGCTCATAGATTGGCTGTGTATGTTCTTTGCACACAGTTGACACAGCTGCAGAAGGGGTTTGTGCACTGCAACACACAGGACTTCGTTGAACCCATCAGCGCGCCCTACTTCCTGTTCCGGTTCCCCGAAGGACACCGCAAATTATCGCTCTGCTTGTGCAAAATGCCAATCCCGCTGGGGGCGACTTTCACACCATTCGTGTCATCCGAGGCGACTTTGAGCACGCTTGACCAACGCGCACAGCAGGAGGGGGATGACAGTTCTGACGAAGAAGATGAGGCCTGCAGGATGGCTTGTCTTGCCCAAGGTGTAACACAACTACGACAGGCGATGGCCGCACTTTGACACCTCAAATTCTAACCGCTCACCTCCGCAGGTGTAGCCGCTACCAGGAGGATAGGTAGGTAGTCCAGAGTCCGGGGAAACTGACAGAAGCAAAACAAGCCCCTCCCCATCCCTCTTCCACCATGATTTTACCCCCCACGCCAGTAGACTGTAACTATATCATGGGAAAAATGGATGAAAATAGGTGAAAAGACTCCCGCTAGGGGGAGTCAGACTCCCCCTAGCGGGAGTATAGACTCCCGCTAGCGGGAGTCTTTGACACCCGCTCAGACTCCCGCTCCCAGACTCCCGCTAGGGCCGCTGGAGTCCACCGTGCAGTTGTGACGACTTGTGACCCTTTTGTGATGAGTTGTGATGAGGTGTGATCTGTTGTGATCTGTTGTGATCGCGATCCAAAATTTTAAATTTTTGAAATTTTGGATCGCGATCACAACAGATCACAACAGATCACACCTCATCACAACTCATCACAACTCATCACAACTCATCACAAAAGGGTCACAAGTCGTCACAACTGGTCGCAACAAATCACAACTGGCCACAACAAATCGCAACAAATCGCAACAAATCACAACAAATCACAACATTTGGCGTTGTGATTTGTTGTGATCGGGTGTGATTCGTTGTGATTTGTTGTTTTTTCCCCCAGCCTGATTACCCCATCATTATCGCAAATGCCACCTAAACTATCCAGTGCACACAGGCCCCCCCCCAGCCGTAGGCCAGGGGGGCCCCCCAGACCCCCCCTAAGCAGTGCTCAGGTTCAGGCAGGGGGGGTCAGCACACAGGCCCCCCACTCAGGGGGGGCCTTGGCCGGGCGAAAAAGTGGTACTGAACCCCTCCCCCAGCTGGGGGCTAAAGGGGGGGTCCTCGGGCTGATCCCGGGGGTTTGCGATAGGCAACCTCGTGCCGGAACCTGTCATAGACTCATGCTATTCGAGGGACCAGCTACTAGGCTCCGTGGTCAAATTTGTTTGAAAAGGCCTTGACCAAAGGCAAATGGAACTTTCGCCCCCCCAAGGATCGCACCACTTCATCTCAGGACTTCCCTCCCACACTCCCACACGTGATTCGCCCCCGCAGAACCAGACTACTGTTTCAGAACTGTACACCCCTCTCCACACGTCCACTGGCTCCCCCGCTGAATGCGACGAACAGTGCGACATACCAAACCTCCCCTTATAGAGTTTTAACGGCGCCGCGTTGCTGACGGTGGGGTAAACAGAGCCCAGGCGGGTATTACCTACCGCTTTGTATGCCTTGCTTAGGGTGTCCCCTTCTCACCAGTCAACATGCGTGCATGCCTCCGTCCTAGGTCACCAATGATCGTGCCTCAAGAAAGTGTACAGTTCCTTCCCAGTAGCCCTTCCGTTCTGCAAGTCCGAATCACGCAGTCCCTCGAATCCATGGTGCTTTCCAGAAAATTCAGAAACCCACCCACGGTCAAAGTTGAAAGGGGGCCGTGACCAGAGGCTATAAACGTTTAAAAGTCTTTCGCAAGCCGAAGTCGTACGACAGACCACAGGAATGACAGAAAACAGCAGACGGGTTTGACCCCGCTGCTGCTCCTCGACAGACCCGCAACCAGCGCCAGAGCCAACTGCAAGCGTGACACACATACCGTAGCGTCGAAAAGAGAAGTTATGCACAACGACCCGTGTGGTCGAAGTGGCTAACCCTGTGAGACAGAATTGACGCTGGAAAATCCACCATTTTGTGGGCGTCAAGACTGGTGGTGTGGTGGCTGTCCTGTATCATCTTGCACTCCTGAGAGTGGGGGGGGCCTGTGTGCACTGGATAGTTTAGGTGGCATTTGCGATAATGCCACTTTTTTTTCGCGATAATGCCACTTTTTCAGTACCACTTTTTTGGCCTGTGCCCCTGTGGCCTGGCCAAAGCCCCCTGGGGCCCCCCTGAGCCCTGGCTTGGGGGGGCCCTGTGGACCCCCTGGCCTACGGCTGGGGGGGGGCCTGTGCGTACTGGATAGTTTAGGTGGCATTTGCGATAATGCCACTTTTTTTCGCGATAATGCCACTTTTTTGGGTGCCACCTTTTTCTTCGCGATAATGCCACTTTTTTTTCGCGAAAATGCCACTTTTTGAAAAGTGGCATTATCGCGAAACTTTCAAAAAAACAGGGCATTATCGTAAATAACCCTTTTTCTTTTGAATGTGCTCGGCCCGCCCACGTGGATCTTTTTTTCCCAAAACAAGCTTGTTTGTCACAGCGAAAGAGTCAGCGGGAGTGTACCCGCGCGCAGTGTGTTTTGAGAGAGCAACACAAACCACTTATTCAGCAACGCCCTTCACAGGGGCTACAACACACTGCCGCTCATGCACACAGACAAAACCCGGACACTTTTTTTTTTGCGAGTTGCGAGCGACGAAGCGTAGCGAAGTCGCAGAGTAACGAAGGGAAAATTGGTTGCAACTGAAGCTTTAGGATTATCACCTTCATGCCACACGAGGGCCTCGAAACAGCCTTGAGGCAGCACGTTTGCGCTCAACACAGAGTCCGGATATTTTCTCACGCAGTTGCTGGACATGGTGTCTGCCAGAAAGCAAAGGAGTAGTTCGGCAGCACCTAGACGCGGGTGCGCCTTTTTGTAGTCGGGTCGACATGCTCCGGTGGCCAGTGCTCTTGCATGGGCGCGGATGGCAAATACTGGTTTCAAATACACACGTAACACACACCCCACCGTTTAGCCCTGATGACGTATCTTGCCCCTAACTATTCTCTGTCTTGCAGCTACGCGGGGCAGTTGTGTGTCAACATCAAGTGTGTACGACCACTCGCAAACAGTGGCACTGTTTGCTCTGCACTGCGCTGAGAAAACAACTTTACTCCTGTTGGTGGAAAGGTGCACATAACCCGGGACGTGGTGAGGGGAGGTGGGGGGGGGGGGGGGGAGCGGGTGTCAGGGCCAACAACGAGGTAGGAAGTGGACAATCAAACATGCAAGGAGGGGCAGTGTCCTCCACCCCCCTCCCCCTCCCCCCCTCCTCGGCTTTCGGTGGCAGTTTCTCACGAACCCGCTTACGGATCGACAGTACACAAGCACACCACCGCATGGCATGCACAGATTGAGACACACAACACACTATGGCCCAGATTGTGACAGTGGAGCAGCCGCATGACTGGGGCTACGGCCTGTTCGGGTGTTTCGATGACTGCGGGTTGTGCTGTGATGTGTTCTGGTGCGGTGTGTGCATGCAGAGTCGCCTGCACGACGCGATGAACTTGAGGCCGAACAGCATGAACGGCCCTGTGTGCTGTGGTCTGTTCATCGGATCCTGCGTGATCGGGGGCCTGGCCTGCTGCCTGCACAACTGCTACGTCCGTGGGGCCACACGGGAGAAGTACAACATCGAAGGCAACGGCTGTGCCGACTGCTGCACCTCGATGTTCTGCGGGGCGTGCGTCCAGTGCCAGATGCACAGGGAGTACCAGAGGCACGGCATCAACCCGGGTACTACATGCTGCTCCGCCAGCAAGTTCACGCCGGTTGTGGGGCCAGTGCAGCAGGCCTATGTTGGACAGCCTGTGGCGTACGGTGCTCCGCCCCAGCAGTACGGCACTTCCGGCCCTGTCAAGCAGCCTTCTGCCATGTAGGTGGTGTCGGGCAAGTTGCAGCGCTGGTGGATTGCCGAAGGTGGTTGGGGGGTATTGCCATTTCGAGTGGTAGTGTTGTTTACCACAGCCTTGCCAATCCATCCCCACCCTAACGCATCCCCTTTCCCTCGTGTTTTGAGTGACAGGTTTTCCCTCGGACCCACAAAGTGAGTGTCCAAAGGGGTCTCCAAGTGCGCTCCAACGAAATGTGTCGTGTGGTTCTGCCTGTGCGATGTGTGTGAGGTGCTACGAGCAGGCCGTGCGGCTTGGCAGCCTGTCTGCCGCCTGCACGCCCCAATGTCTCGTGGCGCCTCGTCCTAATTATTTTCTTCGATTTGTCTTGTTGTGCTCTAGAGGCGGGCTGTGTTGTTCACCCCCACCCAAAATTCACGGAATATTTTTTCGGGACTTCGAATTACAACACCTCGTCATGATCGGGTAAGATTTCCCAGGCAGCCAACGGCAGGGAAAAACGTTTGAATCCACAGCTCGCATGATACATCTCCAAACCACCGAGGATGCTGGTAGCCCTGCTGGCCTTCTCTCTCGCTCGTTCACAATAACAATTTTTCTGTTTCGATCATCACAAATGCGAGATCTGTGGTATCCAGGCTGGTCCTTGCCGCCGTGTCTTCTTTGAATACCTCATCCTCGAGGAGTATCACGAAAACCGTGAGCATTGGACCCATCCCCCAACATATGGTTGTCGAAACCAAACAATCAGGCCCTGTTTCCGGGTTCGATGTGCCATCTGTGCAGTCCCTGTTGCAGATTAGCTGAAGAACCCCCCCCCCCCCCCGCATTTTGGGAGTTGTCATGTCGTCAGAATCCTATGCAAGCTTGGAAAAGGCATGCATGACGCACCGGGACAGATTGGAGTGCGAAGAGCGTTCTCGCGATCGGCAAATGCTCACCGACAGTTCTCTTTCTGATTTGTGACTATTCCTATGATCCTTTGTTTATACGCCCCCCTCGCCTTCGAAACCAGCCCTCGCCAGAGTGCTCCACAGACCTGATCTGTCTTTGGCGCGGGCTTTGTGCGTCGTGTTATTGGAGAGGCTACTCCATCCAATTCTCCTCGTGCAAGCGTTGGGTGGACGCAAAAAAAAACAGCAGGTGGTAACGTAGTTCAACTGGCAGGGACGGCTTACCCCCCACCCGTCCCCAACCCACCCCCTCCACGATATCCCTGCATATTCCGCGAGTGATATTGCACGAACCAGGCCCACCCCCTCCACAACCACAACCCTTCCAACTGCAGGCAGCACATACACACAATCTCCTGGTGCCCTTGCTGTGACTGGGAAGATCAAATCCCCAGGTCATAGCGACATACCCCCCACTCACCCAGGGAGGTCAGATTTTATTTTTGCGCCCGTTTGTGCCCGGTTGTCTTCACTGCCCCCCCTCTGAGAGGCAACCGGGCAGTAAGATTTCATTTGATCAAAACCGCCGCTGACCGCATTGATGTCATGTAGATGTGTGTAATCCGGCACAGAAGCAGATGCTCGGCAGGTTTGTGAGACCCGGCGGAAATGCTGTGGTTGTGACCGCAGCGCTGATCGCCGCCATACTTCTCAAACCTGTGACTGCGAGTGCGGATGGATCCACCGTTTGCCACGACCTGCAGTATGACGGGACGCTGGTGCAGGGTGTGATCGCATCCGACCTGATCCACGGGAAGAAGAACTACACACTGACAGTTTACTTCCCCTTGCAGGGATACAATGTCACTGACACGCTCCAAACCGACGACAAGCTCCGAACCAAGATGGTCCATATGCTCATGCAGCCAGAAGCCATCCCCAAGGTTGGCATGATTCAAGCATGCGTGCCCACCATGCTAGCGGGGGCCACATTCCGCAGCGATGCAGACATGAATGCCCTGCATGTGGTGTTCTCACCCTGCAGGCTGGACATCTGGATGCGGCGGGTTTTCGAAAGCAACCTCCTTCGGGAAAGCATCGACGGCAGCAGCGATGGCAGCTTCAGCACTTGGGAGCCGCCTGTGGGTGACGACAAGCCGTTCCTCGCCGCCGATGTACTGGAGTTCTCCACCTCGACCAGCGTGCTGAAGGGGCACGTCAGGTCCTTCGATGAGCACTGCCGGGCCCGACCTCTTGGGGGATCTTACCCCCGCCACGTCTTCGGCGCAGGCGTGCCCGCGCAGATCATCGACAACATGTGCTCTGAATTCCCTGTCGCGTCGCTCTTCCCATGGCATGTCGCAGCCCCCCTGCGTGTCACCATCTTCTACGACAGCATCTCCCTGCACCCCAACCAAACAGTCATTGCGAATGCCGTGCTGCCCCCTTATGGGCTCTCCTACATGGCCCTCCTGCAGAGACCCCTTGTGACATACTCAGGCGTCACCATATCCCTCTTTGGCTCTGCCCTCGATACAATAGACCACCTCCGCGTCGTGAGGATGGATGCAGCGATTCAGGCATCTGCTCTCCACCGCGATGCGATCTGCGCCTATGCCTCCACCTTCACGGGGCCCGAGGCGGAGTGGTCGTCGTGGAACACCACGGGGTTCTTCAGACATACTGACATCACCAGGGCAGACATCGAGGCGGTGCGGCGGAAGTACCCTCCTTTCTCCCGGGTGGTGAATCACCCTTTCCAGCAGGCGAATCTCGTCTTCACGCAGCCGGGATTTTATGTGATCTGCGCCGCCACGATAACAGACCCAGAGATATACACCGCACTCCCTTGCGCAAGCGATATTCTCAGGGAACCACTCACAAATAAAGACGCAGCTCGTTGGCTATCCTCCGACTCAGTCTACCACCCAGACGGGTCTGAAGGCATCCGCGTCAGCCCCGAAAGAGGCATAGACGACTATGGAGGACTGGGCTTTCCTGCAGCAACCACCGAGCCCTTTGACAGACCTGGGAAGAACAACTATGGGAAATGGTCCACCCTGTCGGGGATGGTCTGGACCCCCTTCGACCCAAGCCCGACGCGTCCCGACGGCGGGGACAACCCGGTGTCCTGTGGAGGGGTCGCATTCCCCCTGGAGGATCCAGAGGAGCCTATCCAGGGATTTCTCTCGATGCCCCTTCTCCTCAACGGCCCACTCCACGCCTGCAACGCGCCTCGCCCCCGGCTGACGAAGCTCCCCCCTGTGAACCAGGCGCAGGGGGTCTTCCAGGCTTACACCATCGATGTGGTTCTCCAGACATACCCCGATGTGATTATCCCACCCCCAGCAGGTGAAGGGTTTTCCCTCACCCTGGAGCTGCCTCCATACCAGAGCCTGCGTTCGACAGGGGATGTCGTGCGATACCTCTCCGAGAGCCTTCTGCAGGGAGCTGCGGGTGGCTCTGCCCAGGCCCTCCGGTCGTGTCTGGAGGAAACCCTTTCGGCGGCATCCTTTGAGACTGTCTATGATGGGCTCGGGACCCCGACGTTCAGCGTTGAGGAGTTCATGCGGTTGGCGGATGATGCGACCCCAGCTGTGAATGAGTGGCAGCCGGAGTCTGAGGGTGACTACCGGGTGCACCACCCTCTCTGCTCTCCAGTCGATGAGGAGATGGCCTCCGGCCTGCGGGGATTCCTGGGGGAGCTGAGCCGTGAAGGAGTGTGGCTGCGGGACGCGGGGAATTTCACGGCATCGCACATCATCCGCGGGTTTGTCAGCCACAGAATCCTGCAGGCGCGGCGGAGGAGCTATCTGGTGCACCTACCCCCTGGGGCGAATGTGGCATGCGCTGGGGGGAACCACACCTCCGGGGGGTACTCCTTTCCCGACTTCCGCGCATCCAACCTGTCGGGAATCCTCGGCGCCCACGACACTCTTTTAATGTCACGCGATGTCTACACTGCGGTGGCGATCCTCGCCTCCTCTGGCCTCCGCCGTCCCATCTTGGTCAACCGCTCCAACTTCCTCCTCCGCCCCGACGGAGGCATCGAACAGGAGATCCTCTACCGCCTCTCCGAGAGACGCACCACCCTCGGCACCCCCTTCCAGGGCGACTCCCTCCCCTCCCCGCTGCGCTGGAGGTGGGGTGGTGAGGCTGCATCGACACAACACACCCCGGCCCCTGCGAAGGGTGTCCCCGACTCCCCAGCCGTCGCGGCGTGGGTGGCGCGCGGGAGGTGGGGAGGGGAATGGGCAGGGCGTGCCAAACCCACCGTGTTTGCCAGCGACACCATCGGGGGGTACCTCGCGCGGCAGCCCAGGAGGAATGCGGGCACCCTGGTGATGGCTGCCGGGGGGGGCGGGGCCCCTCCCGGGGGGAAGTGCGACGGGGCGGCGAACACCACCACAACGCTGGTCCTGACGCACAACCCCACCGCAGAGGGGTGCCTTCTCCAGCATGCAGCTGAGTCCTCCAACGCGAGAAAGGGGCGTGTGGCTAAATTGATGGACTCCCTCCAAGCCTACGGCATCGCCGGGACAGAGTCAGATCAGCTCCAGGGTTGCGACACCTCCAGAGAATCCCTCCACAGAATCTACGCCATCCGCACCCCCGGGCGGTACGGGTTCTGCCTGTGCACCACATCCGATTCCTCAACAGAGGCATCCTGCACCCCAACCGCAGTGGAGGATGTGCCCAGCCGAAGCAGAGATGATGCACTGCCCCTTGGGGAGGGTGCAGCACCCCCTATTATCGTCGAGGGCCCTGTGGGGCTGAATGTCACCAACCTGATGTACGGTGATACTGCCCTGGAGGCGAGCCTGCCGGGTATCGGAGGTATTGTCATCCAGGGGGGTATGTTTAAGGCGGAGGTGGCGCTGCTGCTGTTGAGAAAGCCGCGGACCTCCGGGGAGGCGCAGTGGGAGGAGGTCGCGGCTGCGCAGGCCGCGGAGGAGACCGAGGTTGTCTGGAGCGGCACCCCCGAGATGGCTGGGAGGAACATCTCGCTGTGGTTTGTGCATTCCCCCGGTGGGACAGCGGAGGATGTGGCATGCGATTCGACCAACAGAACCGACATCCGGGCGGACGGCTCCCCTGCGGAGTTTGTGAAATTCAACATGTCGATCCCTGCCGGGATATACTACCTCTGCTACAACCTGGGTGATGGGCAGGACATCGCCTCCATGATCCACTTCGAGGTCTCCGCCACCTTCACCGCAGCTGAGGACATGTGGAACAACATTCCCTGGGACGAGGTCCCGCAGGGAGCCACGGCCGACATGAAGGTCATCATGCAGAATTCAATTGGGGGTGCCCCCCCTCCTGACATCGTCGTGCTCTCCGACGGAGAGGTGCAGGGCTACACCCTGGGGAAGGACATCAACGAGAAGGGGATGCACATCGAATTCCGCGACACCATAATATGGAGGCGTTGGAACCCCGTGGAGCCAGGGAAGGCGCCTTACGCCCGTTTTGGGATAAAGGCCACTGCAAACTTTATCAACTGCACCTTTGTCGACGAGCAGGTCCTTCGTGATGGGAAGGGCGATCCCTCGGGGCAGGCGGTGATGCCCATGCTGCAGCTCTGGGGTGGTGTTTTCAGCTTCACCTCTCCAACCCGGCTTGTCGGTGCGGAGTTTGACGTGAGGTTTAGAGACCCCGTCGCCTCCGCAACCGTTGTGTACTTCGGGAGCAGTGGGGCTGCTATAGGGTCTGTCGTTGACGTGCCTCTCCCAGAGGGCAGCGGGGTACTCCCAAAGGACAGCGACAGGAGGGATGCGCCGGCTCTCAGCAAGGGAGGGCAGAGCGCAGTCTTGCCAGACTTTCTCTTCACCTCAGGCGCTGGGGTGGTCATGTCTGACACCGCGACGCTGCGCATTCTCCCGCCTCTGCTCCTGTCTGACACTACCGTGGTCCCACCGGGTCTCTCCGGGGGAGCAAGCAATCTCTTCTCCAGAGAACCCGGGGGGCGAACCCTCAGTGCAAAGAATGCGCAGATCGAGATCTACTACAGATGGGTATGGAATGGTGTTTCCCCACCCGAGGTGTTCACGCCGTCCGGCCTCTGCAATCCTGACGCATGGGGTACTGCGTCGGTAGTGCTCAACGCCTCCATCGCAATCGAGTCGAAGGGAAAGCTGTCGGTTCACCCCCTCCCGGAAACCGGCTTCGAGATGCCACCCCCTTCGTCAGGAGTGGGCGTGTCCCCCCAGGCCTTCTTGTCCGGGCATCTCCCCGTGGTTGACATATTCCACCTGGCTCACATGGGGTCGGGGTCTGTCGTGGGATCCCCTGCGGGGACCACAGAGGCGGTGCGTGTCAGAAACTCATTCTTCTCCGAGTCGCAGGTTGACATCTCCGGGAGTTCGGGGGCCAGCGTTGTGCTGGGTGCGGGGAAGCATGTCTTCTCCCTCCCGGGCACCACTTTGCTCTCCTTCGGAGGGGAGTCTGGCCTGCAGGTGTGCAGCGGGGTGATCAACATGCGGGAGAACGTCACCGTTGTTCTGAGATCCCTCTCCGAGCCCCTCTGTGTTGAGAACTGTGCCACCGACTCCTTCCTGGGCCTGTCAAACTCCGCCGTCATCATGAACAGCGGGACCACCTTCCTCTCCTCCCGGAAGGCAAACGTGTCGCTGGACGGGGGAGGCTTTCTGTTAAACTCCACCGGAACCTCCGCGGTGCAGGCAATGGTAGCCATCCTGGGCCCCTCCATCTGGAACGTCACAGGTTTCCACCTGGCCCAAGGCCTGCCCAGCGTTGTGGATCTGCTCTCCCACTTGATCCCCGGAAGTCACGGAGACACGGCAGGCGTCTGGGAGGCTGTGGAAAGCCACTACCCTGGCCTCTCCACACCGCCGCCTGCGGAGGACGCGGCGTTGGAGCTCACCTTCCACAGGGAGGCCCACCTAGTGGGTATCCCGGTGTCGGTGGAGGGGATAACCCATAGGATCGCAACGGCAGCTTGGGGTGGTGGTGGGATGGCCAACGAGACTGTTGTGTCCGCGCTGGCCCCTGTGATCCGCGCCACATTCGGCTCTGCGCTGCGCATCACCGGCGCCCCGGGGGATGCGGGGTTTGCAGGGGACACCTGCGGAGGGTCTGCCCTCTCGGTCCCCTTCCCCCTCCACGTGATGTCCAGCGTCTCTCTGTCGGGCTGCGTGCATCTGGAGGACTCCAGCTACTTCTCGACAGCCTCCCAGGCTGTCTTCCAGAGTGAGCCCGGGGGGACCGACAGCCCCGCTGCGTCCGTCCTACTGACAGGCACCCACACTGCCCATTGCAACGTGACGTGGTGCCGTGCGGATGACTTGGAGTGCCCCCGCTGCCAGATGGTTGCCGGCGGGTCCAATGTGCAGAGCCTGCGCATCGCGGGTGGCTCCCTTGCGATGTACGGCGCGTTCTCCATCTCGACAGCGCTGGTCGATGTGGAGAGTCAAGGCACCCTGGGGGTGTCAGGGGGGTCGTACATCACGGCAGGCCTTGCTATTCGCTCCGGAGGGGCGTTGTTCACGGAGACCATTGTCGTGCAGGGTATGGTGAGCATCGCAGGGGCTGTGAACGTGTCGATCCCGCAGGAGGAGGCGAACAGGCCTGGCCTGGATGACATGAAGTGCGTCCCTGTGTTGGATGTGAGGGGGCCGGTTGTGTTCTCCGAGGGGGCATCCCTGTCCTGCACGTCGCGGCATAAGCCGAAGGAGGACAGCTGGCACTTCACGGCGCTGCGGTGGTCGCAGGGCAACGGCAGTGACACCAAAAACCTGCCCCCCTTCGAGAACTGCAGCACCTTCGTGGAGAACCCAGCCTACCCCGGGACAAATCTGATTGCGGTTCACACCGTGCGTCACGTCGGCGCTGTGAGGGTGCTGTATGTCTTCGACTCCATCATGGATGCCTCCAGCAAGCAGGACCCCGCCATCATGTGCCTCTTCGGTGCGATTGGGTTTTTCCTCATGGCGCCCCTGCTGAGCCAGCACCGCAACGTCATCTCCCTCGCGCGGAACCTCCGTGCCCCACCCCCCATCAACGTGCGGCTGTCGTGGGCTGAGTCCATCTGGAAGGTGTTCGGCTTCTCCAACCTCTTCGGCATTGCCGCCCTCGCCTGGGAGGCGTGGCTGCTATTCTGCGTTGCCTTCCACCACGACGTCCCGTGGCCTTCCTACTTCAAAGGTTTCCAGCGTGGCGCATACCCCTACTTCCTGCTGAAGAATGTGAAAGGCGAGGACTTCTTCGCCGCCTTCATGGTGCTGTTCTCAGCGGTTGTGCTGTGGGGGCTGCTGTGGCTGCCCCTGATGCCCGGTGTGGTGAACTTCCTGAAGAAGGATGCGGGTGACATGTCGATGGGCACGCTGCCCCCGAGCCCCCCAGGGTCGTCCACCCCGACGCACTACCGCGGAGAGGCCTTCAGCATCGCCGCATTCCTCAAGGGCAGCCGTGATTTCTGGATGGCTCTCTTCTTCATTCACAAGACCCTCTGCTCCGTTGCTTATGTCGGGCTCCTCCCAGTTCTGGTCATCTTCCTGGCTCCCCTGGACTGCTACCGCGACGTGTTGCAGGGGATGGACGAAGGGGAAGAATGGCGTCTGAAGGAAAGCGTCATGCGTGCATACGACGACGTCGTGTGCTGGAGCGACGACTGGCGTTTCTTCTTCTTCCTCGTCGGGGGTCTGGCAGCCTCGTCGGTGATGTGCCTACTGGCCTTCGAGAGCACGAGCAACAGAATGACGCCCTTCTCCCACCCGCCCTACCGCAACCACCTGGATGTGCGGTCGAAGCGGACCTTCGAAGCTGTCCGCACCTTCATCATGGCTGTGCAGGCTGTGGTGCTCACAGCATTCTACGCGGATGTGATGACTCTCATCTTCTGCTCGTTTGTCCTCCAGATGCTCTACTTCGGCCTGGTGAGGTTCTGCGCGCCCTGCATCCACTACAACGTAAACCGGCTGCGGATGGCTCTACAGCTTGTGGGGATCAGCGCCCTCGCCTTCGCCATGACCTCTCTCGTCGCCAACGGCGAGGCGGATGAGGTGACGTGTGAGGGGATTCACAGCGTCGTCCCCTATGCCTTCTGGGCGGGCAACACTGTGATCTTCTTCGGGGCGATCTACTTCGCCTTCTTCAAGGATTGCGATGATGCCGACCTGATGACACACGACGACCTGGCCCTGGCGAGGTGCATGGTGCTGTCGATGCTCTCCAAGCACGACCCCCAGGAGCAGCCCACTCGGGGGGACGCGCCGGCGCCGGCGCCCCCCCTGACCCTGCCTGTTGACGCCCCCGCCCCGCCCCGATCCGTGGGGAGTCCATGTGACACCACATCCACAGTGCAGTTCCCCGTGTCTGTGAATGTGCTGCGGCAGTCGAAGCTTCCAGCAGCCTCGAAGACCGCGGTGTGGGTTCTGCTGGACCCCGGCTCCACATTGCAGCACAGCCACGGGTCGTCGCCCCAGCCCTCGGTGAGCGCGTCGCTGGTGACCCCCGCCCAGCCCAGGGAGGCAAAGAAGGCAAAAGGGAGCTTCGGCACCGCCTCCAACACCCTGTCGAGCGCGCCGACGGGGTCCGGACAGCACAACGGGCTGACCACGTCATCCCCTGCCACACCGCTGACACCGGGCACGCTTGTGCCGCACCGCCCACCCAAGGAGGAGGATGAGGAGGACAGCCTGACGCTGCGGGTGGACAACTCTGTGGCGTATCTCTGCCTCCTGCAGGCGGTGGTGCGGGTGAAGAGGAGCGTGCTGAAGCGCCTGCTGCTGCAGATCGACAACCTCAGGGTGAAGCAGATCCGGGGGCCCAGCCACGAAACCAGGGGCTCCTCACGGAGCCACCACCACCAGCACCAACACCACCAACACCTCGCCGCGCCCCGCAGCAGCACACATGGCGACGAAGAGATGGCGGAGATCTGCGCCTCTGCCTCCACCTCGCGTGCAGCCCCGCTGGGCACCCCGCTGTCGCCCGGCTGCTCGCAGGCACCCAACACCCCAGCGGCATACCCCCCGCCGCGAGGCGAGGCGCTGGACCCCGCCCACCAGGGCAACGCCTCGGTTGCCCTCCAGGCGTCCTCCAGCCGAGCCGGGCCCATGCCTGTGGGAAGCCGCAACCACTACACCAGAGCCCATACGGTTGGGTCGTCTGGCGCAAACACCAGCGATACCCACTATGCGCAGCGCGCCCTGATCAACTGGCTGAAACTGGAGCACCGGAGTGAGCTCCACAGCTTCCGTGCCTGGAGGGAGCGGTACACCTGTGAGTATTACCTGGGGACAGAGGGGTCGATGCGCGCCGTGCAGGCTGAGGTGTTCCAGCAGGCTGCCGTGGAGATCGCACGCAGTGCGGAGTATCTGGAGCGGCTCACCAATGCAGGGGACATCGAGGCATGCACACGCTTCGACCCCTTTGCGGATAGCCTGCTGGAAGCGGCTTCCTCTGCCCTCAAGAAGCAAGCGGAGGAAGAGCGTGCGCAGGTGCAGGAGATGCTCCTCCCAGAGGGGGACCCCGATAACGACGCGGCTTCGGCACACATGTTTGATGGCTGGGTGAAGGGGCAGATGTTGGGGCGTGGGTCCTACGGTTCAGTGTATGTTGCGATTCTCAAAGGGGGGTCGCTGCTCGCGGTGAAGACGATCGAGCTTCCTGCGGAAGGTACGCCTGACCAGGCACAGCTGTTGGGGATCCAGAAGGAGGTAGGGTTCATCCGGGATATGAAGCATCCGAATGTGATCCAATATAAAGCGTGCTTCCTGGACAAACAGCACAACTGCATCAACATCTTCATGGAGTATGCTGTAGGCGGGTCCCTCACCTCTCTCGTGAAGAAGTGCAGCTCGCCACTCCCCGAGCGTGTGGTGCGGGTGTACATACAGCAGGTGTTGTCAGGTCTGGCCTATCTCCATATGAGGAACGTGATCCACAGGGACATCAAGGGTGAGAACGTCCTGCTGGACTCCTCCGGCTGTGTGAAGCTTGCTGACTTCGGGTGTGCGAAGGAGCTCTCGGGCACCGCAACGCGCCGCACCGTAGCGGGGACATGTGTCGGGTCCCCTTATTGGATGGCACCGGAGGTCATCCAAAACAAGAAGTACGACCACCGATGCGACATCTGGTCTGTCGGGTGCACAACAGTCGAGGTGCTGAATAAGTATGATGGCGTTGGCATTGGGGGCTGTGCCGCGTAGGGTAGGGTCGGGGGGTGGTTGCGTCGTGTGGGTGGGTGGGGAGGTTTATGCAGTTTTGGGAGCGTAAGCCACATACATAACCACTTCTCCTTACAGGGGCAGCCCGCCGTGGCGGGACATGGACCATGTGTTGGCTGCGATGTACCACATCAGCCGTGCCTCTGGAGGCCCAGACAACGTCCCGGAGGGCCTTTCGCAGGAGTGCCGCAATTTCCTCGACCTGTGCTTCAGGCGGGATTGGGTGAATCGGCCCGAGGCTGCTGTATGTTATCCCCAACATGGCATTCGTTGTTTAGGAGGGGATGGTTCTGAATCCTCAGCCGTGGTTCTGCCCAAGTGTTGTGCGAAGCAAGCCTCCCCGGAGTTCTGGAATTTTATCCGGGACTCCGGGTCTTTATGCGCCGGATAGTGCCCGCCCCGATGGGCCGATGTGTTGTTCTTCCGCCAGGCCATCGCTGCCACCAACCCCCTGCCACCCTTGCTAACCATCCCTCGCCTGCACAGGAGCTGCTGACCCACGAATGGATCGTGTCGGACGTGCCTGAGGAAACCCCGGAGGAGACGCCTGTGGCCTTCTCCCCGAAGTCGAATTTTGCAACCCCACGCCCCGCACCGGCGGCGGAGCTGGACGAGGAGGATATTGAGGTACAGTGCAGTGGCATGTGTGCGTGTGTGGTGGCCATGTGTTGTGTGGAGATGTCCTGCGCGGACCATAGCCCGCCCTGTGTGCGTGCGTGTGGTGCAAATCAGCCAACTCACACCCTGAATGCGGTTCGCATGGGGGAGGGTGGTGTCGAGCCTTCATACCCACTCCTCCCAACCACCCCCCTCCACCCACAGCTCTTCACGGAACCCCCGATGACCGAAGGGGTGTTCGACCCGCCAGAGGGCACGTTGACGAACTGCACTGGCCCGCCTGGGCCGTCGCCGCGGAGCGACTTTGATGTTCTGTCAGGCGACTTCTCCGCGCCGTCGATGCCGTTCCCAGGGGGTGGCGTGGTGGAGCGGAGGGGGAGCGTGGCGTCGAATGTGACAGCTGCGCTGTCGGGTGTGCTGAGCGCTGTGTCCCCTGTCTTCTCCTCTCGAAGCAAGGGGGCAGGCGGTCTGAGCGACAAGCCTGAAGAGCTGCGTCTGTCTGGGGCTATCGACACCCTGTCGAACATCGATGATGACGACGATGACGTGGATGTGAGGCTGTACACTGACGACGGCGACAGCACGCCCCCGCATGCCTCTGACACGGGATTCCGCAGGAGGATGCCTGCCTTGCACAAGGACCCCTGTTTCCCAGACGAGGCGCGCATCTCCATGCAGTCGCTTGTTTTCTCCGATTCCGGAAGGGCAGATTCAGCTATGCCGTGAGAGCTGCGACACGGGAAGATGCAGCAGCATGGGGCTCGCACTCACCTTGGGAGAGTGTGTGGTGCGGATGATGATTCACTGGTTTGCGGATGGCAGGTGTCCCGTGCCCGGAGAGTTGCAAGGGGTGGGGGGGTGAAGAAGTGTCAGTAAAGATCGCATCGCGGGGTGATTTGATTCTGCCCTCCTTCAAAAAGACATGGTTCCATCAGCAGGGCTGTTCTCTCCCACGTTTTGCAGCTCTCGGTCCATCGAACCCAAGGCCGAGAGATGCACAGCCCAGGCTGCAAGGTGGAAATCACCGCAGCGCCAGTTTGTGGTTGCTGATATCGAACAAAATGTTCAACTGAAGTATGCCGGTGCGAGAATAGCGAATTGAAGGCATGCAAAGAATGGTGTGTCGAGCTCTGGCTTCGGTTCTGGCTGGTACTCCATACTGGAGAGAATGAAAAGACAGTGAGAAAAGGAAAGGGGTGGCAGCGAAGGCACTGGACACAGTCATTCATTGCATCCTGAAGAGGGCTCACAATGATGGCTGACTTGTGTGCTGATGTATGGGGTGGGCAACTGTGGATTGAGATGGCATGATGCGCACATCTACCCCACATTGTCCACGTGTGTGTACGGTTTAGTCGGCTCGATGCACTTCAAATGCAGTGAGTTAATGAGTTACATGTATGGCCAACGAAGCCGACATACATCTGGCTGGTTCAACACAAAAAAAAAATGCCACAAGAAGTTCTCCCACGTGTTTCTTGTACCCCATCAATCAAACGTCACGCAATACAGGTTTTTTGCACTGGCAACCCCCTCGATGTCGTATCGCCTGGTTTTGTGTACGTGCGTTGTTTGTTTTCTGTCCTGGCTGCCGGTCGTTCCAACATTTGGATCCTCAGCTACATCGATGCTCGCCTTGTTTGTGGTTTGCGTGCCTTATTTATTTTTTTTTTGCGGAAACTGCCTTTTCTCAGAAGTCACGCACGCACACCTGCTTCAACCGATTCATTCCTTATTTTTTGCCGGCAGTTCTTTTGGTGGGTTCTAACCTCATCCGTCTTACGCCGCCACTGCTATCTGGCCTGCCTCCTGACCTAGCCCAATTGCCCGTGCCTGACGAAGGGTCCCATGTATTGTTTTCTTTCATCTTGCCGATCGTGGCATGGTACCCCTACCCTGCCACCAAGGTATCAAGGTTTCATTCAGAACCGTGCGAGAAGGTTGCTGTGCCATGGCGGCCAGCTCCCTTCGTCAGTGTGGGGCGGAAGCGCAAGGCGCACACACAAGCAGGCAAGGTGTGCAGCCTGTGAAATATCACTGCAATAGTGTATGTGCCACTGCTCCTTTCCATCTTCCCAATGATAATTTGCCGTGGTGTGGGATTGCCAGCGTGTGAGAATGCCACCATTCATCCGCAGAGTGCAGTTATGTATACAAGCTCCAGGCCAGGTTGCTCGATCTCATATTTCAGTACATCGTGGATCCCGTCTTGCCCGTCAGCAACCCTTCAGGACACCCATCCCAGGCCCGCTGACTATGTGCACCTTGGATGTGTTGCCACAGCCTGACCTGCCCACAGCTCGTTTGCTTTGTGTCCAGAAGATCGCGTCAGACGAAAACGCGCATGTGGGCCACAGTGGTGAGGTGGTCCGAATTGCCAATTTGGGCAGCGAGTGGGGCAGGAAAAGAGCCATGCGAGTGGGGGGGGGGGGGCGGGGGCGGGTACACAATGGTGTTGTGCGCAGCCAAAAACATTAGGGAGCATCTCAGAACATCCAACAATTCAGTTAGTGTACGGTTTCTATTGTTTTCAAAATCAGACGGGGGAGAATCGCCAGAACAGCCGTAAAATTCGTGTCAAGCATGACACGGGCAGGCCACCTGTAGAATTTATGTTGTCAAGACAAACGCCATTGCTGGAGCCCAGCCCCCTCAGCAGGGAACAAACAGCGCGACAACAATGCAACCCGACTCACGCTCATGAGATCAGGAAGGCACTCTCCTGCACCCACCCCATTTTTTCTTGCCAACGGGACTTCTGTTCAGTGTGTCAATAAAGAGAGCGGCATTGCTGTTCTCCGCTCGTGTACCCACAAACCCCAGACTCTTTTTTGCCTTCTCAGCCCAGCATCCATCCCCCACCAAGAGGCTACCCCGCCCCCTGCAGGCAACGCTGCACCCACTCACACACCCCTGCCTCTGTTGCCGTCAGGGAAATGCGTGCGCTGCGATCCCGAAAACTGAATTCTGAAAAATGATCGACTTCAGCCTGATCGTCGACCAGGCGCTGTATGCCAAGACATCGCAGCCGGCACCCGACGTCGATATCGACCTGCATGACCTCGACCTTGAGGATCTCGACAAGGACACACTCTCCTTCTCAGGGAGCGGCAACCCACTGCACCCCGCGCCCCCTGGAGGCCTGTCGAGGAAGCGGGGCAGATGCGTGTCGCGCCTCCCCGGCACCGAGATCGACGATGCCACGCGTGAAAAGATTGCCGAAAAGATGGTCGAGAAGGCGATGAACTGCACGGGAGACGGGCCCATATCACCTCTGGCCCGCACGCAGATCGAGAATGTAAGCGACCTCGTCAAGAGGAAGCTGGCCATGGCCTCCACCTCCTCCATGGCAATCGCCGTCAAGATGGTGGTGGAATGCGAGAATGCGCTGAAGGCACTGATCCCTGAGCTCAGCACCCTGTGCGCCTACCCCAAGGACGAGCAGGGCTCCTGGCAAGACCCTATGGTCCGTGCCTGCCGGGAGGTGGCAGTGGTGCTCCCCAAGCTGCAGTACGCAAGGAAGCACTCGCGTGGCCCCTGCCGGCAGATCGTGATGTCGGACCTGGAAAGCCAGATCGCAAGCACGGAGATCGCATTCTACCAGGAGGGGGCGAAGCGCGACGGACACCCCCCCAGGCGGCCCCCCCCGGAGCGCCTTGGGCAGGAGAGGCTGTCCCGCACAGCCGGCCTGCGGCAGAGCGAGTCGATCGGCAGCCTGCCCCTGGTACGGCAGGGTATGGAGAAGGTCGGCTGGGCACAATCGTTTGTCGATTTTCAGAAGCGCCTCGGTGTGGATATCAAGCATGCGGTCAGCCAGACGGACTGGGAGTCGGATGTGGATGGTGACATCCCTGAGGTGAGGCTGCTCAAGGCACGCATACACGACATGGAGCATGACATGCGGGGTCTGTTGCATGAAAGGACAGCGGCGCAGACAGAGATGGAGGCGGCTCAAAGCTCACTCCGAGCCAAGAGCAAAGCCGTCGTGGAGATTCGGACAGGGCTATACCGTGAGGTGTGTACCGCAAAGCTGTTTGCCGCAAGCAGGTGGGAGTGCGCGCGGGAGGCGATGGGTTGATGTGCGGTGGAATCAATGAAAATCAACCCGTCACTTCACATTTTATGCCACAGCCACCACCACCCCGTCCACCCCCTCACAGGTGTGCATCCTCAAGGAGCAGCTCGCCCTGGCCGGGGGGCACAGCTCATCCCCAGGCAGTGGGGACCACCGCTACGACCCAGGCCTCTCTGCCCTTGAAGGGCTCGAGAGAGAATCGGGATCCCACGATGAGGTAGCCCGCTTGAAGGAGCAGCATTCACGGGACAAGGCCGCCCTCTGCAAGGAACTGGCTCACGTCCAGCAGCGCTTCCGCGCCATGCTGCGAGACAGAGTCCGGGCGAATGAGGACGAGGCGCCAAAGGGTACCGTCACTGCAGAGCACTGCTTCGCCATACAGGAGATGGTCGAAGGCGTGAAGGGAGAATACCATACCTTTGCATGGCAGGTGGAGCAGCTGCTGGCTGACTACCGCGAGGCGCTTGCAGACCTCCACGACCGGCACACCTCGCTGGCCTCCATGATAGAGAACCTCAACCGGGAGGCACAGCGCGGCAGGCTGCTGCAGAAGGTATTCGAAGGCCTCGTGGAGCTGTTCACACCCCTCTTCACCCTGCGGGGCGGGGAGCGCATGGAGGAGGGCATGCACCCCTGGGAGCCGTACGGCAACCTCGAGGATCCGCTGGCGGAATACATGTGCGGGGAGGAGGGGCTCGAGGTGGTGGAGCGGGAGATGCGGGGCGTGGCTGACCTGCACACCCTCGCCACGACCCTGGTGTTCAGCGCAGACTTCTCCGGCAGCTCCGGGGCGCCGGAGCAGGGGGTGCAGAGCAAGGGCGTGAAGAAGGCTGAGTATGGGCCTGCTGTGTCACGTCTCATCGGCCTCACCGGAGGGAGGCTAATCCGCGAGGCTGAACGCATCCTGACGAAGTCGGATGTGATAGTCTCGGGGGTGGAGCGGGACCACATCCGTATTGTCTTGGAGCGGGATGAGATGATCTCATCGCAGCATGCCCGCATCCTCTACACGCTGGCGTTGAATAAGATAAACATCCGCAAGGCGCTCCGTGCCCTGAAGCACTATGAGTCTGCGAAGGGCCCGCCGGCCATTATCGCTCGGGAGAGGATGAAAATCCGCCGGGTTGACGCGAGGATCGTCGATCTGAACAGGCAGCGCAAAGCCCTGAAGATCGAGCGTGTTGCCGGCCCCACGGAGGAGGACTTCAGGGCGAAGCTCTCGCCCCTCATCCATGCACCGTCGATGGATAGCGAGGCGTCGCCCTCTGTCGGATCCCCAACCCTCTCCTCGACTGCCCACCGCGCCAGCAGGATCGAGGCTATGTTTGGGCACCGGAAGTCCCTCTTCGATACGACGCCCCGGGCGGGGCCCGCATCGCCTTCCCAGTCTGTTGCCTCCACGCTGCTCTCCCCCTGACGTGACGTGCTTGCCAGCGTGTCGTGCCTGGAGGAGGGGTGTGTGCTTTTGGTTCCAACCTTTGAAGAATATTTGGTTTGGCATTCGTGTTTCCTAGCCCGGGGGGAGGGAGGGTGTTACGCTTTCTTCCGAGCTCTCATCCTTCTGTCCACCGCACGACCTGGTAGCCGGGGCCTCGGCTAGCCTGGTGCAGAGTGCAGTCCATGACCTGTGGGAGAGCGACTCCACTTCTCTACGCTGTAATCCGGACCACCGCGTCGTGTGTGTTGTCCCCCTCCTCTCGCCATGCATGGCGACTGGAGGGGGTAGGCCTTCTGCGGCTGGTTAGTTTTTAGCTGCTCCGTCTTCTGTCCACATTCCCACCGGGGGCTGTCTTGTTGTTTGTCGTTGCTGTCCCGGCGCTTCGCTGTGCTGTGTGGATACGGGGTTGAATCGGTCCCCCAACGGGGTAGGGTTGCAGGGTGGTGTGGTTCGAAGGGGCTTGCCGCCCGCATTGCGCGGCGTGTTGCTCTGGAGTGTATCGGAGTCATGCACACCCATCCCCCACCCCCAGCCCTTTTCCTTCCCCATCATCGCCACCTGCGCGTGCTGCCTCACACCACCCATGCAGGCGGAGGCTATACACAGCACCCCTCACGGGTGCGCCATGTGGATCAAACAGGTGATCATCGATGGGTTTAAGTCTTACGCCCACAGGACGGTGGTCGGCCCATTCGATCGTGAGTTTAACGCCATCACAGGGCTGAACGGGAGTGGGAAGAGCAATGTGCTCGATGCCATCTGCTTCGTCTTCGCCATTTCGAACCTCGCGCAGGTGCGTGTGCACGACATGCGTGAGCTGATCTACAAGAGTGGGCAGGCGGGTATCCACAAGGCAAGCGTCACAATTGACTTCGACAACACCGACAAAGCCAGCAGTCCGCCTGGGTACGTCGAGTGCAAGAACATCACCGTGTCGCGGCAGATCCACACAGGTGGTAACAAGTTCTTCATCAACGGCAGCACGTCGACCCTCTCCAACGTGCAGACGCTGTTCCACTCGGTGCAGTTGAACGTCAACAACCCGCACTTCCTGATCATGCAGGGCACCATCTCCAAAGTGCTCAACATGAAGCCTGCGAGCAGACTCTCCATGCTTGAGGAGGCGGCGGGGACGCGCATGTTTGAGCAGAAGAAGACAGAGGCGCAGCAGCGTGTGCAGAAGAAGGATGTCAAGCTTGCGGAGATCGACAGGCAGCTCAACGAGGACATGAAGCCCACGTTGGAGAAGCGCGAACGGGACAGGCGTGAGTATGACAAATACATCCAAGGGAAGAATCAGATTGAGCAGCTCAGCAGGATGAAGCTTGCGTATGACTACGAGCAGCTGCAGGCGACCTGCACACGCCTGGTTGCCGAGGTCGAAGAGGCCCGCACCGCAGAGGGGCAGAGCGGGCGTGATCTCTCCGAGCTGAAGGACACCATCACGGAGCTGAGCAACGAGATCCAGAATAAGAAGTCGCAGAACCAGACCTCGCTGACATATACGCTGGGCTCCTCGCAGAAGGACTACGACGATGCTTACAAGGTGCTCGTGACGAAGCAGACCGATATGTCCAACGGCGATGAGGATACTGTCGCACAGCAGAAGCTTGTGAAGCAGCTTGTCGCAGACCAGAAGAAGACATCCGCCAACATGGTTGCCCACCGCACCAAGGCAGAGAAGGCCCGCACCGAGCTGGAGGAGTGGGACGGGCAGCAGACAGAGCTGGAGCTGGCTGTGGATAACCTGCAGCGCCAGCTCACCCTCATGAAGAGCGGCATCGCTGCATCATCAGAGGGCGTCTCCCTGACGGAGCAGCTGCAGCGCTACAAGAAGCAGCTGTCGACGGCAGAGGGGAGCATCCGGCAGGCGGAGATGATCAAGAAGCAGAGGGGCCAGCAGCTGCAGGTGAAGCGCAAGCAGGCGGACAGCGGGGATGCCGACTATGAGAGCACCAAGCAGGCGCTGGTTGCAGCGGAGCAGGCCTATGCACAGGAGGAGACGCGTCTCAAGGAGCAGACAGGCTTCTTCAGCGAGGACCGTGTCAAGGAGCTGCGGGAGCTTATCGACGAGAAGCAGCGTGTCATCGCGACTGTGGAGCACGAGCTGCGCCGCCTGCAGACCGTCGTGCAGACGCGTGTGGAGGTGCAGTACGACACGCCCAACAACCGCACCCCGCAGGAGCTCGTTGGGGGTGTGAAGGGCGTGGTGCTGAAGCTGCTGAAGGTGAAGGACCAGCGCTACACCGTCGCACTCACCCAGGCGGCAGGGCGTGGGCTCTACAACATCGTCGTGGACAACGAGAAGACCGGGAAGGAGGTTGTGAAGCGGGTGCGCAACCGGGTCACGGTGATCCCGCTCAACCAGATCCAGGACGGCGTCATCCCCAAGAAGGCGCTTGCCTTGGCGGAAGAGGTTGCAAAGCAGACCAGCGGCACTGCCGAGCTCGCCCTCGACCTCATTGAGTATGATGAGAGTGTCGGGGCCGCCATGCGGTTTGTCTTCGGGAAGCGTCTCGTCTGCTCCGACCTGAAGGCTGCCTCCAACGTGACGTTCCACAGGGATGTGAAGCAGGTGTCGGTGACGGTGGAGGGCGAGGTGGTGCAGCCTGGCGGTGTGATGCAGGGGGGCTCCACCCGCGATCTGGACCAGAACCTTGCGCACTACCAGCGCTTCATGGCGCTGACGCGCGAGCTGGACGTCCACCACAAGGAGCTGCAGGGCTTCGAGAAGGAGCTCCAAACCCTGCAGGAGGCAGCGCAGCGGTTCCGCGAGCAGGAGACTGCTTTGACCCTGGAGAAGAAGAAGCTGGACAACCTGCGCTACAAGATGTCATCCAACCAGCGCCACCAGCTGATGGAGCAGGCCTCGAAGCTGGAGGCGGATGTTGCCGAGGCGGAAGAGTCGCTCGCAAGCAACACCAAGAAAGCGGAGACGCTGCGCGTCGACATCGACAAGCTGCAGGGCGAGATGTCGCAGGGCGGAGACCTCGAGGCGCAGATGAAGACAGTCTCGCGCGACATCCAGAAGGCGAAGGACCAGCAGAAGGCGCTGGCCCCCAAGCGCACCGAGGCGCGTGGGATCGTTGCTGAGGCCGATGCCACCGAGCATGAGTTCCAGACAGACCTCGACAGGCTGCAGGCCGACGAGAAGGAGGAGACAGAGAAGCTGCAGCAGATGCAGGCCAAGGCCGCGCGTTCGAAGAAGGAGATGGGCACCCTGCAGGCCATCGTGAAGGAGAAGGAGGCTCATATGCACGAGGTGCGGGACAGGCTGCTGCAGGCGAACACTGGGCTGCAGGCGATGGAGCAGGAGCTCACCGCCCTCCGTGACAACGAGGCGGAGATGCGTGTGACGGTGCAGGATGCGAAGCGCCGTGTGGGTGAGCTGGAGAACCTGAGCAGGGACAAGGCGGCCCGTCTCGCTGCACTGGAGAAGACAGATTTTGTTGTCCAAAATAAGCACAACTTCGGCAAGGCTGGTACTGATCTGGACTGGCGCCCGCATGTGAGGGATTTCGAACGTCTGGAGAGCCTCAAGCAGCAGCATGCCGCTGCAGGGAAGACGGTGAACCACAAGGTGGTGTCGATGTATGAGGCTGTGGCAGAGCAGTACAACGATGTCCTGACGAAGCGCAACCAGGTGGAGCTCGACAAGGAGCACGTGCTCAGCACCATCGCGGAGCTGAACGATCAGAAGAAGAAGACGATCACCAAGACCTTCGACCAGGTCAGCAAGGACTTCAGCTCCATTTTCTCGTCTCTGCTCCACGGCGCAAAGGCACAGCTGGTGGCAGAGCGGGAGAAGGATGGTGAGATGATCACCGGGATTTCTATCCGTGCGGCAATGGGGGATTCGTGGAAGGAGTCGCTCACCGAGCTGTCCGGGGGGCAGAGGTCACTGCTGGCGCTGTCGTACATCCTGTCGCTGCTGAAGTATAAGCCTGCCCCTGTCTACATCCTGGACGAGGTTGACGCAGCGCTGGACCTCTCGCACACACAGAATATCGGCAAAATGCTCTCGAACCACTTCAAAAACTCGCAGTTCCTTGTCGTGTCTCTGAAAGAGGGCATGTTCAACAATGCAAATGTCCTGTTCCGCGTCAGGCTTGTCGACGGGCAGTCTCAGGTCACCCGCCATGACAACACTGTCGCAAAGCGTGGTGCTAAGAAGAGAACCCGCGACGCTGATCCTCTGGATGATGAGCGTGACAGCAAGAAGTAATTCACGTGCATCGCCTTTGCTTCGCATCCCCTTGCCCTACCCCGCCAGCCAGAAGGCCATCACATCTATGTGATGGCAACGCCGTGATGCGGGTTTTGCCGCCACCACAGGCCAACCGTCCAACGAACACAACCACACACCCCCCGCCCTCCCCTATCGCCTCTCTTTTCGCTGCGAGATTCTCGTCTCGGCAAAACAATACAGGCGGTGGGAACACCCATCCCCCACTCCCCCCATCCCCACCCCCCTGGCCACACACACCCCCGCCAACCCCCCCCCCCCCTCGGGGAGGTGCTCGGTGCTCGCTTTCGCGTTTTTTTTCAAAGTCTCCCCCACCCCCCTCCCCACCGCTCTCTCTTTAGATGCCAGCTCCGTTGTTGCAGCCCCTCGTTCCCCCCCACCCCCTCCTGTGTTCAAGCTGGGGCGAGGGATTCCCCTCTCTCTCCCCCCCCCCCCCCCTCCCCACCCACTGCAGGGGCAATTATTGGATGTGAAGTAACAAACAGTCCAGCTGTTTGCAGTGAAAAAAAACCAATCTCCGGTGGGGGGGGGGTGGGGGAGAGTGTGGAGGTCTGTGTCGAGACCTGTAGAAATTCGCCGGGGGGGGGATGCAACGGGGCACTCCTCTCCCCCCACCCCCCGCCTGGAGACGAAGAACTCGAAAGGGCATCCCCCTCCCGTTCCTCTGTCCATCTGCTGTTCTTCTGCAAGCACTAAGCCATGCATGGTGTCTGGGGGGGGGGGGTTCAGTCTCCTCCTCCTGCATATGCATGTATTTTGCAGAACTCATCTTCGCTGCGCTTTGCTTTGTGTGCTCAACACAAAAAATGCAATCTTTTGGGGGGGGGGGGGCTATGTCGTGTTTGAGATGGGAGAGGGAGGGAGGGTGGCGGTTGACTGCAGAACACGCCAAGGCGGTTTCAAAAAATTACCCCCGTGGTTACAACAGGTTAGATTGGATTCGCCCATCGAGCCCGTGCGATACGCGCGATTTGATGTCCGGATATACAGAAGGGGTTGTGAGGGCGACGTGGCGTTATTAGAGTCTTATTGCACACCAATTGGGTGGGGTGGGACGGGGTGAGAGTCTGAGTGTCCATATCGCGTGCAGAATAACAAAAAAAATATAGCAGCGCTGCGGGTGATGCGACCAGGAGGTGGGCGCCCACCCGCACCACCCACCCCCGCCACCCCACCCCACCCCACCCCACCCCACTCCATGCTACTCGTGTGATGACTCTGGTGCACTTGCCTTGGCCAGGGGAGTTGTTTCCTCTCCGACACTACCCACTGCCACCACAAGCCTAACGAGCAGGGGGGAGGGGCACACGAAGAAATGGCGAAGGGAACAGCAAAGGTGAACGACGCGAAGAACCGGCAGCAGATCCAGCTGTTCCGTCGCATCTCTGTGCTCATCAATGCGGGTGTGATTGCGTACCACTTCTGCGTGGCGGGTGACCTGATCAGTGTGAAGACGCTGCTGTGCGTGGCCTTCTTTGCTGCGCAAGAGTACTACACAATCCTTGCCCTGGAGAACCATGGCAAGCCTGTGTTCGGCGATGAGGGCCACATTGTGTCATGCCCCAACCTGAAGGACACCAAGGACCTGGGAATGTACACCTACGTGCAGGACCTGCTGTGGGTGTGCTGGGCGACACAGGTCATCCTGCTTTTCTCCTCTTTCGGCTGGATCATCTACATGGCTGTCCCGTCCTACGGGCTCTACAAGACCTGGGACACGGTATGTTGTGTTTCTTTGCAAGCCGCCACTGGGGGAAACCCCCCTGGGAGGTTGGGAGTGGTATCGCCGCGATCATCCTTCGCACTGCGACCCCCCCCCCCCCCCCTGGCACACAAATAGACAACCACCACCCCCCTTCCCGCAGGTCAAGCCGATGTTCAAGCGTGCCATGGAGTACCAGCGCACGGGGGGTAACATGGCGGCCCAGGTGCCCCCGGGGCACCGCCTTGCAGGCCCCTACGCGCACTCCCGCAAGGAGAAGCGTGCCGCAGCACGCCAGGTATGGATGCGCTGTGTCTCGGGGTGGAAGTGTGGCTGTCCTTCAGCTGCTGCATTGCGCACTGCGCACCAATGTGCACCCTCCCGATTCCGCTTTCTGGAGAATCGTCGCCATGTTTTTTGATTTCAAAAGGAAGACCATGGCATGGACCATGCATGGGTTTTGGGTGGGTTACATCATGTTGCACACACACACACACACAGGGGCCACACACAAACACAACACCACATTCTCTCTCGCCGATATGCCCTCGATCTGTGTTTCCGCCCGCCGCATCCCGGCCTCCTCGCGGCTGGCCCTGGGCGACGCCTCTCCGGCGTCGGCCAACTGGGATGCCCCCTCCGCCTGCCCATGTGGGCTCCCTGGGTGGCAGTGTCTCTGCCCCTTCCGTGCGGGGTGCGGGGGTGCCGAACCCCCCGCGACCGTCTACGTAGCGGCGCATGAGCGCCAGTACGCTATGGCTGCGTACGTTGGGGATGAGGAGGTGTGGTCGACGTCTGCGGCCAACCCGCATGCCTCGCTGGCTGAGGTCCGTGTAGATGCGCTGCGGATTGCCCTGGAGTGGGCCGTCGGCCGCCCCCGTACCCAGGTCGCTCTCTGGGCCGACACCTCCTGCAAGACGCAGGTCGCGCAGGTGCTTGGCACCGCTGGGTGTTCAGCGGAACACCTGCGCCCCCTCGTCGCGCAGGCGAAGGAAGCCCTCCGGGAGCTGCAGCGGAGGAAGGGAGCCCCCGTGCTCCGTACATCCCACATCCGGGACTCGGTCCGCCTGCGTGAGGTCCACAACCTCGCCCAGGCCGCCACCGACAGCCTGGCCGAACCGTCGGCTCAGCACGTTGTGCACGGGCTCGTGCAGCAGGTGGAACGCCTGGGCTTCCGGGTCAGGGAGTGTGGGGGGGCAGGCGATTGCCTGTATAGGTCCCTCGCATACCTGATGCAGGGCAACGCGGGGAATCACTCCTCCGTGCGAAAGGCGGCCCACCAAGAGATGGCCGCCTTTGCGGGTCGCTACCGCGACCACGTATCCGGCGACTGGGAAGCCTATCTGTCGCAGGTGGGGACTGCGGGGGCATGGGGAGATCACCTCTCGCTGCAGGCTTGCTGCAGGGTTTTCGGGGTTCGCGTCGGCGTGTTGGACGTGGGTCCGGAGGGGCAGCTCCGCCTGACGACCATCGTGCATGATGGCGGGGAGCACGCCCTCGACCACACCTTCTTCCTGCTTGGGTACACCGGTACCCACTATTTTGCTGTAATTCGGGACCCCCAACTAGGTGGGGGCTACGAGGCGCTGATGGACGCCTGCACCTTCCCCGCGACGGAGCTCGCCACCGACGCCCCGCCCCCCTCCAACAAGCCGAAGCCTTCCCCGAAGGCGCCGGTACCACCGCCCAAGCTGGTCCCCGATTTTTGGGCTCTCCCCGTGGCGTCCCGGGAGGACGTTGTGAACGGGCCGGCAGTGATTGGTTGGGACGACAACCTTGCGACCGGGGTTCGCCGACTCCGGGAGAACGCCCAGCTGGTGCTCGTCGGGCCCTCCCCCATCCCGGGGTGCCCCCACCAGCGCCATTGGAATGTATTGGTTCGCCTCTCTGACGGGTCGACCCGCATGGAACGCCTGTGGGTATCCTCGATCGGGGATCCGTCGGATGCCCGCAGGAAGCTGGAGCCGGAATCCGGAGGTGTCGGCAGGTCGGTGTGCGTGGTGCTGCGGACCCGGGTACAGGGTGGTGAACGGCGGCACCAGGCGTTGCTCAGGATGCGTGGGGTGGTGGATACCCGGGCCACCAAAACCCGTGACCTCGATGGCAGTGTCGAGGCGATGTTCGACGTGCCAGCTGGTGAGCTGGAGGCAAGGCTGCGCGGATCCGGGAATGGTGGCGTATTTGTGCGGACGAAGCACGAGACGCCCGGGGATGCGCCGCCCCTGGCGCTGTTGTGGTCGGCCACGGAGGCGGAGGCCCGTGCCCAGATGGGGGTCCTCGGGGGTGCCTCCCTGCAGCATGGCGTCTTCGGACTGGCAGTTGGGGACCGCGGCTACGCCGTGCGGGTCCACAGGGACGACCGTGCAAGCGCACTGATGGCCCTCTCCACGGCCGAGGTGAGGCGAACCTTCCGGATTCGAAATGTTCCCTCGCATGTCGCCGCGTCAAGGTTGCGGGCAGTGCTGCTGGAGAAGCTGCACTGGCAGGTGGAGGTGAGCCCCGACACCCCCATCACGGCGGGCTACTTCCTCGTGACGTCGGGGTCACGCCCCTCCTCCTTCCACCCTGTAGTCTTCTCCCAGCTCCTAAGCATCGAAGAGGTAACGGGGAACCGCAACCTTCTCCCTCGAACCTACCCAGCGAACCCGCCGGCCGCAGGCAGCTCCTATGCTTCTGCACTCCGCGGGGGGACCCGCCCGAGCGCTGGGCCCGCGCCTGCGCGTGGTGCTCCCCCTCCCAGAGCGCGCCCGGGGAACCCCTCGGCTGCACAACCGCCGCCTCCACCCCCACAGCAGGATATCCTTGCGTGGATGCAGCAGCAGGCTGAACAACAGCGTCTCTGGCAGCAGCAGATGGCGAAGCAGCAGGCGGAGTTCCAGCAGACGGTGCTGGCCTCCATACAAGCCTTGCAGCAGGCAGCCGCGCGGCAACCTGCGCAGCAGCCAGCGCCAACCCCTGGAGCGGCAGCCACTGCGGCACCTGTGGAGTCCGACATGGGTCAGGGTCAGGAGGAGGTCCTTCAGCAGAATCTGGAAACAGCTGCGGGATTGATCAGCGAACTGAAGGCGGACCGAGACGGATTGGCACAGCAGGTGCAAACCCTCACAGCGCAGTTACAGCAGGTCACTGCAGCTCTTGGGCAGCAGAGTCCCAGCTACGGTGGAATGTGACGGGGTCCCTCGACACCGGGGGCCCCCTCTCTGCCCGCGCGGGCAGATGACCCCTACCGTGGTGGGGGCGACCCCGTGGGGACCCCGGCACAAGCTTTGGAGCGCACACAGCAACTCCGTGCGGTGGCGACCGCCGTCGGATGGGCCTACGTCGCTGTGCCGCGGGATGGGGCGTGTATGTTTGCAGCCATAGCCCACTTCACTCCCTATGAGAGTGCCCTCTCGCTCAGAGCTGCTGTGGTACGCAGCTTCCGTGCCTCCCCTCCGACGGAGATACCCCCTGCTGACCTTGCACAATACCTCAAAAACCTTGCCCGCCCCTCCACTTACGGGGATGGAGTGTCCCTTGTGCGCGCAGCTGTCTGTGCAAAAGCCAGAGTCTTCGTTCTCCGCGCCGACAGCCCGGACATATGGCAATTGGTTGTGAAGCCGACGGGATATGTGCACACCGCGTTCCTTGTCCACCAACCCCACCACTACGACGCTGTACGCCCTCCCCGCTGGCTCTTCGACCTCGTACCTGATACCACCACTTCCCTGACTTGTGACGAGATCTGCGCCCTGCGGTCGCGGCGTCGCCCTGCTGTAATCCGACTGACGCCCCCCTCTCCGCCCGATACCCCCCGAAGTTCGCCACAGAGTCCGTCGCCGATCGCCCCTCTTCCCTCCCCAACACCGCATGCAAGGTCAACTCCTGCACACACGGACGTGAGTCGCACCCCTCCAGTCAGGGCGCGTGTCGTCGAGGTAGCCGACGATCCCCCACCGCAAGCTATAACCCTCTGCAGCGCCAACGTCACCTCCCTGCCGTCACACTACCTGGATGTGCTCGGCTTAGACTGCGATGTGATCTGTCTGCAAGAAACGCGTGTTGATGCTGTGTCCCAGAACACCCTGGACACCACCTTCTCTGCTCTGGGTTGGACGCTGCATTGGGGCGCCCTCCTGCCGCCTGTGAAGCATGCGCGCACTGGGTCGCAAACTGCCCCGGGGGGTGTCGCCATAGCTGTACGCTCCACGATGAGATCGACGACCATCACGGCCAAAGAGCGCTGGTGCCATGCCGCGGTAGCACTCGAGGATGGCTCCCGCCTGTTGCATGTCTTCTCGGTGTATGCGCCTGTCCGCGACGCCACTGCCAGGGAGGCAGTACTGCGTGAGGTGTTCGAAACAGCGGCGCAACTCGGGAATGTCCCGGTGGTGATCATGGGAGACTTCAACTGCAACGTCGCATCGAGCGCTACCCTTGCGGCTTCCCTAGCCACTGGTCGTTGGGTGGATGCTGCTGAGAAGTGTGCCCGGAGCTCAGGTGCCGAGCCCGCCCCTACCTGCTGGAAGAGCGCAAATGGTTCCAGAATAGACTTCTGCCTAGCGAATGAGGTCGCGTCGCATGCGGTGTTGTCCTCTAGAACCATGGATCGTGATGAATGTGGTATACCCACGCATGTTCCCCTATTCGTCGACCTTCAGGTACCGGCGTTCACTGCCCGCACGCTCAAGTGCATCAAGGCGCGGGCCTTCCCGACTGCTGGGGGCCAGGCCTGCGCAGAAACGAAGGACGCGGCGCTGACCGAAGCTGTGCGCCTACTTGGGGATCCCGCTGCGGCGACACCCACGGAGGAACGGTACCGCTCTTTTTGTCGCGCGGCTGAGGCCTGGCTGTCAGGGACACATGATCTTCCAGATAACCGCCAGGCTGGACGCTCTGGGGGGCCGTGCTTCCGGTGGGAACGGTGTGCCTCGCGGTATGCCGGCAGAGACGGTGCCCTCGACAAACGGAGCCGCCGCCTCAACCGCCTCCGGGGACATCTACGAACGTTGATCCGCCTCCGCGGTGCACATGACGGCATTGGGGCACCGTCCTACGACTTCACCCATGCGTGGGCTGCCTACCGTAGGCTTGCGAAACGTACGCCTGGCTCCCCCCCCAACGTTGACATGGAGAACCCCGACACCATCAGCCTGGCGGGCATGTTGTCATACATCGAGGGTTCGCAGAGACGTGCCTTGGAGTCCCTTCGGCAACGCAGGCTTGCAGAGTGGAAGGATACCCTTCAACGCAACCTGATGTCCCGCCCACACCTGGTATTTTGCTACCTCCGAGGGGTGCGGAGTCCCACGCAGGACTTTCTGCGACGCAGTGACGGACAGCTGACAGCTGCACAGGCCGAGATGGACGAGCTCCTCCGCGGGGCATGGGGTGAGGTGTTTGCGCGGTATTCTGCCGAAAACCCTGAACCGTCTTGGGAGACCTTCGAGGCGCGCTTTGAAGAGTATTTCCCCGACAGCACCCCCATGGAAGCTTCCCCCATCACTGCTGAGGATGTAGAACGGGTGCTCCGCCGCATGTCCGCCTCGAGTGCCCCTGGGTTAGATGGCTGGAGAGTGCACGAACTCAGACAGCTACCACCGACACTAACAAAAGCGCTCGCCGACCTCCTCAACGCGATTGAAGAAACGGGCACCTGGCCACCGCAGTTGCTCCACACTCTCGTATCCCTCATTCCGAAGGAGGGTGGTGACTCTGCGGACCCACTGCGCCAAAGGCCCATCAGCGTCACCTCGGTAGTGTACAGAGTCTGGGCCGGGGTCCGCTTACGCAGCGCTCTGCGGTGGATGGACTCATGGGTCCCGGACTCCCTGCACGGCGCACGCCCTGGTCATTCTGCGGAGGATCTGTACTGGACACTTGCGGCGCGCCTGGAGCTGGCTGAGATCACGCAGGAACCCCTATGTGGCATCTCCCTGGATCTGCAGAAGTGCTTTGACTCTGTGCCACAGGGTATTGCATTTGCGCTGCTCGACCGGCTGGGCTTCAACACCCGCGTGTCTGCTACCCTGCGAGCGGCATACGATGGCATGCAGCGCCGTTTTCGCGTGGGTGGTGGGGTTGGGGAACCCTTTGAAGTGACCAATGGAATCCTTCAAGGCTGCCCTCTCAGCGTTGTCCTCCTCAACGTCATTGTAGCGGTGTGGATGCGGGCGGTGAGCGATGTCAGTCCTTCCGTCTCGGCCAGCTCGTATGTTGATGACACATATGTGTTAGCGTCAGACACCGAAACGCTGCAGCGCTGCGCTGATGTCACCTCTGAATTCGCGGAGTGCACCGGTATCCACCCCAATCACGGTAAATGCCGTGCGTTCGCAACTGGCACCCAGCGCGTCCAAGTCATGCTGCCCACGACGAACGGACGCAGGCGTGTGAAGAAATGCATCTCCTTCGACTGCCTCGGAGCTATGGTACATGTAGGTCGGGCCCCTCGGCGACGACGGACCCGTGTTAAATCTGGCTTGTCGGGCCGCATCTGGGGGCGCATGTGCAAAGCCCGAGAAGTAGCACGCCTCCTGAAGAAGCTTCCAATTCCTCTCACTGCGAAAGAGCGCTTCCTCGTAGCAACGGCGGTGGCTCAGGCATATTATGGCTGTGCCATCACTCCGCTGTCCCCCGCACTGCTCCGTGACCTTGCCTCTGCGCTCGCCGGGGCGCTGTGGACAGGAGTTTCCCGCCGCGCGGTGGAAGCGGTGTTTCATGTCTTATCTCGGGGACATCTCATCGACCCGGCGATCGCCCCAGCATACCGTCGCATCTGCACATGGATACAACAAGCCGCGAAGTGGGCCCACGTGAGAGAAATGTCGGAGACCGCATGGGAGGCCCGCGACTCTCTCGGGGATGACACCATGGGCCCTTTCACCCTGCTCTGCGAGGCCCTAAATCTGGCGGGATGGACCTGGTCTGCCCCAACAACGCTGTCGTACTCCGATTCGGAGGGAATTGCTTGCGAGGTTGAGGTAGTAGGCGTGTTCGGCGAGAAGGCGCGGTGGGAAAAACTACGCCACGACCTCCGCTTCTCCCTCCGCCTTGCGCAGCTCAACAAACTGCAGTTGCGCCGACCTGCCTTTGCGGGCGTAGCTCAGGGGATTGACGGGCTCAGCACGAGATCTCTCCTCCTCGACGATACCGCTAACCTCACTGGGTACCAGCGGGGTCTGCTGCGTGCAGTGCTTACAGGTGCAGTGACCACAACAGGCCGGTCTGGGATTGCGCGCACGTCGTGCCCGTACTGTGACTCGGATACGGCCGAAACCGTCGAGCACATGTGGTGGGAATGCAGCAGATGGGATGACGTGCGGAGGCAGCATACCATAACTGCGGCATCTCCCTTGTGGCCGCCCTGCCTGCGCATCAACGGCATCATGCCCCTGCCACCCCGCTGCCCGGAGGAGGCCACCTGGTCCGAAGTGCCCTCATGCCCGATGGAGCGCCGCGATATCACAAGGCGCCTACACCTGTACTTCCTCGAGGTACTACGCTGCAGGCAGGTGCATGATGGCATCGCGCTCACCACCGGCACCAAGTTTACTTCGGGAACGTATCTTTGGGAACCACCAACGGTTACGGAGCCCCACATTCTCCGCTTACCTTCACCGCTCGATGTAGGAGCGGCATGGGTCTTTGGTCACGCCATGCTGCAGGCGTTCACGGCCTGGCTGTCTCAACTCTCCTGGAGTGTAAAGCGCGAGCCCATCACGTTTGCGGAACTTGCGATTGATTTCGAGCTCTTCGCCGGGCTGACCCTGCCCCTTGCTGGAACAATTCCCCCCCCTGGACAAGCGTTCACACCATCCGGATCGTCCCCCGCAGCTGATATCATCGATGAGGAAGACGCCACCCTCTTTTTCGATGGGGGTGCGAGGATGAACGGCACGCCGTATGCAGTGTCGGGGGCGGGAGCCGTCCTGTACGAGGGGGGTGAGAAGCTCGCGGAGTGCGCGATACCTCTTCCCCGCGTCAGGGCCAACAACGTTGCAGAGTTTGCAGCGCTCTACGTAGGCCTGCAGTTGCTGAAATCCTGTCGCGTCGAAGGCGATGTCCTTGTCTGTGGTGACAGCAAGACGGTCATCGACATCGTCTCTGGTGTGAAGCGGCCGCGCGCGAACCTGGAGCCGCATTACTCCAGGGTGAGACGACTCATCGCCGAAATGCCAAACCTGTCTTTACAGTTTGAGCATGTCCGGCGTGAGAATAACACCGATGCGGACGGCCTGTCGAACCAGGCAATGGATGAAGCGGCGTTGATCCTGCAGGCGGAATCCGGCAGCCGCTGCCCACGCGATGAGCACGCGGCTTACAACGCAAGCCTGCTGGGGAAGGCGGTATCCCTCAGACGGCTTGGAACCGCCCTCACGAAGGCCCTCGGCCATCCTGTATGGCCGTGTCACTGTGCGAAGGTAACTCCCCTCACAGCTCTGGGGGGTGGTGTCCTCCCTGGTCTCGTGTGTAGACCAAAGCTCTCCCCGTTAACTCTTAATGTCGTACGTGAATTGGAAGGGTATTTCCGTACTCCGGCTTCCAATGACAATGTAATTTCTCTGTACTTTCCCCAAGATGCCTCCTGGATTGCAGGCTTCTTGCCGCAGCGCTTCTACCCTGCGGACTGGCAGTCAGCGGCCTGCTGGGGGTCTGCTCCCGCAGCTCCCACAGTTGGCTCGCTATACTCACCGGCGCCTGGAGAACCCCCGATCCCTGTGCCTGCTGGTGTCGCTCGTGCAACAAATGGCAAAAGGCTAGTGTGCCCTGTACACAACAAACCGCGGTGTGTGCCTTGTAAAAAGGCCCGGACCCGACCATCTGTCTGCTGTGAGCGCCACCATAGGCCCGGGGACGGTCTCTCTCCAGAGGCTCAATTCTGTACTCTTCACAATCTCACACGTTGTGGTAACTGTGTAGCCTCCCATGAGACGGTACTGGCCTGCTGTCGCAAACACCACCCGACTCGGTCGGGTGGCGGTGCTGTGACCTAGTCATGGCACCGGCGTGGCCAGTACCCTATCAAGAGTACGCTACGCAAACTCTGGTTTCAAAACACACACACACACAAGCCCTCAAGACTCTTGAAGCGGCCTGACTATTTAGTGTCTTCGTCGCAGCAAGGGGGCGATATATACCACCCTTTTTATTGATTTCACGTGTCAGTGTTTGACTTTTTCGCAACTTCATTTCTTCCTTTTTCTCCCTCTCCAACCCCACCCGTGACACCACCAGGGTTTAGCTAGCCCTGGTCCGATTATCCCCGGTTCTTCGCTGAAGAGACGCGGCCGGGGGGAGGGGTACGAAGAGTACGCGTCGAAACCGGTGTCACGTCGTGTTGGGGAATCCTTCGGGAGTGCGATACTGAAGGGGAGGTGCTACTGCCCGTGCAGGGCGACACCGCCTTAAAACTTTATAACCACACACAAACCCTCTATTCCCCCAGGCCTGATGAGCAATCCCCCCTGCCTCATGTTGTGACTTCCTTTCTACCTTGCACAAAACATCCCATTTGCCCCTTTACTTCCTTCGAAAGTGTTGTGACTACCCCCCTTCCCCACCCCTCGGGAGTGCCACTCCTCTGGTGGTTAAAAGTGACCCGCCGTTGTGCCTTCGGCATCTGTTGCGTGTGCCGTCGTATGCTTCCTATGCACTAGTTATAGCTATCCGGGGGCGGCCTGCTGTCGCACCAGTGGGCTGCCCCACCTCTGCACCCTCGGTTTTTAAGATGTTCACCACAGCGGAGAATGATCCCCTTCTCTGTGGCGATCGAGCCAAGCTGGACGAGGTTCGCCTTCGGGCGAAGGTCATGTGGGCGGACAAAAGGTGCCTGCTCCTGAGACTCATCAGCAACCTGTTTCTTCCTTCAAGCCCTCAAGACTCTTGAAGCGGCCTGACTATTTAGTGTCTTCGTCGCAGCAAGGGGGCGATATATACCACCCTTTTTATTGATTTCACGTGTCAGTGTTTGACTTTTTCGCAACTTCATTTCTTCCTTTTCTCCCTCTCCAACCCCACCCGTGACACCACCAGGGTTTAGCTAGCCCTGGTCCGATTATCCCCGGTTCTTCGCTGAAGAGACGCGGCCGGGGGGAGGGGTACGAAGAGTACGCGTCGAAACCGGTGTCACGTCGTGTTGGGGAATCCTTCGGGAGTGCGATACTGAAGGGGAGGTGCTACTGCCCGTGCAGGGCGACACCGCCTTAAAACTTCATAACCACACACACACACAAAACAAACGGGACAACTCCTGGCAGACAACCATTTCGACCAGCCCTATCACATGCCACACCCTACACCACAGGCGGAGAAGGACGAGCGGAATGCCGCCAAGGCGCAACAGAAGGCGACGACTGTCCCGAGCCGCCGGAAAGCTGCACGCCCTACCGAATAATGACCTTTCATAAATACCCCCCCTCCCCCCCCCGCACCAACTTGCAGAAGTGTTCAAAACGAAAGGTTTGTTAAAAGTAAGCCGCCCGAGTGAGCAATGGCAAGATAGTAGAGTCTCCCCTCCCCCGCCCCCCCCCCCCCCCCTTCTCCCCCCCGCCCCCACCCCCACCTCCACCCTCTCTTGTTGCCCATATTTCCGTTTGGGTAAGCCCATCTCCTGGCGCTGTCTCCTCTTTGTCTCTCTCAACTGCTCAGCCTTGGTGGCCCGCTTTGTCAAATGCCATTCCCCCCCCCCCCCTAGGGACGGTCACAAGGGTGAGACAAAACCACTTTTTTCAGGTTCATGAAAAATCAACAAAAATCGTGTTTTCTTGATGAAAATCGTGCCCAAAACCTCCCGGAAACCGGTTCTGAGGCGGTTTGGCCATGTTTTGGCACCATTTGAGCACCGGAGAACAGTTGGAGAAACAGGTGACCACGGTTTGGTACCTGCCAGGCTTTTACAGGGTTGTGTTTTTTGTCGCCGTCGCTACAATTGACACGAGGCGTGATACTCAACAGTGCGTGCATCGTTCTCAAAGACTACATCAAAATCGGTGATATCCCTACGAAGCTGCTACCCAGTTGCTTCAGCTTCAGCAATTCTTCATGGTTCTGCACGGCCTGGCTGAAGGAGAGGCATGTTAGCAGTGTTTGGTGTCTGCTCTGCGAATATTCACGTTTGTGAAGCACTGTGAGTAGACCTCCGCTCTGCACTTGCGAGAGGTACACCACCACCTCGGGTCCGGAGCCAGTGGTGCTTGAATATGAGAACTCACACAGACCTGGAAGGTGCGGAGGGTTTTCTCCAGTTAGGGTCGTGTAGGGCAGCTCAACCAGCTTTGAATGTATGATTCAGTTTGTGGGTCGCACCACCGTTCCTTCAACTTGAGACTGGTTGCGATGATCAGGTATGCATGCTCATGGTTCCCTGCTGAGCCCTCTCTAAGTCCTGGGTAAGACGTTAAACTGCCTGGGGGGGCCGTCCCCGGACCATGACGGGTGCCTGCACCAGGAGTCTAGCACGGCCGTGGTCCAGGGCATGACCGAAAACTGCTTGGGTAACGAGGCTCCCCAGACCAGGATGGGTGGAGACACCCGGAGTCTAAATAGTCACACCACGTCAGGCCAGACCTTCGCATTGCACTCCGCGAAGACTGCCACACAGCCGCGGGGCAGGTGTGCAGCCTGTGGAAAACCTCGTACAGAAAAGACTGTAAGGGACGACAGCCCCGCCGAGGCGATACAGCGCCAGACGCGGCCCGAGTTTCTGGAGACCGACCGGGGAACTGGTTCGTCTTCAGGATAAGCGCCTCACAGAGGACTGATCCTCACCTGTGTGATCCGTGAACCTCAGCCCCATGGTGCTGGAGTGGAGCGGGTGCCTCGACCTCTTTTCGGGTTTTTTTCTATTTCTTTATTTTCTTTTGGGTGCGTCCACCAAAGAAAACGTGGCCACCCACTCGCAGAGGCTCCCGAAAGCTCCAGCATCAGCTCGAGGTTCATGGAGTAGATCGGTGTCTCCAGAAGAAGGGGATGTCCGGTCGAAGAAGACAAACGACGAAGACAACCACACAGGCCGCACAAAAAAAAATGGTCAATCATGATCCCTCAGGTGCAGGAAGGTCACAGCCGACGATGCCCCACCAGGGTTTGCAGGAACCTCCTGGAGGTGAGTGGGCTTTGCCTCGGTCGACCCGGGTTTGGGCAAAGGCCATGTCTGCACACTTCGCGAATCGGCTATCAGCCTCGCTTATTCCCGCCGCAGCCACCTGAAGGCCGGATGGTGATATTTGCCGTCTCATTTGCGCTGCGCTCTTCATCGGCGGCACTCTCTCTTCTCGTCTCACCTGTGTCGTCACTCAGAGGTCACACAGTACAAGAGATTGCCTCTTCAAGGGGTACTGATATACTCTGCGTTTTGACGCGTGTAGTATGCACCACTCCCTGTCCACCCTCTTCCCCTCCCCGAAAGTTCACTCATCAAACCGGGACTCCGAAGTGGCCGGAAAATCATGATGTCAGTCATGATGTGCACTTCTTCCGAATATAGGGGTTCTTGAGGGCTTGTATCCGGCGCTTGCAGGGACATCGTGTATCAGTCCATGCGAGCATGCTTGTGAGGTACTTTTCGATAGCACTGTCCTACACATCACTCGTTCGTGATGCGCGGGTGCATTTTTGGCGCTGTTTTGCGGTAATTTGTGCGATGATTGCCCGCGTTTCGTGTGAAGTGTGGTTACAAAACAGCGAGGTACCGAACCGTGGTCACCATTTTTAGAACCCTCAAATACACCCCCACAGAGGCACCAAAGGGTTCGAAACAGGGCAGAACACCATTTCCGGAGCGGTATGGGCACTATTTTCTGGTTTTTCACCCATATGGGCGACATAGCGCAGAAGTTGGAATTTTTGGGTTTGTCACCGCTTTTCGGGGGCTTGTGACCGTCCCTACCCCCCCCCCCCCCCCACTAAAACACGGCTGCGCCGGACACCGGAGGTGTGCCATCACCACCGGAAGAAGACCTTTGCTGTGTAACTGCAGTGTTGGGAACTCCATTCGGAATGCGCAGCCTATCAGTGGGAGGTGGAGCCTCTCGGCAGAGTCGGGACTGCTTTGGAAATCTCCCGAAACGAAGTGCTGGTGCCACCACATACACAGCTGCTGTGTATGTGCGAGTGTGGTGATCTCATTTTTGAATCGGAAGGTGAACCTTTGTGTGGATCATGTGTGCCGCGTGTGTTAAGCTTTGATGGCGGAGGTCGTACCAGAGTCCTCTCGGCGTGCCCTTCAATTAACAGACAAGATTAAGTGTGTGTGGGGGAGAGGGGGGTGGGGGTGTCTGTGGGCGAATCAATTTGCACAGTGTCCGTGTATCTCAGCTTCAAACAGGAGGGTAAGACGAAACGCAGGCGAGCAGGCAGGGTGGAGTATGCGGTTTGAACCCCTGAATTGTCCATCCCTGTGGGGCCTATGAAAAGAAGAACCGCAGGGCACATCCGCATTGGGGTAAGGTGGGGTGGGTGGGGTGGGGGGTCACTGGGCAGTGCCTGGCACACTCTCGTCTCTGAGACCCCTTTTGTTCGGCAGGTTACATGTTTCAAAAAAACCCTAGCCCATGGTTGCATAGCGGCCGTTTTAAAAAATCCCTTGTATTTTGTGGACTTGCAAAAACGGCCGCTGATTTTCAGCATTTTAAAAAACGGCCGTTTTTTTTACCTGGGAATTTTGTATGGGGCGTGGGTCAGCAGGCGAGATCCCACCACCAGGAGTGCCTCCCCACTGCAAGGGATACCCTGCAGCAAGCATTGTGAGCGCGCCTTCAAGTATGATGCGAAGAGTTCAGACTTCGTGGACCACTTTGACGGACCGCGCCATATCAAGAAGAAGAAGAACGCAGCGTTGAAAGTGCAGAGCCAGGGAAACAGCTGGCGCTGTCGGAGTGCGATACCCTCAGTGGCAGGCTTGCAACTTCGGATCGCCCGGGGTGCGTTGTTCACCAGATCACCGGCTGGCATGGTGCATGATGCTGTCAAGAAGTGTGTCCCGAGGAGGGGCTGAACATGGTTGCGGCCAATCTAGGCACGTGTGTCGTGGATGACCGTGCAGGCAGAGGTGGGCAGGTGTCGCTCACTGGCATCAGGGCTCTTCCGACAGAGCTTTCCCTTGATCTCGGCGACAGCACCCCGGATGAGAAGGACACCGTCTTCGCTGATTTATTCCCGAAGGCACGGGCGATCATCCCGGGCAATATGCAGCACCAGCTGGATGGGTTCACGACCGCACTGGCGCTGAAGGATGTGCTGTGCCACATCTCTGACGCAGCTGAGAGGGAGAAGCAGGCGAGCAAGACGGCACCACCGGCCGTGCGATCCCGCTTCTCTCCGACACACACCTGCACCGCTTGAGTGGATCTGCACCTTGCACCACGTCCCCGGGCATTTATACAATCTTCCGGGCCCGCTGCAGGACAGCGGCCCTGCTACGTGTGCGTCGCTTCTGCGGTTGGCAGAGATGCCCACGAAATCGCTGGGCTCGAGTCCCACCTGCAGGCCGCCGTCCGCCTGACGGCACCCCTCGCATCGCTGCTCCAGAAGTACTGCGATGCGCAGCTGGGTGTGCCAACGGCGTGCCCCTGTCGACGCAGTGTACACCGACATTGAGAATGTCATCGAGAAAGTGTCTGAGGTGGGGAAGTACGACCCCCCAGTGCCCCTGGCAGGGGAGCTGGCCTGGGCTGGCGACCGCATGCGCAGGAGGTGGGACGGCACGGAATCAGGGAAGTCCTTCTGGTTTGCGGTCCGCCGTCTGTGCCCGAGCGCGTACGGCCGCATGAGTCGTAGGGGTGTCAGAACTCCGGTGCCACCTCCCCTCTGTTTCGGGGAGGTCACGAGCAGGGCCTGGGTGATCTACGACGAGGCCACCGTTCCGAGGGTGTGCTGGATTTCTGAGACAACCCGGGGGCGAACCGGGCTGCTACACTCCTCTCTGCTCTCGGGTGTCTGCTGCTTGTCGAGCGACAGGCAGGGCGGAAGCCATTTTTCTTTGTACAGTCGACAGAGAATCGCAGTGCCCAATGTCATGTGCAGGCAACAGGGAGTTGTCAAGTGTGTTTCCTCAGCTCGGTACGGTAAGCAGGAGGCGAATCTCCAAAGGAAAATAGGAGGGGGAAAAAAACGGCCGTTTTTTCGCCAACAAAACATGAAAACGGCCGTTTTTATATTTCGGTAGCGGGAACTGAGGTAGTGAATTCTCAGAAAATCCACTCCCTCCATGACGGCCGTTATGACACTATGCTAGCCATATTAAAAAAGCCCACCCGCTCTGCGGGAAAAAACGGCACCACACAGGGCACTATCCCTGACCCGACCCCGGAAAGAAGCACACGAGTGAGCCAACGCTACAACGACGTAGCGAACAACGTGGGGGGACGGGAACGAAGTTTAAAAAAAAAAAAAGGCCGGAACGGTGAATCCAGCATTGCCTAAGGGTAGCTTTCGCAAACCCTCACCAACACCCACCCATCCACCCTTCCCTCAATCATGTTCTGCCTTGGCAAGATATAAATATTTTTTTGCGTTGGCCCTGCTGGCCGTATCGTATTCAGACAGAGTCGTCTCCTACATGTGGGCACGGCCACAGCCTTGCCTCTGTCTACCACCCTCACACTCCCTTCCCTGTTCCCGAGGGAGAATGTTATTTTGTAGAGTCAATCAAACCAATGGGGGGTGGTGTGGCGGACGACAACTAAAACGCCCTGGGCTTTGGGGGGTGGGCGGGTGGGTGGCATTGCACTGATCTAACAACGGCCTTTGCCGAAGAACCCTTTCCCCCCCCCCCCCCCTTCCCTTCTCGAGGTTTTCTGAGAATTTTTCCTGAAATTCACGAAAATTTAGACGGCCCCCCCGTCGCTCAAGCTGGAGGAGGGTGTGTGGTTTGCGTTGACGGGGTTGGAGTGCGCAATAGGGGGTGAGGGGATGGCAAAAGGTGGGGGGGAGAGAGCAGGAGGTGGTGGGTTGGTGTGGGGTGGGGTCGGGGAGTGTATTGCCTTCTGGGCAGAGTACATTGCGTCCGCCGATTCTGGATGTTGCTGCGGGTTGCCCAGTCTTCGGGTTTCGTCGATGCAAAAAAAAATATGGAGGAGGAAAAATGGAAAATGAAAAGAAAAATTTCCCCCCACGCCGTTATATCTTTGGTTTTAGGCCGCTGTGCCCGTTGGCTCGCTCCGGTTGTCGAAGCAACAACAACACCAACAAGAAGTAAGGTTCGGTCGGTTGGCGACATTGTTCGAGCCAGTGCTGTCCTTCCGCAACCCATCTCGGATGTCAGCATCTGGCTGTCAAGACCCCCGTCCGCACACAACAGAGCAGCCCCTTCCCACCACCCCCATTGGTATTCCCTTTCATACACTTGCGACACGCCTTCTCACAGCCCTTTGTGGGCTTGGGCAGCGTAAGGGCTGCAGCACCCTCACCCCACCACCGAACCCATGCCCCACCACTGCACCCGCCACTCCCCCCAGGGACACCACCACACACAATGGGAGGCGATGGCGGCACAATCGCGAACAACAGGAGGTTCCTCCCCCAGGCTGGCTTCGGGCAGTCGCGGAAGGTGAAGGACAAGACCGTTGTGGATCGGGAGCGGTGGTCGACATGCCACCTCACCAAGATGCCTCTGAGGCCACCTCTCATGGCTGACCGGATCGGGCAGCTGTATTGTGCGGAGTATGTGATGTCCGCCCTTGCGAAGAAGGAACCTGTCGCACCCTACGTCCGCGGCCTGCGTGACCTCGTGACGTTGAAGCCGGAGGTGGCGGCTGGCAAGGAAGATCTCCACGAAGCCCTCCAAGGCGGCACCGACAGCTTGGTGTCTGAGGACTGTTTGAACCTCTACGTCTGCCCGGTGACACAGCAGACTACCAACGGGACTAACAAATTCTGCTGCACCTGGGCCTGCGGGCATGTCTTCAGCCAGAAAGCCCTGAAGCAGATGGGTGACACGGCATGCCCTGTTTGCGGGGAGGAGACTTCTCCATCGGCTACTGGCGAGCCTGCGTTTGTCCGGCTTGTTCCTGACATGGATGATGTGGACGACCTTGTGGAGGCACAAGTCGCCCGCCACATCGCAGCCCTCGAGGAGAAGAAGAACAGAAAGAAGAAGAAGAGGGGCGCCGAGGGGCAGGCTCCTCTGCAGGAGGACCCCGAATCATCCCGGTCTGAGAAGCGGGCCAGGGGCTGATTCGATTGCCCCTATGCGAAGGCTGTGCCGTCGTTGCTTTGTCGTTTCTCAGCCACCCCGCTACCCCATCTTCCCACGCCGTGTTGCTAGCTTTATTGAGAGAACCTCCTTCGTGTGGAGTCAGTCTTCTTCCTGCACATACACTACAGCAGCGAACGCTCTTCAGTCCGGAATGTGGTATTGTGAGGTTGGGGGGGAGGGGAGGAGGGGAAGATGGGGCGTTTGTTTCCGAACGCGCCAAAACCGAGGTGGGCTGTGTCGGCCCGACTTGCGATGGGCATGGGGGAGGCAGGGATGGGTGGGAGGGGGGGGGGGGGTATACACGCCTGCGGGAAAGGCATAGCAAAGAACAGCCAGCCCGGCCTCTGCGTGTTGCGTGTCTAGCCTCCCCTCCCCGCTCGCCCCCCTCCACATCCTGGGAGAGGGATCTGCCTCTGTGCCCCGTTTCCGCATTGACTGAAGGCCTGCTTGAGAATCTGCCCCCTTTCCCTCTGCCCCCCGCCGTCCTTGCAGCGAGCAGGCCAGCCCTCGATTTTCTCTGCTGCCCGTTCCTTTCTGCTCAAGCAAGCAACTGACACATCCCGTGCCTTGCCGCAGCCCACCTGACACACCCCAGCAGGGTCCTCCCCAGCGCTGTCCTTCTCAGCGAGATGGCGGAGTTTGAGAAAATGTCGTCCATGCGGGACATCAACGACTACTGCGTCGGGAAGGGCCTGTACACGCTGTCACAGGGGATGATCGAGATCCCGCCCTCCAAGGCGCTGCGCGAGGCCGCCGCCGACGTGATGCGTAGCGACGAGGGCCACTGCTACCGTGCACGCCTGGGGGAGGTGGATTACCTGGAGGCGGTGTCCAACCTGCTGACGCGCGAGGGCGTGCAGGTTCCCGCTGGGCACAGCATGAGCGAGTGTGTGCTCGCCACACAGGGCGTCACGGCAGGCATCGTGTCATCCATCCTCCACCTGCAGCACACCCTCGGGCGGCAGCCGCGCATCGCCCTGCTGGAGCCCTACTACACGTACCACGCCGTGCAGATCAAGGCCATCACAGGGCTGCCTGCCGTCTCCGTGAAGAATGCGATCAGCCATGAGACGGGGCGTCTGAACATTGCCCCCGTTCAGTCAGCACTTGCGGATGTCGATGCGGTGATCATGTGCAACCCGCACAACCCCCTGGGGATCGTGTGGGAGGAGGAGGACGTGGAGGCGCTGTTCGACACGGTTGTGGTGAAGGGGGGCAAGTTCCTCGTGTGCGACGAGTGCTACAGCGAGATGGCCTTCAAGAAGAATCACTGCTCGCCCATCCAGAAGCGCATGCACGACAACGTCGTGGTCTGCAGGGGCTTCTCGAAGACGCTCGGCGCGCAGTCGTGGCGGATCGGCTATGCGGTGTCGTCTCCTGCGACGCTGGCATCCCTGGTTGCCCGCATGGACCCCTACTACGTGTGTGTGCCCATTCTGCAGCATGCGGTGGGGCGGTACCTGCTGGACAACCTCTCCGACTTCGACGCACACGTGAGCCACCTTAACTCCCTCATCCAGGAGAACTGGATTGTGCTGCGCAATGCCTTCCTCCACCACTTCCCCACCTGGAAGGCGATCGAGCCCCACGGGACGATGTACGGCAACTTCGTGCACGACCAGTCCACCGACCTGGGTGCCGTCGGGCTCTGCCTCCAGGCAGGTGTGGGTGTGTGCCCTGGGTCCATGTTCACGCCGGATGGGATGTCGAAGACGGCCCACACTGGCACGGTATGTCACGGCATCTGCTCCCAACACACACTGCTCCACGGGCCTGGCGTTCACGATAATAATGTTGTGCAAACCTAGTCTTGATTGTCGTACACAGGGCCCTGCTCGGTGTTCTTCAGCAACAGCCACCTGACCGTAACTTCTTCTCGAAGTGATGCTGGCGAGCCTTTTTGGCTGCCGTTGCCGTTGTTCACAACCTCCCACATGCAGGTGCGCATCCACTGCGGTGTGAGCAGAGAGAAGGCGCAGGCGATCGCCGCGAAGCTGCGCAGCTCATAGAACCTGGGCTCACAGCCACCCCCAACCCCACCCCCAGGAAGAAGTTGCCGATTGTATCCTAGCACCCCTATCCGTTTGTCAGAGCATCCCCCACCCCCCGTATTGTGCAGCGAAAAGGCCATTGTCGTGGAAACCATGCGGTACGGTTTGTTTCTTGCGTTGTTTCTTGCCGTGTATTTTGCCCCACAGGATTTTCTGAAAGACAGTGAAGCCCCAACCTTTTTGGGATTCACGTGTGTGGACAAACACCGCTTCTCATGCGCGCAAACCAGCACCCGGAATCGATTCGAAAGGCCATGTGTTCTGTTGACCTGCCTCGTGTGCGTTCGTCCCTGCAGAGTGGGTGTCAACTGCCGCCCGTCTCCCCCCCCCCTTTCCCGACGGGCGCTTTGAAATAGCATCCCCTACCTTGGGGCCTTCCTTGCAAAATGCCGAACGGGGCTTCTGTGGTTGGCCCCCCTCCGCACGCCTTGAGGGGCATCTGCGGAGGGCAACACTTTCCACTTCCTCGGCTCAAGCACCCTCCACCCCCAGCCCCACCCAGCCCCACCACCACGAACTTCCGCCCGATCTGGGCCAAACGGGGTGGTCCAGATAGCCTGACGGACTGGTTATAGTATCCAAGATTCTACCATCTGTGCCAGAGCGATCAATTGTGTGACGGAAAGGGACCATCATAATGTTTTTTTGCTGCCAGCTTAATCCCCAAAGTTGGGTGTCCTTCTCCCTTGGGTCTCCCGGATCTAGCGGTGCCTCCTCACACCCCCACAGCGTGGCCCAGCACACAACGGACTCCAGTTTCCGGGGGGCCACCGCTTGTACATTGCACATCCCCCCGAGGCAACCTTTAGTCTCCTCAGAAGGCGCTTGCCTGAGGCAGCCCTTCGGCTGCCCCAGCGAGCAGCAGACCCTCTGCGAGACGGGGTGGTCGTAGGGTGGGTGCTGTGGAGACAGAGAGGCTGAAGGGAGGAGCGGGAGAGAGAGAGTGCTAGAGTGCCCGGTAAAGGGGTGAGGGGTGGGGGGGGGGTGGTGGGGGTGGTGGTGGTCGTCTTGTTTCTCCCGGGACCCCCCGGCGAGAGTGGATGCATGCAGGTCGGAACCCTGTCGGAACCCCCCCACCCCCCCTCCTTCCCCTCAGCGCTGACAGTGTGGCACACCCCTCCCCCACGACACACCACCTTTACACCACAACCCCCACAGGGCTGCCGGCACCCCCCACCCCCCGCCCCCCCACCACTCGACCGAAATGGCGCCCAGCCGTTCTGTCAGCCCAAGGCCGAGCGCTGGGCAGGTGGACCCGGTGAAGGATCCTGAAGAGAGACCCGCCTCACCTGTGCAGCCTACGAGGCGCCCGAGGAGGGTGGTCAGCGGTGTGGGCGTGGTGTGCTGGGTGGTGCTGTGCCTCGCAGCAGCTGCAGGCGGCGCCTTCCTCTGGGAGCACGGCGGCGGCCCCCCTGAGGATGAGGGCCCACAGCCAAACTTCCGCGGGAAAGAGATCCTGCAGATCTTCCAGAAGCGCGAGGAGCTGCGCCCCTTCTACACCAAGTTTGAGGCGCAGTGGAATGTGCGGACCGGGCTCTACTTCTCGAAGGACCACTGGGAGGTCCCCATCGCCGCCGTCACCATCTACCTCCTCGTCTGCTTCCTGGGGCAGAAGCTGATGGCGCGCTACGCACCCTTCAGCCTGGTCTACCCCCTTGCGGTGTGGAACTTTGCCCTCGCCGTCTTCTCGCTTGTGGGTGCGCTGCGCGTTGTCCCCGAGCTGCTCCACAACCTCGCGGACCGCCCCTTCGAAGAGAGCATCTGCACACCGCCCCACCACGGCTGGGGCTGTGGCGCCACAGGGCTCTGGGTGCAGCTCTTCATCTTCTCCAAAATCCCGGAGCTTGTGGACACGCTTTTCATCGTGCTGCGGAAGAGGGACCTCATCTTCCTCCATTGGTACCACCATGTGACGGTGCTGCTTTACTGCTGGCATGCCTACGCCACGGAGTGTGGCGCAGGGCTGTACTTCGTTGCGATGAACTACGTCGTGCACGCTGTGATGTATACGTACTACTCGGCAGCAGCATTGAGGATTGTCCCGCAGTGGTTCCCCGCAATTATTATCACCGCGATGCAGATCGCGCAGATGTTTGTCGGGATGTTTGTCTGCGGTGCCTCCATCTATTACACCGTGCTGCGCTGGGAGTCAGAGAGCCCCTGTGCAAACGACACGACGAACCTTGTCCTGGGGGGTCTGATGTACGTCAGCTACCTCGCCCTCTTCGTGCAGTTCGCTATCACGAAGTACACCGCCACACCCCCTCCGCTGCCCAAGAGGGAATGAATAGTGAGCGGGGCTCTCACAGCCAGTGCATATCCCTGCCATGTGCGTACTGCGGGTACCGGTGGTGGCTGCACAGTTTGCCCACCACGCGTATCGCCTCGGATTGTTTGATGCAATGGTGTCGATGTATATGTGTGTGTAGGGGGAGGGGAGGGGATAGGGTGGCTCGACGCTTGGGGGGGCATCGTCACGACGAAATGCCAATGGGGGTTGGGGTGTGTGTGTGTTTGTGTTTTGCCGTGGGTTCCTCTCTCATAATGGTGTCGGGGGAGGGGGGGTTTATTTTGCCGGTGCACAGCACCGTTAGGTATATGAAATAGAGCTAAATAGGGCGCGGGTAAGGCCGTGGTCCCATGTGAAGAAAATGTTACGAAGAAACCAATGCCGCCAAAAAAAATTTGGGAACCAGGGTTCAAACCGCTCAAAAAACAGAAAATTGATGTGGTGGGTGATAACGATAGTAGGCTATATCTGAGGAGGTACTTGCCCTGGGGGTTTCAAGAATTATTGAAGCCCCAACTTCGGACAAATCTCCGAAAGGATTTCATTCAAACGAAGAGGATGACTGTCTGTCTTCGAATGCCACCTTTTTGTTGGCACAGTTTATTTTGGGTGTTGGCCCAGCTTACTACGGTGCGTGATGACGAGTTCTTTCGTCGGTACTCTGAATGCGACACTCACTTGCCCAAAACAAGAATATTGTATTTTTCTCGGATACCCCCCCATCCCCCGCCCGACCTTCTTTGTGCAAAAAGTCTCCAGACCCAGGGCATAAAAGGGGGTGAACTCCAAACTCGCCCCACCACGTTAAGTTAAGCTAAAACGACCGGCTTTAGCCCAAACGAAAGCTTGCCCGAAACCTCGGCTCAAGCCAGGTTTTATAACTAGAGATCAACCTGGCCCTTTTGTGAACACCTTCCCTAGCCGTCGAATCTACCCGGTGCGGGGGGCTGATACGGGGCCGAGGCTTCAGCAGATCTGAGGAGGGCTCGATTGCATTTCGAGGGAAGTCAGTGGGGCTCAAATCTTCGGTCGGTTTTGCAAACTAGGCGTGCTGGGCTTGATAGTGGCCAGTTTTTGCCCACCTTTCCCCCCAAAGCAAAAAAAGGAAAAAGAATATGACTGTGCGCGACAGAGCAGGCCGCTGGCTCCAGGCCTGTGTGTGTTTCCGGATCTTATCCCCCCCCCCCCCCGGGGGGATGGGAACGCCAATTCAACTGGATGACGCCCCTTCTGGGTGCAGACCTCGGATCGCGACAGGGTTTGTGGTGTCGGGCTGGCCCATACGATAAGATATTTCCTCTCCCTATATCCCTCCCTCATTCTCTCCGTCTCTTGGGCGCAGTGTCGGCGCGTTGCGAAGAGGACGTGTTCTGTGCGCCCATACAGCACCTGCCGTACCCGCTCATGCGGGAGGTGTCGAGGGCCACACTCGGAGACTGCACCAGCCCTCGCTCCCCTGCCTCGTGCAACGGCTAATTTTCGCCCTCTTCTTCACCAGCCCTCACCAGCCCTGACCCCCTGCCACGCAGCATTGGGCGTTGTCCATGCGACGCCGATTGTGTTGAATCGCTTGAAGTGCAGGAAACCACTGAGGCCTTCAGGCATCAGTGGAGGCAGATTGCCTCTATTCCTCAGCACTCGGTGTGGGAATGTTCAGTGGGTGGAACTGCCGCTGGGCACCTGCACCATGTGACAGCTGTGGTGCAAATAGCGACGCCAGGTGTAGACATTATTCTTGCCACATGTGGGGTCATGTCGATGCTGTTGTCTGGCAACCGCACCCCCTCCCTCCGATCCTGTTGCTATTCCTCTCGGGGGTCTCGTGGTGTGTTCTGCATGGCGGGGTTATGATATCCACTTCCACCACACCACACCATCACCTGCAGTTCTGTGCACCCAAAGAAACCGGACTCAAGATGGCACAGGGTGGGCACGTGTGCGCGGGGGTGCTGACGACGGCAGTGGTCTGCCTGACGACGCTGTGCATGTCGAGCGGGCGCAGTCTGATGACGCTGAAGGACGACGTCACCCTGCAGGGTGCTACGTACCCGTACGGGATCGGGCTGCTGTACGACCAGTACGGCTACACGTGGAACGAGAAGGAGAGCTTCATGCAGGCGCAGAAGTGCGAGGACCACCAGCACCGTGGGCGTTACATCAAGGGTGTCTCTTTCATGGTGGCGATGGTCTCCGTGCTGGCGGTGCTGGTGCACTCGCTCGGTTCGTACCAGGGCGCCGCATGGCAGGGGCTTGTCGGGATCGGGTGCCAGGCCTTCAACTTCGTGTTCCTGATCACCGCCCTCGGGATTTCCGCAAACATGTACGACGAGTGCTACTGGTGCCAGAACATCTCCACCAAGGTGTGCCTGAAGGAGTACTTCTACCTGAACTACGCGATCCCCTTCTACGTCGGCTGCATCGTCTTCACCATCATCAACATCGTGGCCCTGCTGGCCGCTGGCTCCCTCCAGGGTGTCCAGCCTGTGGAAGAGGAGGCGAAGGAGACCGAGCCCGTCAGCTAATCACCGGAGCCCCTTTCCCACCCGGCTGCTCTCAGCCGCCCTGTTGTTAATCTGGATCCGTACGTGCTCTCTTTGTGTCGCAGGGCCGGCCGCCTTGCCAAGCGTTGTCTTTGATCTGTTTCGTCGCCCCCCCCAGGACCCTGCCCCACCACCCCCCCCCCCTAGGCATAGTGCCCCAAACATATGTTTTGGGCCAGAATATTCCAGAATATTTTTTTATGTTTGCAACCAGGCCTGGGCGGGGAACGAGCCCTTTTTCCAGGTTTTTTGGGTCGGGGAACCAGGTTTTTTCTAAGAATTTTTACAAGGGATTTTTTGCTCGCCCCCCCACAGTTTCCAGGGGCGTGCCCGTCAGGCGGGACCTTTTCTCTGATTTCTCTCCGCGTCATCATGTGACAGCTCTCGAGTGATGCCCAGAGATGCTTGCGGCAGAGAGTGCCCCTCATGCGCGTTACAGCTGAAAATGAATCGACGAGGTCGCAGCGTCAGGGCGTTCTGGGCTGGCTGGTGGTGGTTGGGACAAGACCGACGAGATTAGAAGCGGCACTGGTAGACGGGTTTTGAGGCCCCCCGCCCCCAGGTTCCCCCTGCCCACCTGGACGGACCCAAGTGCCTCACACCGGATCTCTCCCCACCCGGTGGTCCACCTGACGGATACGCGAAAAAAAATGAATGAGGATCACCTGGCGCTCGTTCTCATCGGGGGTTGTGCTCCGCAGGGACTCAATACACCTTGGCACTCTCGCAGGGCTGGACATGCCAGCAGCTGGAGGACAGTTACAAAGCTGCCACTCCCCGACGCCACCCACCTGCTGGCCCCTTCAGGTCTGAAAACCCAAAAGCTCCCGGGGATTTTTGCAGTGGTGCGCACCATATTCAGCGCAGTAGGGTGATCTCTCCGATTTTCCAAAACTGCTGGTTTACTGGTTTGGGGAACGGTCGCCGGCAGACCGTTGAAATACCCGTGTTAGCAAGGCACACTCACGTTTCAGGTAGCGTGTCGCGTGTCACGCATGTCGCGAACGCGGCAAGTGTACCTCCCAGGTGGGGAAGCCCGACCTCCTGTCCGATGTCAGTCAGGCTTTGAAGAAGCGCTTCATGGATGCGCTGACCTCCTACGCTGCACTGTACCCGGGGAAGTGAGATAGATGGACGGGCACACGCTACATCGGGGGTCTCGGGGGCGGTGCCCCCCAGCCGCCGGAGGCCACGGTAGCGAACATCTGTTCGTGTGGGCGTACAGATTCTGTGCGAGTTGGCTGCGTCCTCAGAGGCGACTGGAGTGGTTGGACCCCGACTTGATGGGATTCGAAGGACTTGAGTACGAGACGTACGCCACAGGGGGGTCTGGGGGGCGTGAACCCCCCAGCCGCCGGAGGCCACGGTAGTGAACGTCTGGCTCTCCAGTTGGCCAGCAAGGCGAACGGTACGTGGGACAGACTTCCCTTCCATCCTTGTGCGCGCCCTGTCGACTGGGGAAAACTTAGAAAAAGTTTTTTCCTCTGCGAAACAACCTGCGAAATTCCCCTAACAAAATTCTTAGAAAAAAACTTTTTTTCCCCTTACAAAAATTCTTAGAAAAAAAGTTCAGAATCCTGAAAGTGGGGAACAAGCCCCCCAGTTAGGAACAGCCCTGTTTGCAACTTTCAAAAATATTTTTGCCAAAAAATATTTTAAAATATTTTTTCTATTTTCAGCAAAAAATGGATTTTTTGCTGAAAAAAATTTCCGGCCAATTTTATGGCCGGAAGTGGGCCCACCCACGACGGGAGGAAAAAAGAGTGAACGGGCAGCATGCCGTTCCTCTTTTTCCCCCCGTGAGGGTGGGCCCCCCCCTGCCAGGCAAGGTAAAAAAATGAAGAAACGGGCAGCATGCCGTTCTACATTTTTCCTTGCAAGGCAGGGAGGGCGCCCCCCATGCCAGACAGCAGCCACCCCTGCAGGGGCAACAACTGACGGGCATGGGGGAACGAGGTGGGTCTGGACCCGACACCGCCACCACACGCGCAGTGCACCTTTCGGATACACTGTCGTGAGTGGGGTGTGGGCAGTTCCCCTATCCTGTGAGCTCCTTTCGGACGAAGAGGTGCAGCGGTTATCTGCAACCTTCGTCCTGGACTTGCCTCGGGGGGAACGCCACGGTTTACCGCGGGTCCCGACGAGGGCACTCAGGCAGGATCTTCACGCCACCCCGCACCGAGGTCCCTTCTCACGCGGCGTGTCTCCCAGGTTCATGGCGGCGTCATCAGGTCAGGCTTTGTAGTCTCTACACCATCAGTAGTAAGGGAAATCCTAAAACCATACATGAAATCCACCTTTTGGGCCGCTGGTGTACGAGGCTTGTTCCTCCAATTGAATCATGTTTGCTGTGTCAGGCAATATCAATACAGCCGCTGAAAGAAGTCGAGGTGTTGTGGATCTGCTGCTCACAGGAAGGATTCAGGGTGGATCACAAGACTGACCACCCTCTTTCCTTTGTCAAGTACCCTGTAAAACATCAGAACACCAAGTATCTTTCAACACTACATGTTCAAGAGTGGAATCAGTGGAATCGGAAGGGGTCACACCCGACCACACGGACACAGTTCCCGCGACTAATAAATGCCGAGAGTTCCGGTGTCCGACCACCTGGTATTACTTGGCTCCATCCACCCAGTCATTACGAGGGGGCGTCCCTTGAAGCCAGTTCCGCAGAACTCAGACCCCCCTTAAAACCAATGTCCTGTGTAGACAACTACTTAGCCTGCCTGATGACGACACCAATTCGCTGGGAGAGAGGCCGCGGTCCAGGACCCCAATGGGGATGACGTGGCATTGTTTGACCGAATCGGTTGTGTAAGTGTGTAGCCCCCTCCGCCCTCTGTCCCTCCCCCCAGGGTGGTGTGTGGAGGCGAGAAGCGCAAGCATGCACAGCAAAAAAGTGCGGAGCCCTGCAATCAAGACAACAAGCGATGGGATGGGGCACATGACCTTGCACGGGGGTGGGGGGCAGAAGAAACCAGACAAATGATTTGACCAACTGAATCGTGCTAGCTAAACTCCAGAAAGAAGTGTCTTTTTTTCGTTGAACGCAGCCAAATGAAGAGCGTAACCTGTTTTTTGGCGCACAAAGTGCTAGCACGAACATGATGATGTTGGTCTTCTGGTTATGTCTAGTTTATTAGACTTACCTAGGGTACCCCGAGAGAATGTCACCCTCGGCCTCCGCTTGGGGGGTGACATTCTCACGAACATGATGATGTTGCTCTTCTGCTTATGTCTAATTTATTCGACTTAACGTGTATGCAAGCAGGCTGGGGTTTCGGGCAGAAAAATGGCGAACATTGTCTGGAAACCCCGAAAAACCACCCAGAAATGGCCAGAACCCGGTTTTTGGTCCCATTTTCCACCCAGGAACACGTTTTTGGGCCTCTGTGAAAAATCGATATTTTTGGGATTTTTCGCGATTTTCGCCAACTACTCGCCAAGCCAAAAAAATCGATTTTTGGCTGGGGGGGCCCTCGCTACGAGTCACTGTGAGTCACGAGTCGTCAGTTTTCAGCCAAACATGGCTGACTTCTCACTTTTTCTCACTCAGTCACACTTGGTAGCGAGGGCCCCCTGGGAAATGCAACAAATCAACGAATTAGGCCGTTTTAACCCCTTTCGTGCACTTTTTGGTCCCAGAAGGGTTTACGGGGTGTCCATAACGGCCCTTGGCACAAATCCTTTGGACCCAGACCGCAGCTTCGGGGGTCATTTTTTGGCGCGAATTTTTCGGATTTTCGTCCGGACCGGTACCGCATTTCAGGGGCAAAAATCTGATTTCCGAGGCCCGGGAATGCTCGCAGTGGCTTCAAATGGCCAAAAACGTTCAATTTACCCCTTCCCCAAAAAAAATTCGAAAAGGGTCCCCCTATAAATCGCCGGATTAGGAAGGTTTTTTCCAACATATTTTTATATTTTTGAAAATATTTTTTATGTTTGGAATATTTTCAACATATTTTTTTATGTTTGGAATATTTTCAAAATATTTCCGAAATATAAAAATATTTTGGAAATATTTTCGAAAAATATAAAAATATTTTTTTATGCGAAAATGAAACATATTTTTGGCAAAAATATATGTTTATGAAAAATATGTTTGGGGGCCCATGCCTACACGGTGGACTCCAGCGGGGGTAGGGTAACCCTTTTCGGGAGTCTCAACTAGGGGGAGTCCAACTCCCGCTAGGGGGAGTCTGACTCCCCCTAGCGGGAGTCTTTTCACCTATTTTCACTCATTTTTCCCATGATACCTATGCAATGTGGCACTCGTCACTGAAGTACAGCCACACCAAACGAAACGGACGTTTCCACCCATCCCAGCTCGCAGACCTGATTCACAAAAATGGGGAAGACGACAACGAAGCCGGCAGCGAAGCCGGCGGCAAAGTCGATTAAGAAGAAGAAGAGCGCAGAGAGTCCCGAGGCTGCGGAGGCGACGAACATTGTGCATGATTTTTGCACGGCCTTCCCTGTTAAAAAAGGGGGCAGTGTGCTGACACTGGGATCCATTAGAAGGCTCCTAGCAACGGTGTTGAGCAAGGAGCTCCACCAGCACAGCACCCAGGTGGCCAACGCAATCATCGCCATGTCTTCCCTGACATGGATAAGTTCGCTGTCAGGGAAGTCGCAACGATGCGGAAGGAGGGCGCTCTCCGTCATATACAAGGTGGAGGCGAAGTATGGCAAGGTGCAGGATACAAACGTGTCGTCGGGGGCAGCCTGAAGCCGCGAATGATCGCGACACGGGCGAACGGCTTGGCACCGTGGGTCTGGATAGATGCTGGAGTTCGGCCGGGTGAAACCGGAAGTCGCAGCAAAATTTGCCCCCCCAGATTTCTTCCTCAAACCCACCCGTGGGCTGATCCGGCCTTGCACGGTGGACTCCAGCGGGGGTAGGGTACCACTACCGGGTTTAACCCTTTTCGGGAGTCTCAACTAGGGGGAGTCCAACTCCCGCTAGCGGGAGTATAGATCAGCAGTGGGCAACAATGAGGCGATGCGGGGGGCGAGGGCACCGATGCTCACTGTGCGACATCCCAGAAGAACGCTGGTATCAACAGGTGCATCGATACCCGCACCTGACTCTCTCTGAGATGAAAGAGGCTGGCTACCCCTCCCTCTTGGCAGGTGTGCTTCCCAATGCCCGCTACGTCACCCCAGCACTCCATGACTGCAAGGGGCTCGCCATGCGGCTGATCAGGGTACTGGATGAGACAACAAAAAAAATATTCGACAAGACCTGTACAAACCTTGCACTGAATGTGTCGCAGAATGGGACAGGTGCTCAGTTCCGGAAGGTCGTGCTTGCCATGTCACAGGACACCACCTACAAGGGCTTGTTCCGCTACCTCTTTGTCTCCCTTGCAGACCTCATGCATTTCCGGTATGCAGACATCCCCTGGCGCTTCTGGGGATGCAAGGATGAGTCAGCCCGGATTCCCTTCTTGCGTGCTCGGATCTCAGGGCATATACCGTATACGTAAATATTATGGAACGGGCCCATTTTTGGCCGGTCCGTTCCATAATATTTACGTTCCAAAATATTTACAGGGCCAGTTGGGGACTCGGTGGTGAGGACGGCTTGCGTCAGGAATCGCGCGAAAAGTGCACGAGTAGGTCCCGTCAGGGACTCTGCATGCCGTCCGATCACCTGGTCCAAGTCCCCGAGTCGCAGAAAGCCCTGTAAATATTATGGAACGAAAAAAATCTGGAACGCCAACCCACCAGCGTTCCAAAATATTTACGTTCCATAATATTTACGTTCCAAAATATTTACGTATACGGTATTTCACTGGTTGATGGAGCATGCCGAAAAGGGATCAACGCGCAATGCCTACGTACACAGTCTCCATCATTGGTGGGCTCCAGAAGATGCAGTGCCTCTGCAGAACAACGACGAATTTGAAGAAGCAGAGAACGGACATCGCAAGAAAGATGCCGTTACAATCGCCAGCTCCGCAACTTACGAGAGAGATCTTGCGATGGCAGAAGAGAAGCGGCGCGCATCGGGCATGCCTTGGAAGGTTGCGCACCTGTCGCAGGACGGGATCCTCGGGTATAGAGAAGTCATCCTGTGTCCGTGTCTGCACACCCGACACGCTCATAGATTGGCTGTGTATGTTCTTTGCACACAGTTGACACAGCTGCAGAAGGGGTTTGTGCACTGCAACACACAGGACTTCGTTGAACCCATCAGCGCGCCCTACTTCCTGTTCCGGTTCCCCGAAGGACACCGCAAATTATCGCTCTGCTTGTGCAAAATGCCAATCCCGCTGGGGGCGACTTTCACACCATTCGTGTCATCCGAGGCGACTTTGAGCACGCTTGACCAACGCGCACAGCAGGAGGGGGATGACAGTTCTGACGAAGAAGATGAGGCCTGCAGGATGGCTTGTCTTGCCCAAGGTGTAACACAACTACGACAGGCGATGGCCGCACTTTGACACCTCAAATTCTAACCGCTCACCTCCGCAGGTGTAGCCGCTACCAGGAGGATAGGTAGGTAGTCCAGAGTCCGGGGAAACTGACAGAAGCAAAACAAGCCCCTCCCCATCCCTCTTCCACCATGATTTTACCCCCCACGCCAGTAGACTGTAACTATATCATGGGAAAAATGGATGAAAATAGGTGAAAAGACTCCCGCTAGGGGGAGTCAGACTCCCGCTAGCGGGTGTCTTTGACACCCGCTCAGACTCCCGCTCCCAGACTCCCGCTAGGGCCGCTGGAGTCCACCGTGTAGGGGCCCGGATGTACTTGAAAAAATTGTAATAAAATTTTTTCCGACCCCAAACAAGGGTTTTTGACACCTACAATGGGTGTACCCACCTCAAAAATATGTCTGTGGACCCAATGAAATCGGTTTTTCACACTTAGTTGCCCATTTTCGGTCAGAATTTTCGAAAAATCGGTGAAAAAAGGGGATTTTGCCCATTTTGGGCAAAATCCCGATTTTCATGAAAAAATGACAAAATCGGGGCAACTAGACCCCATTTCGGGTGTTTTTCAGGTGAAAAACGTACCCTAGGCATCCCTGGGGTACATTGTATATCATCCCGGGCCTCTACGACCAGTAGAGGTGCGTTAAAATGCGTATTTTTACCCAAAAAAAGGACCCTGCAACCACCCTGCAACCACCCTGCAAGCACCCTGCAACCAGGTTGTAGGCATCCTACAACCCTATAACCACCCAGAAACCACTGGGTATGCCCTAAAATGGGGTGTATGGGCCTGTCGGAACAGGTTTTCTACACCGAATTGCCCAAATTCAGTCCGATATTTTGAAAAAACTGTGAAAAATGGGGGATTCGCCCGTGTAGGGTAACAGCCCCAATTTTTCTGAAAAAATGTCAAAAATTGGGCAACTAGACCCCATTTTGGGTGGTTTTCGGGTGAAAAACGTACCCTAGGCATCCCTGGGGCACATTGTGTACCATCCAGGGCCTCTACGACCAGTAGAGGTGCGTTAAAATGCACATTTTTACCCAAAAAAAAGGACCCTGCAGCGATGTTGTAGGACCCTGCACACACCCTGCAACCGTATTGTAGGCACCCTGCAACCCTATAACCACCCAGAAACCACTGGGTATGCCCGAAAAGGGGTGTACGGGCCTGTTGGAACAGGTTTTCGACACCGAATTGCCTAAATTCCGTCCAATTTTTTGAAAAAACTGTGAACAATGGGGGATTCGCCCATGTGGGGTAAAAGTCCCAATTTCATGAAAAAATGTCAAAAATTGGGCAACTAGACCCCATTTCGGGTGTTTTTCGGGTGAAAAACGTACCCTAGGCATCCCTGGGGTACATTGTATACCATTCAGGGCCTCTACGACCAGTAGAAGCACGTGAAAATGCGTAATTTTACCCAAGGAAAAGGACCCTGCAACGATGTTGTAGGTCCAATTTCATGAAAAAATGTCAAAAATTGGGCAACTATACCCCATTTTGGGTGGGTTTCGGGTGAAAAACGTACCGTAGGCATCCCTGGGGCACATTGTAGACCATCCAGGGCCTCTAGGACCAGCAGAGGTGCGTTAAATGCATATTTTTACCCAAAAATGACCCTGCAACCACCCTGCACAGGACTCACCCCAGAAAAGCCAAAAAAAGCCAAAAACTGGCCAAAAATGGGTGTTGGTGGGCCCAAAAGTGGGTAAAAACCTCCGGAAATTCATATCTGGGGTGGGTTTGGGGGTGGTTTTGCGCTGTTGACCTCCAGACCTGGATATTTCAAAAAAATTACAGTTTTTTATATGGACATCCGGGGCCCTACCCCCCCCCCCCCCAGTGTAGGTATAATACAGGTCCCCAAAATCTGCATCCTGTTTAATACAGTTTAATACAGGTTTAATACAGTTTAAGACAGTTTAATACAGGTTTTGTACACTATAGTACCCTTGTGTGCAGGTCATGGGGGCAGAGGGGGTGTCGCTTCTTTGGAGAGGGGGCCCGGCCTGGAAGTAGGGGTTCTCTACAACACGGCTGAAGATGAACCGACACCAGGCGATGTCGATCATTGCCCTCTCGCTGGCTGAGGGCAGGGGAACACCGAGCGCCATCCGCTTCGCCGGTCCTGGGCCGTCAGTCCCCGGGGCCTTCCTCTTCGGGGTGGTGGTGGGGGCGTCCGTGGCCTTCTGCTTCACGGCCTCGGGGGCCTTCTCGCAGCCCCGCAGGTGGCTCTTGAGCCGCGATGCGGACTTCCCCGAGGCGCGCAAGCCACAGTGCTTGCACTTCGTCGCCTCGGTGAACTCACCGTGGCTCCAGCAGGCAGGACGTCCCCCCGACATTTTTCCCAGGTGCAAATTTCTCGGGCGCGCTTCGCGCGCCCGAGACTACGCGGAGATGGCCACTCGCATACGCTCAAGGACTTGCGAGACAGGCACACGCTACAGGGGGGGTCTGGGGGGCGGAGCCCCCCAGCCGCCGGAGGCCACGGTAGTGAGCATCTGTTCCTTGCACGTGTCAACGACTTGCTGCACGAACTTGACAGACAGCTCTTAGACTCAAGGCGGCTCTGCACCGGGGCTGAACATGCTCCCCAGCCAGGAGACCCCATTCCTACTGGTCCCCAGGGAAATCTCCCCCCGCCCCCGCTAAAAGTGACCCCCCAGGGGGCCCAAACTGCGGGGGGGGGGTCTTTGACCCCCCCCCGACCCCCCTTAGATTAGGCCCTGTGATGGATAATCCTCCTGTGTGGGGGTCTGTGTGGTGCCGTACCTGCAGTGACAAACGTACCTTGTACTAAACTCAAAAAGCGCCGAGTTTAATACAGTTTAATACAGTTTAATACAAACGTGTTTAATACAGTTTAATACAGGGCCTGCCTACACTGCCCCCCCCCCCTTCCCCCGACCCCCCCCCCCCCCACCCCCCACCACCCCTCTGGGCTAAGAGCGTTTCCCTGACAGACCGTTTGTTCTTGCAGGGGAAGAAGATGGTGTAGCTCCACGCACAGTCCCCCAGCACACACCTAGCAACCTCTGACATGCGACGCCATGCCCAAATCAGCCCAGCTCCTTGGTGTGATCTGTGCATTATCCGGTGTCTTTGGTCTTCTCTTTTCGATATGGAGCCCCTCTGTCTTTCGGCGGTTCATTCAGCCGAAGGCGGGGCGTGCCGCAAGAGAAGCAGCTCCTCTCCTATCGCTCTCTCTCTCAGAGCGGGCTGCACAGAGCCGATGAAAAACAAAAAACAACACGGGAAAAACGTTCAAAATAGTTGAAAAATGTGTACAGTTGTGACTCGTCCTCCTTGGCGCCCTGGCATGCATCAGCTTGCCATTATTGTGCCGTCTCTCTTTTCCAGACCTCCTTGCCATCCCCCGCCCCCCCCCCACAGCCGCTGAGAATCTAGGTTTCGGGCTTCCGTGAAATTGGGGCTTGGACATATTCTCGGCAGTGGATCCCGCCCCACCCCTCCCCCCCCCGTCCCCAGCCGCCACTCACTCCGAGTTTTGTTCTGTTGGAAAACAGATACCGGAATTTTCTCGGGCAGGGGTGTGTGTATGTGTGGGATAGCCCTTGGGTGGGTGAGTGAGGGGAGGAAAAAAAAGCGAGGGCGGGAAAAGAAATACCTCCCTCTGTGCCAAAACGCCGCGAGAGAGGGGAGGGGTTTGAGGGGTAAAGAGAGCGTCTCTCTTTTTGCCCAGACCGTTGGCCTCACGCGGGCAGCTCGTTGGAAACGATGAGATGGTGCACTGTCGGAGAAATTTCGCCTACCCCCCCCTTTTTTGTCGCTTTTTTTTGATTTGTTCGGAAGAGGGTTGCTGCACGGTACCCGCTCAACTGGGGGCTCTTCACAGTCCGGCACGACCCCTTCTGAAGTATGGGGTGGGGGGGCGGGTGGATGTCAGGGGGTGGCTGTACATTGTTTCTTTTTTATCGCCATCACATCAGGGTATAAGATAGACTTTTTTTCTGGCGCCGTTTTCCGGTTTTTCTGGTTTTGAAAATTTTTCGCGCGCGCCTTCGGCGCGCGCGACCCGCGCAAACCCTCCCAGAATCTGAGAGGGCCCGGTGCCTGCGCGCGTCCTGTCGTACTGAGGCTGCTTGGTGGGGCAGGCGCAGCAGCTGCTTTGAAAGTTTGGACTCTCGGCCAAAAAAGGTCTGGTGCAATGTTTTTACGCAGGGGGGGTCTGGGGGGCGGAGCCCCCCAGCCGCCGGAGGCCACGGTAGTGAACATCTGTTCCCTACAGTCTGGATTCGCTTGTAAGTAGGAAGGCTTCGCTGTATCGCAGCCCGGCCAGCAGGAGATCACTGGTCCTTGAGGGTTCAACCTTCAGGGTGGAGGAGGACGGGGGAGCGACCACTCGTGATAGGTGTGCGTTGTGGGTGGAGTGGGTGCACGACAGAATGGCCAAAGGGTCCACGAGATCTCTGCACACATTCCGTTGTCGAGGAGATGGGCACCTAGCTGTGACGACAGGCAACAAACAAATCTCATCTGTTAGTTGCCCCCAATAGGCTTGGCGACCTTCAAGACTGCTTGAAAGTCGTTCGTGTTCTCGTCTCAGCCCTCCAGACAAGCAGATCTGTCTCGAGTTGGTGGGCTGTCGCCATGTATTCGATGGCACCGAGTGACGCTGCACAGAGGCAGACGACACGGTGAACTCCAGCGGAGGTTACCCTACCTCCGCTGGAGTACACCGTGTGTCTCCCATGAGTCTCAACTAGCGGGAGTCTTAGCGTAAATTAGCTGGAAAATAGACTCCCGTATCCAGTACAGACTGCAGTCTTAGACTCCCTCTTAGACATGGTGGCTGGAGTCCACCATGTGTGCACCTTCAAAACAGAAGAGACCTGCATGACGAGGGCATCACCACCCACCGGGCCACCCGCTAGGTCCATTTTTTCTTCTCCGCTTCTCTGCCTTCTTTGGACTATTTGAGCTCTGTGCGGATCACGATGGGGTCACTTTCTATTTTTTTATGGCGTTTTTTCTGACTGTTTTACTGTCCCAAAGTCACAAAAAAAACGCCGAAAATGAGATCGACCTTTTTTTTTTCCAGAAAACCGGGAACCGGGAAACCCTGGTTTTGAAAACCGGAAAACCAGACCTATCTTATCCCCTGACATTGATCACATCACCACAACACACTACTCACCGCAACGGAGGAGTCCCCAAACTAAGCAAACCTTGTGTGTGTTTGCAGCATTGCGTTTAGTGGTTATTCCTGCAAGCCACTATGGGTATCCTTCGTTCCCTGTGGCAATCCCCTGTGTCACTGTGTCACCGACACTTTGGCGAAGGCTCTCAATATTTCTGCAGGGATTGCTCGTCCAAACCATGAACGCAGAACGGCAAGTGATATTTGGAGTGGTGGTGGTGCCTGTCGAGATGGGTTCTTTTTTGTGGAGTGCCGGCGAGTTGTTTTTTTTGGCTGTGTTCCCCCCCCCCCCCGCAGGGCTGTGTTTTTTTCGGTTCCAGACTGGAGATTTGTTGCCAAACCGATGCATGCATGGCGCGGGGGGGGGGGGGGGGCATTGGGCCAAGACATAACCGGCACACCCCCCACACGTTCCCCCTCCACCACAATAGTATGGTTGTGGGTATATTCCCACTATCAACCGTTACCCAACCCCTCCCTCGACCCCACCCACCCACCACTCACCCACGCCCCTTCGCATTCGCTTGTTGCCCTGGGGTGGGTGAGTGGGTGGGGGGGGTGGGAGGGGGGGAAAGGAAGATAATCAACATTTTTAACCCGCATCACCCAGTTTCTCTCTATTTTGTGCTTGAAGATGATGTGTGCGCTGAGCTGCTCCCTCCCCCCTCTCTCTCTCAGCCAATATAGGTTTTGCCACAGGCCCAAATGGTTCGAACCCATTTGAAGGTCTGACAGTCTTGCATCAGTGCTATTGGTGTCTCTTGTGTGGAAGAAGAGCGGTGATTGGTGTGGCTGTGGAAGCTAGTCTCGGTGTGGAAGCCCGTTTGTCGCCGAGTTTCGATGCCTTGAAAGGCACGTCCCTCAGGCCAGAGCTCTGACATGGCAGAACTCACGCAAAGAGGGCAGAGCAGGGCTGCAATGCGAGAGGTCGTTAGAGGTTCTGGTGTGAGTTCTGTGCGTGTAGGGGGTGGGGGGGTGGGGGTTAAGGGGGGGTGTAGTTGCAGTGAGAGAAGCAACGGCAAACGACGTTATTGTATGCACCGAAGGGTGGGCCCGTCCTTCGCATGCCAGCCTTTTTTGGCCATCGGGACGGCAGAAAAAAGCAACAGCAGCAAAAGGTGTTGAGGCAGTGCAGCGAAAAAGGAGAAGTGCTTGTGTATGTACTGCGATGAAACGCTATCGGAGGAGGCGCAACACCTCGAGCAGCCCGTCAACCCCCCGAAAGATACTTCTTCGTTTGCTTCTCTTGCGAATGAATACCGTGTGTGGGTCTTGCTGGTTGCCACTGACGCACCCACCCACCCCAGGAGGCTAGTATGCCTGTGATGTCTGTGCGAATGCCGCTGTGTGTGGCTGTGTGTGTCGCAGTAGCTGCAGGGCAGTTCGTGACCCCACAGAGCCCGCCGATTGCGGCGGATCCGTCGCCCCCTCCCGTGTTGGGGTCGTTCAGCGAGAAGTTCCAGTTCCTGCGTCCACCGCGGCCAAGTGACGCGGAGCTCGCAGAGCAGCACGGCTGCCCATTCGATGAGGCGGGTCTGGCGCGTTGGGAGGACGTGTTCGGAATGTCAACAGCGGGGACGCTGACGCTGCCTGCCGGGCAGAAGGTGGTGGCTGGCCGGGATTCGTTTGTGCCCAATGCACGGTACACGCGGATCGTGGTGCCAGCGACAGCAGAGCTGATATTCAAGGACGAGCCAGTGGAGCTCTTGGTGAATTCTGTCGTCGTGGAGGGCAAGCTGCGCATCGGCAGCCCGACATGCCGGATGCAGGGGCCGATCAAGGTGACGCTGTGGGGGCGGAGGGGCGAGACGCTTCTCGGGCGGCACGGATCGAAGGGCATCGCAGTTCAGGGAGCTGGGGAGATCGACATGTTTGGGCGTCGGTTCTTCCCAACATGGACGCGGCTGGCACGCATGGCGCGCAGAGGCGACGACCGTGTGTACCTGCAGGAGGCGGTGAACTGGCACGCCGGGCAGGAGGTTGTGTTGCTGACGACGATCCCAGATGACACGGGTCGTTCGACGCCGCGGCAGAACGAGGTGCGGACAGTCCGGGCCGTGTCTGTGGACGGGATGGTCGTGCAGTTCACGGAGACACTGCAGCACGCCCACTACGCAGGGACGGAGTACCAGGGAGAGCTGGGACTGCTGAGCCGGACCGTACAGATCGAAGGGGAGCCTGACGCAGATGGGTACGGCGGGCATCTCGTGATTGCGGGGTCACAGACGCGCGGACGGATCGCCGGTGTTGCATCGCGCTATATGGGGCAGACGAACGTGATGGCGAGGTACCCCTTCCACTTCCACGTGATGGGACATCAGGGCGGGCGGTCGTACTTCTCCGACAACGTGGCACGCGACACATACTTCCGGTGCTTTGTGATACACGGAACACACGAGGTGGCGGTGACTGAGAACGTTGCGTACAACGCGACTGGCAGTTGCTACTACGTGGAGGACGGTGTGGAGGAGAACAGCACCGTGAGCTACAACATGGCAGGGCACGTGGAGGTCATCGGAGAGCCTGCACGCGGGGCGGGTCAGGAGGGGGTTGTGCTGCTTGCCGACAGGAACCCAGGAGGGCTGTGGTCTGGGCAGAGGCTGCTTCCAGTGGACGCATCTGCGACATGCTTCTACTTCAGCAACAGCTACAACCGGATCGAGGGTAACGTGGGGTCGGGCGGGTGGGCTGTTTACGGGTTTCCTGGGCTGCAGCGCCCCCTCGAGCTGTTCCGGTCGACGAACCTCGAGCCGCGATCGCGCCCCATGCTGTCTTTCCGGGGGAACGCAGCTCACTCGTCGGGATGGTACTGGGAATTCGGGGCAGCGGTGTATGTTGGTGGGGAGCTCGGATACGAGAACGGAGGGTCGTCGAGGTTGAAGTGGCACAGTGGGTTTGTGGACAACCGGCCGATCCGTCGGCAGGGCCAGGCGGATGTGGAGTTCAACCAGCAGGAGCTGATGTCGCACCGGATCGAGAACACTCTCGTGTACTTGTCGAACCATGGGGTGACGCACTGGGGGGAGCGCAAAGATGGAAAAAATATATTGAGGAAACTTCATATTTGCCAGAAATTTCTTGGAAAATTCATATGTTGACAGGAACTTTTGGGTTTAACCATATGTTGACAAAAACTTTTGATTTTAACCATATTTTGACAAAAAGTTTTGGATCTAACCATATGTTGACAAGAAGTAATGAATTTAACCATATTTTGACAGGAACTTCTGATTTTAACCATATGTTGACAAAAAGTTCTGGGCTTAATCATATGTTGACAAAAACTTCTCGTTTTAACCATATGTTAACAAAATCGGTTTTTTGGCTGGAGCCGCTTGACTGACATTCCGGGGTATCCAGATCGCTTTCCAGATCGGCACTTAGCTTCTCACAGAGTGTGCACTTCATCGCAGTTCCATGGGGCCTCATTCCCTTGGATTAAGATACCACAAGGCCAGAGAACCGCACACCGTTAACACCGGCTAACCACTGATCATGGGCCTGTACGTGATAAATGCATGATGAAAGCCCCATAGCAAAGATGGTTACCAACATCAAGCACTTCCGGCCCAGAAACTGAGCCAAAAGACCACTCCACCGAAGTGGTCACAGGTTTACCACGTGTACACGCAGCTATCGGGGCGCATCGGGCATGCGGCTTCTTCGAGGTGGATCGTTCTCTCCAGGTGGGTTCCGAACTCCACGGTTCTTTGAATCACAGGCACAACAGCGTGAGTACTAATCGGCCGGACCCAGGTCCACAACAACACCCACAGCAATGCCATCAAGTGATTCCAGCTTCAGCCGACAGGTTCACATCAAAATGTGGATGAGAGGTTGGGGCTGGGAGGGGGGCTGGGGGTCCCGGCCTTTGCGAAGCGCCCTCCTCTTCAGCAGCCACAGGTGTGGGTGCCCTGGGGTCGGGAATCCACCAAAAAGGGTGTTCCAGCTGGAAACCCAATTTTGTTAACATATGGTTAAAACGAGAAGTTTTTGTCAACATATGGTTAATCCATAACTTCTTGTCAACATATGGTTAAATGCAGAAGTTTTTGTCAACATATGGTTAAGTCCATAAGTTCGTGTCAACATATGAATTTTCAGGAAACTTCTTGTCAACATATGATTGAAACAAAAAGTTTTTGTCAACATATGGTTAAACCCAAAACTTCCTGTCAACATATGAATTTTCCAAGAAATTTCTGGCAAATATGAAGTTTCCTCAAATATATTAAATTGTATTTTATTGTATTTTATTGGGGGCCCTCGCTACCAAGTGTGACTGAGTGAGAAAAAGTGAGAAGTCAGCCATGTTTGGCTGACAACTGACGACTCGTGACTCACAGTGACTCGTAGCGAGGGCCCCCATTAAATTGTATTTTATTGCAGGGTATAAGATAGACTTTTTTTCTGGCGCCGTTTTCCGGTTTTTCTGGTTTTGAAAATTTTTCGCGCGCGCCTTCGGCGCGCGCGACCCGCGCAAACCCTCCCAGAATCTGAGAGGGCCCGGTGCCTGCGCGCGTCCTGTCGTACTGAGGCTGCTTGGTGGGGCAGGCGCAGCAGCTGCTTTGAAAGTTTGGACTCTCGGCCAAAAAAGGTCTGGTGCAATGTTTTTACGCAGGGGGGGTCTGGGGGGCGGAGCCCCCCAGCCGCCGGAGGCCACGGTAGTGAACATCTGTTCCCTACAGTCTGGATTCGCTTGTAAGTAGGAAGGCTTCGCTGTATCGCAGCCCGGCCAGCAGGAGATCACTGGTCCTTGAGGGTTCAACCTTCAGGGTGGAGGAGGACGGGGGAGCGACCACTCGTGATAGGTGTGCGTTGTGGGTGGAGTGGGTGCACGACAGAATGGCCAAAGGGTCCACGAGATCTCTGCACACATTCCGTTGTCGAGGAGATGGGCACCTAGCTGTGACGACAGGCAACAAACAAATCTCATCTGTTAGTTGCCCCCAATAGGCTTGGCGACCTTCAAGACTGCTTGAAAGTCGTTCGTGTTCTCGTCTCAGCCCTCCAGACAAGCAGATCTGTCTCGAGTTGGTGGGCTGTCGCCATGTATTCGATGGCACCGAGTGACGCTGCACAGAGGCAGACGACACGGTGAACTCCAGCGGAGGTTACCCTACCTCCGCTGGAGTACACCGTGTGTCTCCCATGAGTCTCAACTAGCGGGAGTCTTAGCGTAAATTAGCTGGAAAATAGACTCCCGTATCCAGTACAGACTGCAGTCTTAGACTCCCTCTTAGACATGGTGGCTGGAGTCCACCATGTGTGCACCTTCAAAACAGAAGAGACCTGCATGACGAGGGCATCACCACCCACCGGGCCACCCGCTAGGTCCATTTTTTCTTCTCCGCTTCTCTGCCTTCTTTGGACTATTTGAGCTCTGTGCGGATCACGATGGGGTCACTTTCTATTTTTTTATGGCGTTTTTTCTGACTGTTTTACTGTCCCAAAGTCACAAAAAAACGCCGAAAATGAGATCGACCCTTTTTTTTTTTTCAGAAAACCGGGAACCGGGAAACCCTGGTTTTGAAAACCGGAAAACCAGACCTATCTTATCCCCTGTTTATTGTATTTTATTCGCCGGGATTTGAATAAAATACAATAAAATACAAGGTACCACTCACCTGCACACAAACCCGCACACAAGCCCTCAAGACTCTTGGAGCGGCCTGACTATTTAGTGTCTTTGTCGCAGCAAGGGAGTTACGATACTGAAGGGGAGGTGCTACTGCCCGTGCAGGGCGACACCGCCTTAAAACTTGATAACCACACCAACCCGCACACCCTCCACTGCAGGCCACACTGCCCAGGTATGCCCGCGGGAAGGAGAGCCTGCTGGTCACAGAAGCACTTTAGTGAAGCAGCGGGGGGGAGAAAATGCAAGTTCTGCGATGAACTTGTCAAGGCGACGAGCGGCACCCGCATGAAGGCGCACCTCCGCCTATGCGAGAAGATCAGCAGTGCCGCCAAGGACGAGCTGAAGGCTGAGGATACTGCGCCGACCCCCGCAAAGCGCCCTGCATCAAGAACACCAGAGGGAAAGGCGCTGCCGAAGATCGCACGCATGCTCAACGCATGCCCCACCCCCACGGTCGCCGAGAAGGATGCGATCGTTGCTGCCTGGGCCAGATTTTTTTTTGGCTCAGGCACACCGTTCAGCCACGTGGAAGACAAGCTCTTCCTCGAGGCGTTGAACGCAACCCGCCCGGGGTTATCCCCGGAGCTCTTCTTCCCCAAGCGCCATTCGCTGGGAACGAAGTGGTTGGATCGCATCCACAAAGAAGAAGCGGAGCCTCAAATGAAAGACCTCCTCGCCGCAGCTCACATCGCCATCATGTGCGATGTGTGGAAGAACGACCGGTCGGAGAAGGTCTTCGCAGTCACTGCGATTGGGGATGGTAGCCCGGTGCTACTCCAGTCGGGTGTGCTGAGCGAGAAGCGGCACCGGGCGACGGAGTTCTTGGGCCACCTCAAGAAGATACACGAGCAGGTGTTGGGGAAGATCGTAGCCATCCTTGTCGACGGGGACTCCACAGCCGTTGCTTCGGCCATTCTGTTCAAGGCGTTCCAGACAGAAGCAGGCAGGCAGACGCCGTTCGTGTGCATCTGCGCGTGTCACACGGTAGCACGTGCGCTCAACGACTGCATCGGGGTGAGGACGGAAAGGAAGCGCGAGGCGAAGAACGAGTTCCACTTCGTCGCCGCACTTCTCTCTGCGCTGTCATCACAATTGCGCAACGTCGAGTTTCTATCCAAAACGTATGCGGAGAAACAACAGCAGTGCGGGCGCCGCAAATCAAAGAAGATGGTGAAGCCGGCGGTGACGAGGTGGCACACGTTCTCAACTGTGTGGAAGGAAGTTGAAGAGAACCGCAACGCGCTGCTGCTCATGAACCAAGAGGAGGCGGTGTGCTCCTCCTGCCCAGAAATCGGCAAGGTGCTCGACGCGACGTTCTGGGGTGTGTTCATGGGCTTGAAACCCTTTGTGGCAGGTGTCGGGGAGGTGATGAACTTCCTTGAGCAGGACGGATGCACCGCTGGGATGATCATTCCGGCACTTTCATACCTCATTGACTGCCTCAACGCCTGCAACCTCACCTCCGCTGCGAACAAGGCCAAGCTGGCCGCAGTGACGGAAAAGGTGAAAAAGAGACTGCAGAAGTATACCACCCACGAACAGGGGTGGCTCTGCGCAGCAACAGCACTGACGCCACTCTTCTTCGCCCCTGATCGTGAGAAGCAACCGACCTTCATCAAGGAGTTTACGCTGAAGCTGGATGTCAGGAAGGCGGCGCAGGCCTTCATCAAGAAGGTCAAAAACGCAGAGGCTGCAGCCGAGCTCCTAGAGCTCATAACACGAACGGGGGGTTTTGATGATGATTCCCTCTGGGACCTTGCGCAGGGAAGAAAGGCGTGCCAGTGGTGGAAGACTGTTGCACAACTCCACCCGACGTCGCAGGTCGCTCCCCTCGCTGCGATCCTCACTCGCATCCCCGCATCCACCAGCACCGCAGAAAGAGTTTTTTCGACGATGGGCTGGATGTCGGAGCACCGCCGCCACCGCCTGACGGCTGCGAAAACCCACAAGCTCACGCTTGTGCACCGCAGCCTGAAGGCGAAGAAGACCGTCGTGGAGGAAGGGTGGTGGAACCTCGAAGAACTGGAGAACGACGAAAAGAATATGATGGTGATCGACGAGCAGGACCCACCGGCAGCGGGAGAGAGCGGCGGCGTCAACGCGGATGCGGGTGAGGCGGACGAGGAGAGTGGCAGCGAGACGTCGTGGGACTGAGGATACTTCGGTGGGTGGGGGATTGTGTTGTGTGTTGCGCGTTGTGTGTGGGGCGGGGTCAGGAGTTGTTCGTTCGTCTCTCCACGCAATCTCTTGGCCGTCGATACTCCTTTATTTGTTGCACTCGTGTGAGCAGAAAGTCACCCACCACAGCAATCATCCAAGCGTGCTCTACACCAGCCCCTGATTATCATTTCAGGGTTTGTGTGTAGAAGCGTCGACGCATCAACAAAATACAGGCAAATAGCGGTTGCTTCTGAATAGTGCTGTGACTTTTTAGATTTTTCTGATTTTCCCGGTGAAGCTGGCCCCTTCCTCGCCCAGGCCCCAGAGCGTGCCCCCTGTGGGTGCCTTACTCCTCTTCGGACCATGTGGTTCCCCAGCTTCATCCTTTCTTCCTCAGGCTGCCCCTGTGAATGGTAGACTGCAGCCTCTTTTTGCCGCCAGCACAGAGTCACGAGCCGCTCAACCCCGACCAGTGCGCGGTTTGTTTGCCCTATTGATGTTCGTGTAGTACATGTTCCATGTGAAGAGCCCGAAGAAGCAAAAGTAGGACCTGCTGCGCTAGCCCCGCCAAGCAGCTACAAAACGACAGGACGCGCGCAGGCACCGGGCCCCCTCTCCAATAGAGCGGCACCTCATCCCAGGAAATCCCCCACCCGGCGTTTAGATTCTGAGAGATCGCAGAGAGTCACCCACCAGGCCTTGCCTGTGTATTATACCGTATACGTAAATATTATGGAACGTAAATATTATGGAACGGGCCCATTTTTGGCCGGTCCGTTCCATAATATTTACGTTTCAAAATATTTACAGGGCCAGTTCGGGACTCGGTGGTGAGGACGGCTTGCGTCAGGAATCGCGCGAAAAGTGCACGAGTAGGTCCCGTCAGGGACTCTGTACGCCGTCCGATCACCTGGTCCAAGTCCCCGAGTCGCAGAAAGCCCTGTAAATATTATGGAACGAAAAAAATCTGGAACGCCAACCCACCAGCGTTCCAAAATATTTACGTTCCATAATATTTACGTTCCATAATATTTACGTTCCAAAATATTTACGTATACGGTATTATGTATTTTATTGTATTTTATTGTATTTTATTGTATTTTATTGTATTTTATTGTATTTTATTGTATTTTATTGTATTTTATTGTATTTTATTGTATTTTATTGTATTTTATTGTATTTTATTGGGGGCCCTCGCTACCAGTCACTGCTCGTCACAGCTCGTCAGTCAGTGAGGGGAAGTGGGCTGGAGCTCACTTTTTCTCACTCAGTCACACTTGGTAGCGAAGGCCCCCATTGTATTTTGTATTTTATTATTTTGGGTCAGTGTATTTTTCCATCTTTGGCTCTGGGGGGTCGGACAGCCACACGCAGTCGCAATCGCTGCATCTGGAGGAGGGGTCTCACTGGGTGCACCTTGAATACTACCAGACGTCAGAAGACGCAGTGCTGCGGTTGGAGTGGCTGCCGCCTGTTGGACCAAGGCAAGTGGTGCCACCGGAAGCCTTCCTATCGGAGGTGTAGTCACTGGTGGCATGTTGTCGAACGCCTGGAAACCCTCGTGTGGGTTCGCCTGATACCTTAGACTTCGAGTGATGCTTAATTATCTGCCACTCTCTCTTGCTGACTTTAGTGTCCGGTGGCCAAGCTTTCACCTCACTGGTGTTATGCTGGAGCAGTGCTGGATCGCGTGCACATGCCTGCAGTTCCTGTGCCCCCTGTCATATAACCGCCTTGTTGCTGAGAGAGCGCTACTATTCTTGCTTGTTTTCCTGTGTTTCTTTCCAGAGGGCTTGTCGTCTTGTTTGCTTTCTCTAGTCTCATCACATGGTGCCAGGCGGTCTGCAGCCGCCCCACTTTCCCCGTACCGTGTGATACTTCGACTGTGTTGGCAGGCATACGACATACAGCATGCTTCCTTCTTTATTGTCGATGCGATTCTGATCTTCCCCCTCTCCCTCTCGCCGAATATCCCGGGAAAGGGTAGTCGCACCACCTCCCCCTCTTCTTGTTGTTGTTTGCGCGTCCCAACGGCCCAACATACGAGATCATTGCGCTCACTCTTTCTGAGATATCGTGTTGTCTGGTGTCACATCTCGTTCTCATCGGCTGGAGTTCGGGGCATAGTCTTGCCTGTCAAGTGGCTTGAGAGCACACAGTTTCGCTGCATCACCCCCTGCTACCCCTGCCTCGCCACCTGCATCAACCCATTTGCGTCGTTTTATATCACTTCTGGTGTTACGAAAACCACTTCCACCACACCACACCATCACCTGCAGTTCTGTGCACCCAAAGAAACCGGACTCAAGATGGCACAGGGTGGGCACGTGTGCGCGGGGGTGCTGACGACGGCAGTGGTCTGCCTGACGACGCTGTGCATGTCGAGCGGGCGCAGTCTGATGACGCTGAAGGACGACGTCACCCTGCAGGGTGCTACGTACCCGTACGGGATCGGGCTGCTGTACGACCAGTACGGCTACACGTGGGATGAGAAGGAGAGCTTCATGCAGGCGCAGAAGTGCGAGGACCATCAGCACCGTGGGCGTTACATCAAGGGTGTCTCTTTCATGGTGGCAATTGTCTCCGTGCTGGCGGTGCTGGTGCACTCGCTCGGTTCGTACCAGGGTGCCGCATGGCAGGGACTTGTCGGGATCGGGTGCCAGGCCTTCAACTTCGTGTTCCTGATCACCGCCCTCGGGATTTCCGCAAACATGTACGATGAGTGCTACTGGTGCCAGAACATCTCCACCAAGGTGTGCCTGAAGGAGTACTTCTACCTGAACTACGCGATCCCCTTCTACGTCGGCTGCATCGTCTTCACCATCATCAACATCGTGGCCCTGCTGGCCGCTGGCTCCCTCCAGGGTGTCCAGCCTGTGGAAGAGGAGGCGAAGGAGACCGAGCCCGTCAGCTAATCACCGGAGACCCACCTGTGCACCCAACGCTAGAGCCCGGTATTCCTCCTGTGGCTGCCTTGCCAAACCGCCGCCACAGCCTCGCACACCCCCCTCTGCAAGGAGGGTTAGACCAAGGGGCTTAGCGTGCTGCCGCCACCACCCGTGGTATCAGCAGCCCCTGGCACTGTCCCCACAGCCCACACCCACTCCCCCCCTGCTGCATGCTGCTGCTCGGGGCGCCAGCGCTCCCCGGATTGCCCAGCGGTTTGTGAAAAGCGTCGCCTTTTTATGATTCCCCGTTGTTTGTAAGCAGGCACGTAGCTTGAAATCGGATTTTCAGATTTTTGCTGGTTCTGCTGGTCTGGGGTATTTTCCGGCGCTTCGGCCATAATCTTGTCCTGACCGAACACCGGGTTCTCCGGAGCGCGTCCGGAGGCACGGAGTACACAGCGCCACAGTGGGTCTTCGCTACGGTGCCGAAACGGTGTGTTCGTGCATTTCCTATGTATGCATAGGAAGAAATCGCCGCACTTTGACGAAAACTCGACGGTAGCGAAGAACCCCACAGTCGCATATTGACAAACACAAGCCACAGGGGGGTCTGGGGGGCTCTGCCCCCCAGCCGCCGGAGGCCACGGTAGTGAACATCTGTTCCTTCCGGGCTGAACACGGTGTGGATCTCTCCGACATCAGGTCGGAACCCAGTCCTGCGCGAGAAGCAGTCATCGGGAGCCGAAATCCTCGTGGTTCGGGCCTGCTGCAGGGTACATCTTCGGCCTGGTGTGAGGGAAAACCCCCCCACCAAAAAAAATTCTGGGGTTTCCCGGATTTATACTTTTTTTTTTCCCCCCAGACCAGCAACATAGGCAACTGCTGGTCTCGAGACCAGCTGGACCCCCCAAGCTACATGCCTGTTTGTAAGTCGCAAAAAAATATACAAAAAAAACGACTCATCCGAGCCCCGCCCCACCCGCCCCACCCTTTCAGCTGCCTTGTTTCTGCTGCCCCGTTGTGTCGGACAAGGTTGTCAGTTGTCTGCTACCCGCCTCGCCCCACCGTCACCGTGCCTCCTAGTTTCTGATTTGCCAGTTGCTCAAAAAAAATATGTTGGAGCGCAGTCAGGGCTGTTCCTAACTGGGGGGCTTGTTCCCCACTTTCAGGATTCTGAACTTTTTTTCTAAGAATTTTTGTAAGGGGGAAAAAAGTTTTTTTCTAAGAATTTTGTTAGGGGATTTTTTTTCTAAGGTTGTTTCGCAGAGGAAAAAACGTTTTCTAAGTTTTCCCCAGTCGACAGGGCGCGCACAAGGATGGAAGGGAAGTCTGTCCCCCGTACCGTTCGCCTTGCTGGCCAACTGGAGAGCCAGACGTTCACTACCGTGGCCTCCGGCGGCTGGGGGGCTCCGCCCCCCAGACCCCCCTGTGGCATACGTCTCGTACTCAAGTCCTTCGAATCCCATCAGGTCGGGGTCCAACCACTCCAGTCGCCTCTGAGGACGCAGCCAACTCGCACAGAATCTGTACGCCCACACGAACAGATGTTCGCTACCGTGGCCTCCGGCGGCTGGGGGGCTCCGCCCCCCAGACCCCCCATGTAGCGTGTGCCCGTCCATCTATCTCACTTCCCCGGGTACAGTGCAGCGTAGGAGGTCAGCACCACATCCATGAAGCGCTTCTTCGAAGCCTGACTGACATCGGACAGGAGGTCGGGCTTCCCCACCTGGGAGGTACACTTGCCGCGTTCGCGACATGCGTGACACGCAACACGCTACCTGAAACGTGAGTGTGCCTTGCTAACACGAGCATTTCAACGGTCTGCCGACGACCGTTCCCCAAACCAGTAAACCAGCAGTTTTGGAAAATCGGAGAGATCACCCTACTGTGCTGAATATGGTGCGCACCACTGCAAAAATCCCCGGGAGCTTTTGGGCTTTCAGACCTGAAGGGGCCAGCAGGTGGGTGGCGTCGGGGAGTGGCAGCTTTGTAACTGTCCTCCAGCTGCTGGCATGTCCAGCCCTGCGAGAGTGCCAAGGTGTATTGAGTCCCTGCGGAGCACAACCCCCGATGAGAACGAGTGCCAGATGATCCTCATTCATTTTCAGCTGTAACGCGCATGAGGGGCACTCTCTGCCGCAAGCATCTCTGGGCATCACCCGAGAGCTGTCACATGATGACGCGGAGAGAAATCAGAGAAAAAGTCCCGCCTGACGGGCACGCGCCTGGAAACTGTGGGGGGGCGAGCAAAAAATCCCTTGTAAAAATTCTTAGAAAAAACCTGGTTCCCCGACCCAAAAAACCCGGAAAAAGGGCTCGTTCCCCGCCCAGGCCTGAGCGCAGTCATTGATATATCTCTGTCTCCGTATCGTCGGAACAGGAAGTGAATCATTGCCTCTCAAGCCCTTCGGGGGCGTAGTGGGGAAGGCTGGTGTCGATCCGGTTTCTTTTCCGGTTGCTTCTCGCGCTGTCGGCTTTCTCACACCCGCCTTGCGCTGCAAGGTGTGTGTGGCGCTGAACGGTTGCCCCAAACACACACACACGCACGCACCCTGCCTGATTTGGTGCCTCGTTTGCTAAAGCAATCAGGAACGGTTGCATGCACTGCAAATACCTTTCGGGTATTCCCGTCGAATGCTCTTGTCTTTCTGGGGGGTGGGGTGGGGTGGGGGAGGGGCGGTGGCCGATACACCGCCAAGGAAGATTGAAAAATCTCAACCGTTGCTACCGCTAGCAAACACAGTCAACGGTGCCTGTCCGTCATGGCTGGGGGTGGGGGGGGGGGGGTGGGGGGACAAATAACCCAACTGCAATGGCAACCCGAACCCCGTTCATAATAATAGATTCAGCCTGGTGCACCTGAAGAACCCGATCTGCGTAATTCTTACGTAGTTCCAAGGCGATTTCCAGGGGACCTCCAGCGCTTTCCGACAGCAGTGTGTTAGGACACTGTCTGGCTATCTCGTGGGCCAGACATCTGTCGTCATCACAGTGCATGCTGGGTTTGCACGATTGCAAATGATTCTCATTTGTAAGATTTGGCAGGTCTTCTTTTCTTGAGCCATGGAGACCACAGGGGAGCGTGTATATTGGTGGCAGAGGAGTTGGGGGAGAGGGTGGCTGCTAAAAGCTTTGCTCTGAGTGTTTTACATTCGTATCACAGCTTCTTTTTTGGGCAGAAAACCTGGCAGCAGGTTTGGCATAATCTGGGGCAAAAACAAAAAGAGAATTCGGGAAAAACTAAAACGTAACCGGGCCGGCGAGAGAGCAGTGAATCAAGCCACCCCCGCGCCGCCTCTCTGCGAAGGGGCAATGAGTCACCATTCGGGGCGGGTGTGTGTGTATGTGTGAGAGGGGGGGGGGGTGGAGGCGAGAAAACACGGCGATCCCAGTTTTTTCTACCACCGCCGACACACACTCAAATAGCCACCCTTCCCATATCGCTCCCCCCCCCCCCTCCCCCCTTCTGTCAGACCGGGAGGGGAATGTTTATGTGATCCTGGTCACCGAATGCCATATCAGACTGCCTGGGTGTCCTCTCGGCTGCGTCGCCGAGGTCCCTCTGGGTTACGATTGCCGAGACCTAAAAGGCAACACCCCGGGTATTTGTCCCGAGAGGCGAAGGTGAGTGGGGGGGGGGGGGGGGAGGTGGCACGGAAAGCCAGTTCGAAGCGGTAACGTTGGAGGGTGTTCTGTGATGGTTGTACAGATGCAACGAGATAGATTCGAGAAATAATGCCAGTAATACCCACCCATCTCCCCACCACCACCGCCACCTCTCCCCACCTCTTTCTTCACAACGTCCCGCTTCTATGCTTCTGGATCCTGCAAAGGGAGGAGGTGTGGTGGATGAGTGCCTTGTCACTCCTTGCCAAACAGTGCCAGTGTGACGCCCTGTTTTTTTTGTCTAGGGAATCTCGCTTCTGTTCAGCAGTTGAGGGCAAAAAAAAACAAACAATAAAAGGCAACTAAAATCTCCTCCCGCCACACACACCCCCCTCCCCGCCGCCCCCCCTATTTTTAAGGCCATCCCCCCCCCCCCCCGTTCTCTCTCTCTCTCTCTCTCTCTTCTTCGGACAACAAACGGAGAAAAAGTGTGAATCAGCGAAAATAAAATAGCGGTGATATTTTGAGGGGAAGAAAATTGCGGTGTTGTGGGAGAGTTTGCGGGAGGGGAATGGGGGGGGGTACAGTCGCCCCCCCCCCCCTTTCTTCCCCTTCTTCTTCTTCTTCTCCTTCGCATTTTTCTCTCTTTCTCCCTCTCTCTCTCAAGCGCTGTGACAGCGTGGGACCCGCTGGGCGTTGCTGCCACCTTCCCCCTCCCTCCCTGAAGATCCATGCCAAAAAAAATTCGCAAGCAAAACGGATCACACACGACACTTTCTCTATTTTATGCCTCGCGGGGCGGGGTGGCTACCCCCCTCCCTCCCCCCTTCTCCTCCCCACGCGATCTCTTGATTTTTTGAATGCGAATCCTGCGAGAGGACGGGTGGGTGGGTGGAGTTGTTGTTGGGGGGGGAGGGGAGAGGCGGCGCTGAGAGACAACCAGACAACAAGAACAACACAAAGGGATGTGGTGTAGGAACGGTATGGGGGGGGGGGGGTGGGGGGAGGCTATAAGGAGACGATGAGTTGGTGTGTTGGCGTGTTGTCCAGAAGCACACACACCCCACCCTCACCCTCACCCCCACCCCCACCCCCACCCTCCCATCTATTTTTTTGCCGCTGCCACTTCTCGCATCCAGACGTCAATAGATTTCTTACCATCTCTCTCGTGTTTGCCTCTGCATACCATCCAATTTGACATCACATCCCCTTTGTGATACGGCTCTGCCGGGGGGGGGGGTTCAACCCGAGCCACACAACAAACACACGGGGAGTGTGAGTGGTATGTGGTGAATCTGACCTAGCGGTACGCCCGACAGGGGGTGGGTCTACATGGCACGGCACCCAAGCTGCACGAGGGGTGTGACTGGTGCGCAACCGGAGGGTTTGGTTGACTATGACGGCCTCAGCGTCCGGGCAGTGAGGAAAGCGGAGCACCGCGCCCTCTATCTGGACCGGGTGGGTGCGCCCCCCACCGCATCGAGGGAGGTGGTGGATTTCACGCATTCTGTCGCAGATGTTGTGCGCGCCCTCGGTGTGACGATTGAGCGACACACTACAAAGCCTGCGCCCCGACCGCCGCTTCTCCCTGGAATGCCTTCAGGGCAACCGGCATAGCAATATGCTCAGGCGGTTGCCAGAGTGGGCCATGCCGGCAACTCCACGGGGCTCCGCGAATCCGAAAAAGGTGAAGGATGCACTGCACACCTCTGTCCCCACTGTGATCTGCAGGATCAGACCAGCTGAACCTAGCGCACTTCTGTCCCCACTGTGATCTACAGTCAACACCCCTGTCACGCTGGAGGCCATCGCATCGACCGAAAATCTACTGTTAGAAAATCCATATAAGGTGCATGAATCATGGATGGCGTCCATCTGTCCTGCCCTCCGCTGCAGACACACTACAGGCCAGGCTGCAAGTGTCCCCCCACCCCCACCCCCTCTGCACCCCGTCTGGCTTGGGTGTCATCACACCTCACAGGGGCAACAACACCCACCCAGGGTGGCGAAGCCTGGTTGCGGATTGTGGGTGAGGAGGGGGTAAGGGTTTGTGTGTGTATTACTCGACATTGTAGGGTGCTGTGGGCAGGGCATTCTGCCTCCTATCCTCCCACCCCCTCCCCGGCGAGGGGTTGGCCCTTCTGTGTGCATTGCTATTGTCTGCGTTGTGCACATACCGCAGTTCACTTCACGACACACACACACACACACCCCTTGGCAGGCAGTTCTGACACACCCACAGCGCGGCCACACCCAGCGCCTGTGGGACACTGCTGACGCACCTCCCCCCTCGTCAGGGAAGGAGGATCAGCGGCAGCCGGTGTGTGCGTTTCTGGAGCAGGGCTATTTTTGCTTGTCCCCTCCTTCGTTGCCCGTATTTTTCCCAAATCTGAGCCGGGTGGAAGGGCGTGTGCTGTGGTAGCATCCGTGTGTTTGCTCAGCGCGACCTGCTCTAAATATTAGAGCTTTGTCCCGTCCAACAGGCTTAGGGTTGCCCAAACAAAACTTAGTGTGCGCGTGTGTGTGGCAGCGGAGACCACTAAAAGACACTTAAAACATACCAGAGTAGTTTCCAGGGTGTTTCCAAGTTGGTGTGTTACTTCCATCAAATACCCACGTGTGTGTGTTCGGCACCTCTACCCCCTGACCCCCCGATCACACCAGTCGGGGTCACACACACACACACACACAGTTTTCTATTCTGTCCCCCATTTTTTCGAGCTTTGCGTTTTGACCCGACGCAAACAAGAGGGAAAAAAACCCCGCCTCCCCTGGGGGGCACAAAAAAAACGAGCAGAAAAATTACCCCCCACCCCCACCCCCCCCTCCCCCACCCCACCACACCTTACCCATCCCCCTTCCCTCTCCTCGCCCCCCCCTCTCAGCTCACTGACTCACTCTCCCAGCACCCGCTTCCCCCCCTCCCTCACCCAGCAATGCGGCACCCCCCGCTGTGGCGGAGCGTGGGGGCTGGGCGCCAACCCACCTCTGGCGGCTGCACCTGGAGATTTTTTCAGATCGTAGTTGTGGTTTCTGCATCGGGGCTGCTCCTCCAACAGCTCGGGGGCACGCCTGAGTTTCCGGCAGCGCTGCGGCTGCCATCGGATGCGGTGCATATCCCTGACAACCCTGCGGTGGCGCTGGTGGAGGCTCAACGAGCAACACTCCCGGAGAGAGACGCGCGGTGGAATCTCGGGGTCTGCGGACTCATCTCACGGGATCAGACCTCAACGGTGGCAGAGTGGGTCGAGCTCCACAGAGCCTCCGGAGTGGATCACGTCTGGCTGTTCTATGAATCAGACCTCACGAAAAAGGACCTGCGCCACATTGGCTATCTCCTCAACCAGGCGGTCTCCTTTGCAACCGTTGCGAACACCAGCGTTGAGGAGGCTGTGGGTTCGTCGGGCCTCGCCGGGTCGTGCCCTTCAGAGGATGGCAGCAACGGCAGTGGGGACAGTGCCTCCACCCGCCGCTGCGTGTTTGCTAAAATGTGCCACGCCTACGCCGCGGAGCACGTCAACTACCTCACGCCCATCACGCTGAACGAATTTCTCTACCCACACATCGGGTGTGACCTGTCGAGCTACATATCAGACCACTGCTCGCCCGATGCCAGCTACATCAGCCCTCTGATGGAAGAGCTCAGCTGCCCTCTCAGCTCCCCGCAGCAGGGAGCCCCCCAAGAGAACACCCCGGGGCTGATGTCTGAAAAATTTCTCACCTCGGCGGGGAGCTGCTCCTCACAGCAGGCAGCCCGGTGCGGCGGGAGCCGGGTGATCTACAACGTCAGGTCCTGCGCCACCTCTGACCACTTCGGGAACCTGGCCCACCCTGTTAACACAAGCGATTGGAAGGCGGTGGTGGCGGCTTCTCCCGGAAGCCCCCACGCCCCGACCTCACCCGGGACATCCTCGCTGTGGAAGGGCGAGCAGTGCATCGATTACACCGGGTCCAATGGGAGGGGCGATCGCGGGGAGTGTGCCAAGTGGCTCAGCGGGGGGACGCTGTCCCCCCAAGGCCTGAAGGACACCGGGTGCTGCTCGGCAGGGATTGGGATCGGGCACTACGCGGTGCGGAGGCAGGCGGAGGGGCTGGGCGAGGTGGCGGAGTCGGCCCATGCTGCGGAGGAGGTGCTCGATGCGACCATCAGCTTCGGGGCGTTGCGGTTTGTGCGTTCGCTGAAGAAGAGGCTGAGGATGAGCGTGGTGAGCGGGCCTTCTGCCTTTGTGTCGGTGGCGCCTGCGCAGCAGGGTGAGGAGCAGCAGCCTGTCCAGGAGGCTTGTTTTATCGAGCGTGGGTATCGGTACTTCCCGGAGTTCAACTCGGGCACCGCGAAGGTGCGTGTGTCGGCGGCGTCGCCGAAGGCGTGCTGTACCTCCTGCGTGCGGTACGACAGCTGCAAGGGGTTCTCCTTCAACCTCGACGGTTACCAATGCGATCTCCTGGTGCCCTCGGAGGAGGTGACGGTGGGGGGTGTGAGCACCCGTCAGAAGAGGTGGCCCAAGACCCTGCTCCCCGCTACCCGCCAGGAGGCGGATTCGGAGTGGTTTGCGGGGATTCGGCTTGTTGATGAGTGCCGGGTTTGAATGGCCCCCCCTCGGGTGCTGGTCTGGAGCAACGGAGGGGGTGGGCAGCGCAGGGTCTCCTGCAGGGTGTCAAAAAGATAGTGGGCAGCTGGTGCCCCTGAAAAGGCCGATTTATGCAGTTCTTACGTAGCGGTGTTTCTCTTTAGAGACCCCTTTTTTTACGTAGTTCTTACATACCCATTCCTAGAAGATTCTCAGGGGCACCAGCAGCGCATTTTTTTTTGGGGGGGGGGTATCCAAAGATGGAAAAAATATATTAAATTGTATTTTATTGTATTTTATTAAATTGTATTTTATTCATACATCGGGCGTTATTGCGTTACCAGTAACGGTAATACCGTTATTTTTTCGGTAAAATAACTTACCGTTAATAACGTTCCAGAACGGCCGAATAACGTTATCCGAAAATCGGTAACGTTATTTTTCCGCGTTATACCGTTATCGATAACGGTAATACCGTTATTACCGTTATCAGGAACGGTAATAACGTTATCGGTAACGTTATTACCGTTATCGGTAACGGTAATACCGTTATCGGTAACGTTATTACCGTTATTACCGGTAATACCGCGTTATTTTCGGTATTTTTGGGCAACTTCTATAGGGGGACCCTTTTCGAATTTTTTTTTCGGGGTGGCCAGAATGGGCTGTTTTAGGCTATTTGAGGCCATTTTCGAGCAAATTTTTGGGTTTAGAGCCACGCAAAGGGTCTAAAATGGGCATGCCAATCTCAAAAAATGCTCAAAATTCCGAGAGATTTCAGATTTTTCGAATTTTTTGACCGAGAAAATTCTGACCCCAAAATGTGGTCCTTGTGGTCTGGAACTGTCCGTTGTCGAAGGAATTGGTGAAAAAATCGTGATTTTTGGCCTCTGGATCACCCATGCCGTCCCAAAAATCAAGCAAAAACATTTTTGGGTGAACATGAGCCATTGTGCCAACCTGCTTGATTTCACCCGAAAATCGGAATCCGTTGAATATGGTTTCTGATGAAAATGAGAAAATTTTCGACCTTCTTCGCAGTTTTTGCCACTTCCTTGCCCCATCTTTCCCACCCAAAATCGAAGTACCGTGAATGGTGTTGTTGAAAGGTCCAAATTGCGTTGGTTGTGCGTAGTTCTGCCGAAATCGTGCACACGTTGTGCATAGTGCATGTGTAACGCCATTTGCGACCAAAATGTAAATTTCCTGCACCCGAGCGTTGACGCTTCCACACACCCTTACAAACCCACTTGCCTGATGAAGGGGGTGGTGTGTAGAGCACGTTTGGCAGGGCTGAATGACACTTTCCGCGCGAAGGTCGTGTGCGTAAGTAAAAAACGGTCCGAGGGCCGGAGGCCCGAGGCCTTTTTTTACCTGCACGAGGGTGCAATTGAGGCCGATACGGGGTGCAGATGATGGTTTCTTGCACAACCCAGTCATGTTTTGCACATCACGACGAACTCGGAAATTCCTCATATTTGCACTCCAGGCATGGATGTATTCAGATCTTAATAAGAGAGGAATTTTTTTCGCCAAATCTACCTCCTCCTCCTCTTAGATTAAGACCTTAGTCCATAAACGGCCCAAAAAAGCCCAACATCTGAATCCCCTTAATTAAGGTCTTAAACCTCTTAGTGTAACCTCTTTAAGGTCTTACACTCAGAGGTTAAGACCTTAGTTCGATCTTCAGCAATATTACGTTGACAGCGGGTGAACCCAGCAGGTTCCTGCACACACCCGCCCCCCGCGCCCCCACCACACGCACGTTCGTGCCCCCCCCCCCCCCCACCACACACTCAGTTGACTCCAACACTCACATCCCCCACGAGGACTCTTATTTGCGTGGCAGCAAGTGGCAACATAGTGTGAGAGAAATGCCACACTGCAAAAGTACGCTTGAGTCACAGAGCGGCAGCAGAATACAGGTTGGAGTTTTGCCGCTCAGCGGATCATCTCACGCGGTGTACGCGTGTGCATTGATGGCAGAGACTGCCTCTTCGAAAGAAGCCAGCACATTCTTCGGGATGGTGGTGGGCTGGAGAATGTCGTCCTCCCACTCGACGACTTTCGGCCCAGTCGCAGCAGGATAGCCCTTCCGCAGGGTCCGGTCGAACTGGTTGGGTAGGTCCTGGTTGCAGGCATGGAAGAGGATTCGGGCCCGAGTTGATGCGTGCGCTGCCATGCGGGACGGGGGGAGCACACGGCGCGCGATAGAAAACACGCTGTCACACCCCAGAGTCGATGCAGTCACCGCCAGCAGATCAAGGCACAGAGTACGCAGCGCGCACTCCCCGTAGTTCAGCCAGAAGGAGTCCACATCGCCCTTCATGCCCTCCTTCTTGGAGTGATCCACATACTCTACCCACGCCGCCTCCTCGACTTCACGGAACGCCGGAATCCAGGCAGTGATATCCTGGAAGGACATCAGGTTGTCAGTGTTCCCCATGATCTTGACAGCACGTGGGTTCACGTGTCTCATCGCCTTCCAGTAGTAGTACGACCCCTCCGACTTGTTCCCCCACCACCGCACCTTCAGCTCCTCTGAGAGGACAGCTGCGACTGGGGACTTGGCATCCAGCAGGTCTTCCAGGGACTTCTTTTCCCGCTCGAGAAATTCTTTCTCTTTTTCCGTCTTGGCGTACGCGATGTTGTCAAGGTCCTGAATCTTCCCCTCCATGTCACCCCAAACAGAGTGGCTGTGCGACTTCTTCGAGGGGGTGGTGTAGGAAGCCAGCAGCTCCATGATCGGCGAATTTGCCCGCTCCATCTCCAGCAACTCCTTCTCCAGCCGTGTGACCCCCAGATCCTTGAGCAGCTGGCCCAGCTTCCCCATGCTGGGTGTCGTACTGCCCTGTTGGAGCTCGGTGCTCACGAACACGAACAGCGCCTTCATGCGCTGGCGCACGTGGGTGTACACTTCGATGCGAGACGAGTACCGAGTATCACCTGGGAGGGGGCACTTCACAGCCGGCACCTTCTCCTTTGTGTTGTTCTTTTTTGCAGCGTCGAGAACAGCATGCGCTGCTGGAAGGATATCCTTGAGGGTGGTAGCGGTGGAGACTGCCTCGTTCGGCTGGCGGAGGGCTGCACGGATCTTCCCGGCGCACGATTCGAAGAGATCGGCTTCCTCCTGCGGCGTGCAGTCCTCCCTGAGTTCTTCGACTTCCCCGAGGATGGTCTCCAGCGATGACACAGCAACTCCGGAGAGACACTCCATCTGCACTTCGACCCACCGTCTGTGCCGATACTTGTTCTCATCCCCGCCCAGCAAGTTGTTGAGTAGGCGGGACACCTCGAAGGCGGCACACCCCGGGAACTTCTTCTCCAGGTTGGCCAGCATCCAGGTCTCGCAGACGTCGCCACAGTTGTTCACCAAGTGTGGGACGCACGACACGAAGGGGACACCGAATGCTTCGGCGAGTTCACGGCTTGCAGCTGCGTTGGACCCGCCCTTGTCGGATCTGATGAGGAAGGGGGGGGGCAAGCTGAGGCGCGTCAGCTCGCGCTTGATGTCCTGCGACAGCTCGACCCCGGTCTGGCTCCCCCTCCGCTCCTCCGGACGTATGAAGATCAGCGATGCGGCGAATCCTACAGCGCTGAGGATGATGGCCGTCGCCTTCGTGTCGCCAATCCCACTGTTGTCATGCGACATGCAGTACCTCCCCCCCTTCAGCTTGGCCGTGATGACCTTCTCGCTGTCCTTCGTCAGCTCGTCGCCCAGCTTCTTCACCAGCGGAGCAACCTTCGGGGGGTCCTTGGGGATGCGTGTGCCTGCGAGGCAGGAGAGTACACCCTGCATCGCGCCCGCTGTGATCCCCGTGTAGAGCACCCCTTTCGCGATTTTGTCATGCAGAGCGGTTTCACTCGCTTCAAATGCAGTCACAATTGTGACCTGCCCCTCTTCCCCCTTCTTCTGCCTTGATTTCTTCCCCACGTGCTTGCTGCCGGTGAAGTGGTCCCCCAGGTCGCCTGCCTGGACATGGGGCATCCACAACACCTCG